>JAVJIX010000029.1:6307500-6797500 GCA_036785185.1 Paratrypauchen microcephalus | reverse complement strand
TAAACTGGATCTCGTGACCACTGTCAGTAAACACACTGGTTAATATGGATTAGGCTGAGGCTGGATGACTAATGGGCCCAAGCATAGAACAAGATAAACAGTGTTGGGAAAGTTCATTTTCGAACTACAAGTTCAGTTCTCAAATTTCAAAATGAACTAGTTCGTTCATAGTTCCAAAAAATGAACTAGTTCATAGTTCTTTTTTTCTTTCAATATGTTGCTGTGAGCTATTATTTTTCCAATATCATTGCCAAAGCCCATATAGAACAGTCAGCAATTATTTTATCAATTTTAACAAAGAAAGTATGTGTTAGATTTCTTCTTCATATCAAATTTTTGTACATGCTTTCATATACTGTACCTTGAAAGGCTAGCCGGGTGCTTCAGTTCAATGTGTCATTTTAAGTTGATGTGAGTGAAGTGTGGATTTTCTTTTGGAAAGCTGGCGGGCAAAGTTTGCACATAAATGTGAGGTTATTCCCTTCCTCACCAACCTTCTCATAGAGCTCTTTTAAATGTTCATATGATGAATCTTTGTTGCTCCCACCTGCTAGTCGCCTCCATGCTGCTTTTTTGTTTTGTCTCGTTTCGATGACACATGCAGCAATGCAACAGTGGTGGCTATTGTTGCCAGATTGAATGTTTTTCAGATAAATATTAAGGGCTCCTTACAGTGTGTTTATCCTAATGAACGTTGCATCCTACTGAACGAAGTTAAATAAATAGTGCATGCCGTTCAAACACCACAGTGAGTGAGTTCACAGTTCATTCATCATTAGGCACTAATACAGTCATTGACAGTTTGTCTATTGTTTCATGTTGCTTTTATCTCTCTGACCTGCTCGGGACTACAGATGTAAAGTAGCCTTCGAGCTAATTCTGGCATATTTACAAGTATGTGTTCATGAATATGCATTGTCCCCATTAAATAAAAAAAAAAAAAAAATCATCATCAGGCACTAATACAGTGCATTCAGTTCACGTTCGCCCAAAATATGAATGCGTTCAGGTACAACAATGAAGACAGATACATGGTGAATGCTGATGTTTATATAGTGGTTTATACAGTGGTTTTTGTACTTTCAATGAGAAAGAGTTTACAGTAGCAGTGTAAACAAGTGTGAATTTAAGGGCTTGAATAATATATTCTTGCATAGAGTGGGCTAAAATCCCCAAAATGGCATCCATAAAAGGAAAAAGTTAAGTTTTTCCCAATTTTTTTGTACAAATTAGATCACTGTTTTCACTAACAATAGTGACAAACAAGAGAGAGATAAGGTTTCGTATAAACTTTTTGATTTGTCTGTTAATCTTGTCATTAACAAAATGGTGAAGGTTACTACAACAGGGAGTAAATGGTTGCCCTGGTGATCAACAAAAATGTAGATTTTACTGGATAAATGATGGGAATGTAGAATCTTTTTACCATCTTAAAAACATTAAAATTAGAACTAGTTCATTTTAAATGGTTTTCAATGGTCCAAAGTTATTCCTCACTTACCTTATCCATTCAGAGCATTATAATTATTCACCACTGTGACTTTATAAGTGTTTTTCACAACTTTCAAAGGCCAGAACAGAGTTTGTTGTCATGGTAACGACTAGAATGTTAACCATGCACTAATCTTTATAATTACGTGCAGACAGTACACATCAGACTTATTTGACCTCAAGAGCTTATGTAATACATCTGTACTGGGACAAGACAGATTTTGTTCAAATACATAGAAAAAAATGTCGACACTAAGGATACCAAGTATGACATATATTGTGCACATAAAGAAGTTAGTTAATTGTGCTATACTTTAATGGTGCGTTGTGCAACATTTATGGCGGAAGACTACCAAATGCTCGTCTCCATGGAGATATATTGAAAGCGGAGTGTGCGTGAGTGTTGGAGGTGGTCGGAGGGGCCGATGGTGCAGATTGGCAGCCTCGCTTCCAGTCTGCCCCAGGGCAGCTGTGGCTGCAAAAGTAGCTTACCTCCACCAAGTGTGGACTGAATGAACAATGAACTGTAAAGCGCTTTGGGTGTCATGAAAGGCGCTATATAAATGCTATGAATAATAATAATAATAATAATAATAATAATAATAATAATAATAATAATAATAATATCCAAAATGTTTTATGCTTCACAAACAGAATGTCTAATAATTATGTCAATTTTATAACTTTTTGATCCAGTTGAACTTTCTAAATAACATGGAGATTACAATCAGTTTTATGGAAATGTAGAGAATTTTAATTGACGAAATGGCAGCGACCACAACCCCACTGTAATGTTTGCTCCAGAACAGTTAAATGTCACTGGAGTTCACTTTAGACGAAAGGCTTCAAGAAAAGACAGAACATGTGAAATAATCTCCAAGAAATGGGGAAAGAAAGGGCATGAACTCAGTGATTCAATGCTAAAAAGTCAAGGCGTCTGGCGACTGTTGAGTAACGCACAATATTTGATCTAATAAAAAAGGTTGACGTGACATTGTCAGGCTGTCAGCTGGTTCAGGTGTAATGTAGGAAAAGGGTACATTATCTGAGAAATTATTTAAAGCCACCATATTTAACTTTTCTGGTAGAGGGTCTGCTACCTACTTGTCTCCATGGAGAGGTTATTGTTTTGCCTGGAATGTTCCATGGTATGACATTAAACACATCCATCTAGCATTTGTTCATTTTCTATTGCTCAAAAATACAATACTTCTTTGAATTGGGTGACTCTCCACAGATCTGAATTGTAAGTGTAGTGCTGTAATCTGCTTGTCTCCCTTGTGATAGGTGGGTTTAATCTATAATAATATTTCCATCGAGACAAGCAGGTGTCGGACCCTCAACTAGAAATGTTGCACTGTTCACCTTTAAAGCCACAGTATGTAACTTTTCAGCCAAAAAATAGACTAAAATGCATGCTTGTTTTATTTCATTTTGGCTATTTATTGCACTGAAAAACTTGTGTCGTCTGAGGGACATCTTCTACGGAAATCATGTTCCTTATTCCATAGTACTTATTTATATCCATAGAGAAGGTTCCAAAGTATGGTTTTAGGTTTCTATTTCCATTTAATCAAACATGTTCATCTAAAATAGCATCGAAATAGAAATTAGACTTTAGACTTGCTGCTCAGAATCTTATGCTTTCCTTTGTGCTGTACACCCCAGTCTGCTGATTATTAAAATGTAAGCTAAAAAACAGCCAGATTGTTGGCCAAATATGTACAGTATTCATACTTAGTTTTACTAGATTTTTGTACACACCTGTTCAGTTTAAGAAACAAGAAAATTTGAAATTGGTAGTTTACATGTTACACACACACACTAACTTCTTTAATTTCTTTAACTGATAGAATTATAGTATCCTCGCAACTCACAGCTGCTCACCACCTCCTTGCAAAAAAGACAGAGCCATCTAGGGCTGCAATTGCAATTTATACAATTTATACAATTAGTAAATAATAAAAGGCAATTTTTGAAGTACCTTAATTTCCTCCAAAAAAGAAAATATCCTGTCTAATTCTGCATAAAAGCTGCCAACGCAGTAGTTAAGATCATGTGCTAAAATGTGATTCTTACATTAGTCTGTCAGTTGACATTTCAGTCTTTTTGTCAATTTTCTGGAACTGGTTTAAAATATAAACTTGAACAGAATCTTATTAAAAGATAAATAAAAATTAAATTGCAAATCTTATCAAAATGAGAAAAAAGAAAGAAATATCCTCAAATCTTCCACCTCCATGAGCTCCATCATAATAATAAAACATACAAAACACAATGACTAAAGCAACTCCAGTTTAGGATGGGTATATTTCATTGAGGTTTTAATATCGATAAAGAAATATTTGACTGTGGGCGGTTGCCGTTTGCAATATTAAAAGCATTATGAAAACACACAGTCCTCTGCTGTGACAGGAAAGATGAGACTGTCACAGCAGAGGACTTTGATCCCATATTTGGAAAGGCACTGGGTGAGACCGTCATACCACTCTCAAACACCAGGGGTGCCCCAGCATCCAGACAGTGACACATGTTCACAGCAATGACTCCGCACCAGTTCATGTAATATGTACTAGCTCAGGTTAAAGCAGGGCTAAACCAGCTATTAATAAGGTCTAAGCATGTCCAACTGTAAACCTCAGATAAAAAAAAAGTTAATGCACTAAATCAAGACCACACCAAGACTGAAGCAAGGACTGAAACAGGAGCAAACCTGGATCAAACAAGCCCTACACCAAGTCTAGACAAAGACTAAAACCAAAACCAAGACCAAAACAAAGACCAAACCCCAAGACTCTGTAGGACTTGTCCAGAGTCCAGCCCCACATGCCTGTTCTCTCACTGAGGCTGTCATGTAGTGTGGATCACAGATGTACATCAGAGCAGACTCCTCTCCTCTGTCAGAACCATACACGATTCTGTAGCTTTACCGTGTTGATCTCTGGGCCAGCAGGAGAGCAAAGAGAAAGAGAAGGAGAGGAGAGGAAAGGCTGAGACGAGAAGAAGAGATGAGGAGAAAGAAGGAGGCAAAGCGAGGCTGGCTCTGTCCCAAAAAAAAAGCAGAGATCAGGGGAGGTGTCTGGGATGATTTTGACACTCACCACATCAGACTGATAGAGGACTCAATATTAAACACTATATACTACAGCAATATGTTCTATACACCTAGGGATGCAAACATTATTCAAACTAAATAACTGCAAGCAGAATTTAATTACAGAAATGTTAACAGACATATGGTGCCGTTTTTCTTGTCATTTGAGTCACACTAACCATCTCTATCATTCTGGAAGTTTGAATTCATAAAGCTGGTAACATAAGAAGAATAGTGTTGTCCATTAAATCACCAATGTCATCATGTTTCTTCTCATAAATCAAATCATACTGAAATGTATTGCTGTCCAACTTTTGCTGTTAAAATGATCTCTGCACAAACCAGGCGCTCATACAAATACACACATTTTCATCCGGTGTTGCCTTGAATGTTGCTTGTGCATCAGGTTTAAATGGCCAATTAATATTTAATGATATATTTCTGCTGAATTAAATGTGATCTTTACATTTAATTGGCTGCATATTGTTGAATTGCTTTGACTGTTTACATATGTTAGACCTTAAAAGTTTGTTTAATCCTTTTTTATTATAGTGACATTATTAAAGGCACACCAATCCAGCTTTTTCAGTTCTGATACTGATTGATACTATAGCTCCAAATATCTGGTGATCCCTGCTGTCAACAGATACCAGTGCAGAGACTGACAATTGCATTAAATTTCTGTCAAAATAAAAAAGAAAACCTGATCCAAATGTGTTCTGGAGCTGTTGTTCATCTCTCATGTAACTACAGAGCAACTTTGTGTAAATAAAACATTGAGACATTCTGGATTGATTAAGACCAGTAAATAATAGGGGAGGGACAAGACAATTTTCAAGAGAGATTGGGTCCATGAGAAAGACAAAACAAGATTTGCACATATTTTCTAATAAATAGGCAGTGCAATCCATTTCACAATTTTGGCTTCACTATTTTTTACTTATTTTATGTAATACTTGAGCGGTCATTGTAGGACTGCTTTTTTGGAACTATCCATCCATCCATCCATCCATTTTCTTCCGCTTATCCGGGGCCGGGTCGCGGGGGCAACAGTCTAAGCAGGGACTCCCAGACTTCCTTCACCCCGGACACTTCCTCCAGCTCCTCCGGGGGGACCCCAAGGCGTTCCCAGGCCAGCCAGGACACATAGTCCCTCCAGCGCGTCCTGGGTCTTCCCCGGGGCCTCCTCCCGGTGGGACATGCCCAGAACACCTCCCGAGGGAGGCGTCCAGGAGGCATCCGAAACAGATGCCCGAGCCACCTCAGCTGGCTCCTCTCCACGTGGAGAAGCAGCGGCTCTACTCCGAGCCCCTCCCGTGTGACTGAGCTCCTCACCCTATCTCTAAGGGTGCGCCCAGCCACTCTGCGGAGGAAACTCATTTCGGCCGCTTGTATCCGCGATCTTGTCCTTTCGGTCATTACCCAAAGCTCACGACCATTTTTGGAACTATAGCTTCTCAAATTATATAACTCACTAGCACTCTTGTGGTACAAGATTTTGTCCCATCCCTAGTAAATAGACTAATTACATGAATTTATACACTATATTGCCAAAAGGTATTTGCTCACCTACCTTGATTCGCATCAACTAAATGATCCCATGACATCCCATGGTACTTCTTGATGCTTTTATATGGTGCCTTAGTGGTCCCCTAATACTGTATATGAATCCTTGTCCAAAATCAAGTCTCAGTGCATGAGAGAGCCTCATGAAGACAGTCAGAGTCATAAATATGGTTCTGAAACATTTTACTGTGGGCGTTGTTGCTTGAATGCAAATGAGGAGGACAGAGACAGGCCAGTGCAGCGGGTGGGTTGTGGCCAAATACGCCACTGTTTCCTGGATTAGCGGTGCGGTGTGCGCTGTTACCCACTTCTGCGTTTTAAAGGTCCCATGGCATGAAATTTTCACTTTCTGAGGTTTTTGAACGTTAATGTGAGCTCCCCTACCCTGTTTAGGGCCCCCCCATGGTTAAAAGGTGTGAAATGTCTAAACTGAGCATTTGCGATCCTTTTCTGCGTTACAAAAAATCGGAGCTCAAACGGGCGAGTTTGAACAAGGCACCTTATTGACGTCAGATCGAAAAAAGAAATGCAAATGCAGTTCCACCCCCGTCTGTCTGAACTCAGCGTCTCTGTAAATCACGCCCAGAGAGTTTGGACTGCGAATGCGCTAGGCAATGCGAAACGCGTTTTTTTATTTGCCTGGAGGCACGTCCGAGTGTTTCTAGGCTCGGAAGTCCTTTATCTGAGCCTCTGGACCTTTGAACAGCAGTGGTTTAATTTTATTTTATGTGGAAATGTGTTTATTTTTCAATGGAACGCTTCAACTCTCTCCCCCGTGCAAAAACAAGGAAATGGATCAGCTGTGGGCTGACAGCGGAGACCGGAGCGTTTGGCCACGCCCCCACCTTCTACTATTGGTCAACTTTTTTCTCCTCATTTGCATTCAAGCAACAACGCCCAGCATAAAGAGTTTGAGAGAAATATCTATGACTCCCTCATCTTATCTCTGTTTCTCATGCACTGAGTGTTGATTTTGAAGAAGGATTCATTTACAGTATTAGGGAACCATTAAGGAGCCATATAAAAGCATCAAGAAGTACCATGTCATGGGATCTTTAAACACTTAGGAAGACATGAGACGCGTCCCATTAAATAAACACATTTCCACAGAAAATAAAATTAAACCACTGCTGTTTCAGAGGTTCGGAGGCTCGGATAAAGGACATCCGAGCCTGGAGAGACTCTCATGTGTCTCCTGGCAAAAAAAAAAAACCGCATCTCGCATTTCGTAGCTCGTTTGCGGTCCAAATTCTCTGGGCGTGATTTCCAGAGACGGGGTGGACATCCAGACGGGGGGTGGAAACCTTTCCCCGAGTGTGACGTCAGAAAGTTCCCTTGTTCAGAAACGCTGTCTTGGGCTGTCTTTTTTTCAAACGCGGAAAAGGACCGCAATTGCTCAGTTTACACATTTCGCAAATTTTAGCCATGGAGGGGGGCTCTAAACAGGGCAGGGGAGCTCACATTAACGTTCAAAAACCTCAGAAAATGAAAATTTCATGCCATGGGTCCTTTAAGTGACATCCCATTCTTAATCCATAGGGTTTAAAGAGCCCATGACATGGTACTTCTTGATGCCTTTATATGCTGCCTTAATGGTTCCCTAAAACTGTAAATGAATCCTTCTTCAAAATCAAGACACATTGCATGAGAAAGCCCCAAAATATCTCTCTCAAACACTTTATTCTGGGCATTGTTGCTTGAATGCAAATGAGGAGGACAGAGACAGGCCAGTGGGGACTCTCCGCTCGGAGGAAGATATGAAACGATTTCCATTGAAAAATAAACACATTTCCACAGAAAATAAAATTAAACCACTGCTGTTTCAGAGGTTTGGAGGCTCGGATAAAGGACATCCGAGCCTGGAAACACTCTCACGTGCCTCCAGGCAAATTAAAAAAACGCATCTCACATTGCGTAGCTTGTTTGCGGTCCAAACTCTATGGCCATGAGTTCCAGAGACGGTGGGTAGACATCCAGACAGGGGGTGGAACTGCATTTGCATTTTTCCCTGAGTGTGACGTCATAAACTTCCCTTGTTCAGAATCGTCCGTTTGGGCTGGGGGACTCACATAACGTTCAAAAACCTCAGAAAGTGAAAATTTCATGCCATGGGACCTTTAATATGATGTTGGTCAACCCTTTGCAGCTATAATAGCTTCAACTCTTCTGGGAAGGCTGTCCACAAGGTTTAGGAGTATGTTTATGGGAATTTTTGATCACTCTTCCAGAAGCGCATTTGTGAAGTCACACACTGATGTTGGATGAGAAGGCCTGGCTTTCAGTCTTCACTCTTTTCATCCCAAAGGTGTTCTATCGGGTTGAGGTCAGGACTCTGCAGGCCAGTCAAGTTCATCCACACCAAACTCTCTCATCCATGTCTTTATGAACCTTGCTTTGTGCATTGGTGCACAGTCATGTTGAAGAGGAAGGAACCATCTCCAAACTGTTCCCACAAAGTTGGGAGCATGGAATTGTCCAAAATCTCTTGGTATGCTGAAGCATTCAGAATTTCTTTCACTGGAATTAAGCGGCCAAGCCCAGCTCCTGAAAAAACATCCCACACCATAATCCCCCCTCCACCAAACTTTACACTTGGCACAATGCAGTCAGACAAGTACCGTTATCCTGGCAACCACCAAACCCAGACTCGTCCATCAGATTGCCAGATGGAGAAACGCAATTCATCACTCCAGAGAACGCATCTCCACTGCTCTAGGGTCCAGTGGCGACATGCTTTAGACCACTGCATCTGACACTTTGCATTACACTTGGTGATGTATGGCTGGAAACCAATTCCCTGAAGCTTTCTACGCACTGTTCTTCAGCTAATCTGAAGGCCACATGAAGTTTGGAGGTCTGTAGCGTCTGACAAAGTTGGCGAACTGATGCTGAGGCACTTTGTGCCTCAGCATCAGTCCGCCAACCCTTCCCTGTCAGTTTACGTTGCCTACCACTTTGTGGCCGAGTTGCTCTCATTCCCAATTGCTTCTACTTTGTTATAATACCACTGACAATTGACTGTGGAATATAATATTTTGGAGCGAGAAAATTTCACGACTGGACTTGTTGCACAGGTGGCATCCTATCACAGTACCACGCTGGAATTCACTGAGCTCTTCTTTCACAAAATGTTTGTAGAAACAGTCTGTATGCCGAGGTTCTTGAGACCCTTTGGCCATGGAAGTGATTGGATCACCTGATTTTGATTATTTGTATGGGTTAGAAAATACATTTGGCAATATAGTGTATAGGGATGCACCGATACACATTTTTCCACTTCCGATCCGATCCCGATATCTGAATTTGGATATCGGCCGATACTGATACTATTCCGATACCAAAACTGTTTATTTTCCATATTATCATCATTATTGTTTAACTGCAAATAACAGTACCCATAATGATAAAACACCTGCAATTCAACACAATAAAGAAAATACTTGAATAACCCCCCATATGGTATGACTTAATTAACTAAGAGACTTAAGAAAACAAAATAAACCCACAAATTAACATTAATGGTTCCCCCTTTAATGTGCCCCCCTTTAGCGCTATCTTGTGCTATTTCTCGCAAGACCAGGAAGTTCCCCAGTTTGGCCCCTAAACCAGAGCGCAACGCGGAGACAGAGGAAGGTCGGGAGAGCATGTGGATCAGAGGGAGAGGAACAGAGTCCAGATAGCGGGAAAACAGTTTGTAAGCAGTCCTGCAGTAGCTGGGAACAGTTTGCACCGGAGTCTGGCTCCGCAAACCAGCGCTCCAAGTGCTCTGCGCGAGAGGGAGAGAGGTGCCGGTCGGGGGGAGGGGTGGGGGGCTCCGTATCTGTGTCTCATTGAGCTCCGCCTCAGTTCAGGAAATCCATTCCACAGCAGAAGCAGAGCTCGTGACGTTATTTCAGCAGATAATGTATATATACAGACATGGCTCATGGATCGGAAATTAATGGTGTATGTCCAATGGTGTATGGCCAATAATGGTGTATGGCTGAATCGATATTTGGAAGCCGATATCCGATCCAGCAAATGTTTATCAGATCGGTGCATCTCTAGACATTAGGGATGTAACCATATCCAAATCTCTCAGTAAAATATTTTCACAATACCTCTCACCTCTGTTTTTAGCTATTGCTGCACGATTACTATTAATTTAAGTGAAGAGACACAATATTATGTTATTGTTAGATCCTTACTAGACATTATGGTTTATTTAGGTATTCCTTCAGACAACATACACAGCCATTAGCCTGTCAATATAAGATTGTTACTCCAATGGATTAATTCCAACCAATTCTTAAATCAGATTTTATGCCAGTATTGAATTATTGCCTCCTCCACCTCCACATTGTCCCAAAAGGAGGATATCTTTTTCTGAAACAAAAATGTGGAACAATTACTTCTGGTCAGCTGTGTTTTAGTCCAGCTGGTTCAAATTCATGTACATCACGTCCAATGTAACACACCCCAAAACAGGTGCACTGACTCCCTAAGGTCCACACTCCGCTCTCTCACTCCCACTCAGCATGACTTTTGACCTTTCAGTGCACGTGGCAGATGCTAAACACAGCTCCAGAGAAATCTCAAAACTATAATTCATACAATGGGATAAATGGGATCTGGGCCAACATTCATAACATACAAGAGGAAGAAATTTGAAAACAGGAGGCGCACACAAGAAAAACATCTGGTACGGTACAAATCTACGCGTTTTCTTTGTTGGATAATAAATATAACTAAAGGTTTTGAAATTACATACTGAATTTATGTGGGCTTGGTAAACTATATAATAGGTTAATATGAAGTCATTCTTTCGTTAAAGCAAAATTAGTTGGAGTGTAAAGGTGCACTATGTAACTTTTCTGGGTAAAGGATGCAACACCTGCCCCATGGAAATCCTGTTGCTTTAGACATAATGTTCCACAGTATGGGAATGAACTTATCTTAGTGATCATATTTTTAAGAAAGAAAAACACTCAAGTGAATAAATGCAAGATAGGTAAGGTTAAAAAGGTTAATGCCATGCTGTGCATGGCATGCATTTAAGGCAAAGCATTAATATCTCCACAGAGACAAGTTGGTGGCGGACCATTCACCAGAAAAGAACCAGAATTTCCAGACTATAACCCACTACTTTTTTCTCACATTTTGAACCCTGCGGCTTATAGAACAATGCGGCTAATTTATGGACGTATTATTCGTAGACAGTGTTCAAGTGTAGAAAGCCCCACTGTCTATGCAGTTAACATGAAGTTACAACACAAGCTTGCGAGCGCTGTTGTCAGCACTAAAACAGTTTATCACCATGTGATAAAATAAGTTATGATGCTGAATGAACATTAGTGAGTGGGATACGTCTTAAAGGGATATGCCACCCCCAGGTCAAATTTGGGCATCTCCCCAGAGTCCAGAGACTAAAATAAGTGGTGGAAAGCGTTTTCCTGCTCACCCAGCCATTGTCCGAGTCTGTCGCCACTGACCGCCGCGGTATCTGGTGCTCCTCCGCCTTAGACTGGAGTCTAACGTCGCCAGAGAAAGATTTCGGCCAAAAGGAATTAATTTGCTCGATGCGTTTCCCAATTACTTTGTGTGTAGTGCGCATTCATATCGAGTGCAAATAAATGTGCAAATCAACACGGAGAGCTTGCCTTGGTCATTTTGGGTGGGAACTATTTTCCAGTGCGTAAGAATACAGCCGTATCACGCAGCACGCTGCCAGGGGAACCCAGTTACGCACCGGGAAGGGAGTTCCCCTGTTGCACAACGTGGTGCGTGATACGGCTGTATTCTTACGCACTGGAAAATAGTTCCCACCCAAAATGACCAAGGCAAGCTCTCCGTGTTGATTTGCACATTTATTTGCACTCGATATGAATGCGCACTACACACAAAGTAATTGGGGAAACGCATCGAGCAAATTAATTCCTTTTGGCCGAAATCTTTCTCTGGCGACGTTAGACTCCAGTCTAAGGCGGAGGAGCACCAGATACCGCGGCGGTCAGTGGCGACAGACTCGGACAATGGCTGGGTGAGCAGGAAAACGCTTTCCACCACTTATTTTAGTCTCTGGACTGTGGGGAGATGCCCAAATTTGACCTGGGTGTGGCATATCCCTTTAAAGACCCATATGCGTTAAATGCAGGTGAGTGTGTAAATGACGAGAAGAAACGTCTCAAACTTCAGTTGTTGGACATCCACTCATACCTGATCGATACACCTATCCTCGCCCCCCGGGAGAGCCTGAAATCTGCTGAAATCCTATGAGACACTGACATGATTCCAGGCACTGACATGATCACAGACAGAAAAATAGAGCTGCTGCACGTGAGCTTGGCATCGACGAGTCGATGGTGAGATGCTGGTGACAGCAGTGTGACGAACTGACTCATTGCAAAAAGACGACAAAAGCTTTCAGAGGCAATAAAAGCAGATGTTCCAAACTTGAAAACGTTCTTGAAGACGTGGACACCTGCGGCTTATAGACATGTACAAAAATAAAATTATTTGAAAATATGTGTGTATATATATATATATATATATATATATATATATATATATATATATATATATATATATATATATATATATATATATATATATATATATATATATATATATATATATATATATACATATATATACATACACATACACACACACACAATAGTTCGGAAAGTTTCAAATTGCAATATTAGTCTCTTTTTTTTACTTTTTGAAAATGTATGTGCTACAGCAAAATAATGAAGTCAATAAAAGGCAATAAAACAAATGCTTTTTCCATGTAATAAAACTTTGCTGTAACACTATCTTCAATGTCAATTTTGGTCCATCTTAAAAAATGCAGGTGGCACCATTTTGAGGTTTTGTTCATGTTGAGCCTGATTTTCATTAGTTTCACACACAGTGTCGCTGAAGTGATTAAAAAAGGTGTGATGTGGTCGTTGCATCATCAGAGCGGTTTGATTTCCCTGGATCACAGGACTCACATGATGACAGAGTGGGGCCATTTTAGAAACATGTGTGACATAAAGGCTGTCTGTGGCTCAGGTTTGGTCACTTTAATGATAATATTTACAGTCAGTTTTACAGATGAGAAATATTCACAGAGGTAAAGGTGCAATATAACTTTTCTGGTGGGGCTTCCTGCTCGTCTCCATAGAGGTAATTGCTTTGACTGGAATTTTCTATGCAGAGACATTAAACTTATCACCAAACAAGCAGGTGATGCCACCAGGTCAGATCAGATCTGTGAAGAGGCGACCTGCTCAAATGCCAGTTTTCCCAGGTGTTTTTAGCAGTAAAACACCAGTAACTGAAAACACCACACAGCCCTGTCGCTGGACAGGGACAGGCTTTTGTCCCTGTCTTGCTCCACAGTCATTTGTCCCACACTCAATACGTCTGTACAATGCATCGCTATAAATGATGAATGCAAGAGGACGGACTGCCAACTTTAAATATCTTTTTTTATGTTGCCATGTTTGTTTCATTGTTGCTGCTGTGAAACTTTGAATTTCCTTTGGGATCAATAAAGAATCTATCTATCCATCCATCTAAGATTTAATGCCATATGGAATATTCCACACAAAACCATAACTCCAAGGAGACAAGTAGTCTCCCCCACCATAAAATTACGGAGCACATTGGATTGAGTTAAATGTTAAGAATTTACCTTTAATAACAGTTAAAGCAAAAGTTCCAAACATATTGATAGAATATTTTGGCTAAATGTTGGGGGAACAAAATTCAGGTTTCCATGTAAACACTTGGCAATATGGTGATAAAAATCAAATATTGATCTCCTCACTGTAACAATATG
The DNA here is from genome assembly GCA_036785185.1 of Paratrypauchen microcephalus. NCBI lineage: Eukaryota > Metazoa > Chordata > Actinopteri > Gobiiformes > Gobiidae > Paratrypauchen > Paratrypauchen microcephalus. The sequence goes on along the minus strand of JAVJIX010000029.1, from coordinate 6,783,539 downwards.
ACGATTTTGCTAAAATCTTCTACTTCTGTGCAACTCTGAACATGGTAAAATCGTCATATCATTCTGCAAATTTTCTCTTAATTCAAATACTTTTTTTCCACCCCAACCCCTCCCAATAGGTCAACCTCACCAATAGACTGAGTGAGTAACAAGTAGATTCAGCCAATCACAGTGAAGTCTGGACTTTCAGAAGCAGATTACTTACACTTCAAGGCAATATAAAGCTACCAAGTTTAAATGAATTGTAATAAAATCAAAACTGTGATTGGACTCCCAGGAAAATTGTGTTTCTTGCCCACCCCTGTCCCGTTTGTACTTCCGTGGTTCTTACCTGCAGCAGAGTGAATGAGCACGCTCTGGTTAGGCCTCAGGTGTCCAAAGTCAAAGAGCATCATGTAGGCGGTGATGTAGTTCACAGGGAATGCTGCAGCCTCCTCGAAGCTCATGCCGTCAGGGATCAGGAAGGTGTGGTTGACCGGAGCCACCACCACCTCCTGCCACAGCCCGAACCGATTCAGCACCATCACCTTATCTCCCACCTACACACAGGACAGAGCAGTGAGGAGGATACACAGACATTTAGATGGGACAAATCCAGTGCTGGAAGATAAGTATTGTACTACTACTTTTGTACATGGTTAAGTAAAAGTACTGTTACCTAAAAGAAATTTTCCAGTGGATACTTTTTACTTTTACTTGTACTTTCTATTGTACTTTCTATTCCACTACATTTTAGATGTGGACTGAAAAGTAAAATTTCTTTAGAGACCTGCTGATAAAGCTGAGAATTATTTTTAACACATTTAATTTGAGTTAATAAATTAGAGACAAACTTAGGGCAAACCAAATACACAAATACAGCTACAAAATAACTTCAAAGCAGCTAAATTCTTTATCAAAATCACTACAATTGATGCTTTAATTATGAAAATACTTTTCCTTTTTACTCTTATAGCTTTTAAACAGGTAGTTCAATAGTTTTACATAAAGTAGACTTTTTATGTGATACTTTTACTTGAGTAATCTTTTGCCCCTGTATCTGTACTTTTACTTGAGTAACAAATTTGAGTACTTAATCCACCACTGGTCAAATCTAAACGCATTTTCTTAGCTGAATAATTAAACTGTAATATTTTTGGTATGAGATGTTGTATGTAGGGCTGTTAAATTGTATAAGCTTGGTTCAGCAACATCACCTTATCTTCAACCAAAACAAAGGACAGAGGGATGAGGAAGAGGATACAGGAAGATTTGATAGACTATTCGGATCATTGCACTATTCCGAAAACATTCACAAATGTCATTCAAAACCAGCCTGTTGAAACTTTTCTTTTGAATGTGGGTGCAGCCTCCTCTATCTGTATGTGTTTAAATTAGTGATTTATCAACCCATTTAAATGTTAAGGTAAATGTATATATTTTAATTATTCAATAAACATCCATGAATAATCTTTATATCAAGCTGGGCTAGTTTAAAAGTTGAGCATCAATTCATTCTCCTCAGTCAAACAAACAAGAAAAAGGGTGTGGATCAGCAGTGGCTCAGGGGCTGTAGAACTACTTTTGTTGGCCCTCAAGCCTCCTACTGAACTGGACCAAATAATGTAGTAGTTGTTAAAAGGGCTATATTACGCTATTTTTATATTATATTTTATTATATTATAATGTTGTATATTATTATATTGTATTATAATGTTGTATCCTCATCGCAAACATTATCTGAGTTGTGTTTTGCTCATTCACATATTGAGCTTTTCTCTCAAATAGAAAACACCCTGTTCCAATTTGTGAAGTCATGTGGTGCTCTACTGTGTTTTTAAACTCCATGGAGCTTCAGTAAAATAATTTTGCCAGCTGTTAACTTGAAAACTCTCTCTACATGACCTCACAAGGTGGAAAAGAGCATTTTGAGCTTTGGAGATGTAGACCGACTAATAATAAAAGGGGTACTCAAATGTGTGAATGAAACAAAACGCAACAGGTATGTTTTTGAGGAGGTAATAACATGGCTTAATCTACTATGATTTGCTTGTCTGACCAGCCAGTCACTGCATTTTGTTTGAATCTAGAAGAGTCTAGAATCAGACCATAGAGTGTGAAAATCCTCCATCCATACTTGAGATGAACCACAGTCCATTTTGTATCACATGTCTCTCAAATGTGGAAAACATTTGATCTTGAAAATTCTCGTAACATTCAGAACATTATGAAATTGAATCAAAACATTCAGAACAAAATATATAAGTTCTTTTAGTTCAGATAAGTAATCATTTGGTGCTTCAGTTGTTAAGATCCATGCTGTTTCTCAGTCCTTTGTCATTTTTTTCCTCCTTTATTATGTGTAAGCAGAAATGTTTGTTTTTGACGAGAACCTAGCATGCATGTGATTAGTTAATCCACCTGTCAATCACGCCCTCTGAAATCAAGTTTTGCCAAAGCATGTGGTTCTGACTGGTCAGGTAAATGATTTGCAACTTCATATGTTTGGATGTGCACCTCGTAACCATAAACATGCAGATTCACCATTACAAATTCTTTTCAACTTGATAAATCGTCGAAAATTCTCATTCTTGCAATGATGAACCATTAAAACGTCCTATTTTGAACAAAATTGATTCTTGTGAGCTTTAAGCCATGCTTTAATGCCGTTACCTCCTCAGAAACATAGTTGTGTTTTGTTTTATTCACATGTCATTATTATTTCCATCTACATCTCTGTTCCGCCTTGTGATGTCATGAAGTTGTAATTAACAGCTTTTACCTTTAGTTCAGTAGAAATTGGCAATTCCAGGGCTTCTGAACTTATCCAAATAATTCTGGTGAATGGAGTGTGGAGGAGGCGTATGGTGTATGGAGTTTAAAAATCACAGTAGAGCACTTTCTGTATTACCTTATGACATCACAAGGTGCAATAGTGTTTTCTGTCTGAGTGAAGAACACAATAACCCAAATATGCAGGGTTTGTGAGTTAAACTTGTGTGAATGAAAACGCAACTCCAGGTATGTTTTTGTTGGGGAAACATTATAACATGGATTAGAAAACTGCCTAATATGGGCACTTTAAACCAAGGTTTAATAGAAAGATCACAACTAGAAAATGGGAGGTCATACTACAGCAAGTATAATATTTACACCAAAAGACACTGGCACTTGTGTTTTCCACGTGGTTTCATAGTGAGAGCTGAGCTACCATCTGCCCTGCTGCATTTTTAGCCCAATCGGACAAGCATGTGCAGAGATACACAGAGGAACAGTAGATCAAGACAGTTTTTACTTCTCTGTACAACAGTGTGGACATGCAAATACACAACCACATCATGCTCAAAATAAGTAAAAAAAAAAACTGAAAACAAGTGGAGCATTGAAGCAAGGCCCACTGAGTTTGGTAACCACAGCAGCACTGGTTTTAAAAGAAAATGCTGAACCACTGAGGAATTAGGTTGGGGATAAATCACTCAATTTCACCAAGCAGATACTGTGGAATTGTTTGTGAGCCCCAAGTGAATGTCTGACACCAAACAGTCCAGAAGAAAGACTGCCTGCATGCACTTTTCTTTCTTGTCCATACTGTCCTGGAGCTACTGTGGCAAGTAAATTTCTCCTGTGTGAGATCAATAAAGTCTTATCTTATCTTATATTTTAACAGAAATAGACTAGATAGACTTTTTAGCACATCAGCCTTAAATCTCCAGATCAGGCCAATGTTTTGCTGTCTGCTGTCTAAAATAGGAAGATATAACTGGACAAAATTAGACTAGGTTTGTGGTAGTCAATTTAAATGGTATAATTTGAGGAGAATAATCAAAATCTATTGGCAAAAAATATCGGCAAAGCTTATCGGCCGTTGGTTTCCCTGGATTCTAAATAATCAGTATTGATATCAGCCATGGAAAAAAAAATTGGTCAGTCTCTCTCTCTCAATCTCTTATTAGATGCTCATGCAACAGGCAGATGACTGGGAAAAAGGGTTAATGAGAATGATCTTGACTAATTGACTACGACAAAAAATGTTTTCTTGAAAAAAGACAGCCAAAAATTGTTGATTCTAATCCACTTCAATTTGTAATTACTTTCCGCCTATAGAAGTCATTAGTCAGCATATATACATATACAGGCATATTAAAAATCTCAAAAATGCAAATACAAAATAGAAAGAAAATATAATTGCTAAAAATGCTTGCTAGTTGACAACTGACATTGTCATTAGTTGCATAAAGGCCTGAAAAAGGTCACTACAGAGAGTTTATCATATTGTTAATCAAATTATCCCACAGTCATCCTTTAGGGCCCCACATAATCTACATTGGGGTGAAGCCTTGGTGATTGTTGCTTTGGTTGCACATGTTTTTAAGTGCCTGCGCCTTTAAAGGGCCTCTCTGGGACAAATACATTTATTCTGAATTGGACAATGTTGTAGGCAGGTTGATTTCATGCCTAGTGTAATTTAGCTTTTGTAGGTAGGTTCTCGCTCTTGTGGTAAATGATAAACAGTCAGATTTTATATAGCACTTTTCTTTTCCACCTTCAGGGCACTCAAAGTTTCTTGCCCAAGGACACAAAGATATTACCAGCCTGTGGGTCAGTGGACAAACACTGAATGAATCTTATAGTAAATGTTCATGTCTTTCTGTCAGGCTTTGAAGTACTTAGCTACTGTACAAGGGGCACACCATCCCAATTAGGATATAAGTCACAATGCTTAAAAAGCCCATAGAACACCATTTTCTGATCTGTTATAATGTTGTTTCCTCATCAAAAACATACCTGGACTTGTGTTTTGTTTCATTCACACATGTTTAAAACACACAAATCTTGCATATTTAGGCTGGGTTCTTCTCCAAAACAGAAAACACGGTTCCACCTTGTGATGTGGTAATACAACAAGTGCTCCACTACGCCATACACCTTCATTTGGATCATTTTAGCCCTGGAATTACCAATCTTTACTGAACAAAAATGTAAAAAGGTAGCCGTTAACTTGAAAAGTACTACTTCATGACATGAGAAGGTGGAACAGAGCATTTTGAGCTTTGGAGATGTAGAAAAACTAATAAAAGGATTACTCAAACGTATGTGAATGAAACAAAACAACTCTACACACTTCTGGTAACTCCCTTCCTTCAAATTTATTTCTTGTCGTCAATGTGAAAAAAATGGACCAGGAGAGCTGTCTGTGTCACCGAATTTTAGACATTAGATGGAAGCCATGTTCTCAAATCAACATTATTGAAAATCAAAGGGATGTCCAAAATGCTTTCCTATTGATTCAGTACAATCCACCACTGTCCCTGTGCAGAGGTAAACTTCCTTTTGGCCTGCCATTGTCCAATCAGAAGCACAAATTCAAGGGGCACAGGAAACACAGACGAAAGCATTATTATAATCTAGTTCCTGTTTTGTTGCACAGCCTTATCTGAACCCTCTCCACAAAAGCTCCCCACCCAAACATTGTCTTCTCTCCACACTTCTCCTCATCCCCCCCTTTCTTTTTCACTTCCTGTCTGCTTTTCCTCGAACATATTTGGAACATCTTCCTTCCTCAAGTCACTCCATCTTGTCTGTGTCCATTCTAGACAACAGAGAAAGTAGCCTGGAACTGCATTGTCTGATTGTAATTTTAAAAAGGGAAGGGCGTTTACAAAATTAAATGTATAAATAAATGTGTGTTGTAACTCTACATTTTCCTTTACTTCAACTGGAGATAGTGTCTAATGTTGGATCATTTTGATAACCCAAATTGATATTAAAACTAGATATTCATTTAAGCAGGTATCATTACGAGAAAAAAAAAAAGTAACATTACGCTGATTTAACTGATTTTGCATTGTTCTGATGGCCCTATAAGAAACAATAATACCAGGCAAAATGTACAATTGGAAACTGGGGATAATAATTTTGACTAGACCAGATGTACATTTTTATTGAGTCATATAACTTTATCTCCACGGAGATAAGCAAGTGGCTGCTGCCATGGAGACAAGGCATGGTTGCCAGTAAGCCAAGTTACAGGTAAGATCACAATTTTTTGTAATAAAAAACACCCATACTTGAATAATGAAAGAATGTCATACTGTGGAACATTCAAGGCAAAGCAATAACATTCCCATGGAGACATGCATGTGAAAGACCCTCAACCAGAAAAGTTACACAGTAACTTAACTTTAACTACAGATTTAATTAATAGTTTTTGTGCATTTTGAGACTGTCTAATACTTTCTTTTTCTCACTGTTTTTTTGGTCTCCATCTTGTCGCCCTCACTCCCTTGTTTTGTTAGTGAAGTGTGAAGTGTGCACATCCCCTCTCCTTCATCTGAGACATTAAACAAAAGGCCCATCTTTTAATCTGACATGTTTCAGCTTTCATCAAAGTCCCTGCAGATCCTTCCTGATAGCTGAGCAGAAAACAGGCTTTGCCCTCCCTCTCTCTGTCTGGAAGAGACTAAAAGTCTATTTTCTTCATTGAGTGTCCAGTTCTTTAGCCATTACTGACACCATATGATACTGGGGTTAAAGGATCTCAAGTGATGGAAATTAGCAGCTCTTACAATGTATTCTGGACACTTCTGTTGGATTTCAAAGCAGCTGAACACATCCACTTTAAAAGTTGTACTGTGTAACTTTTTGGTTGGGGGTCCATCCCCTGCTTGTTTCTATGGATATGACGTTGCTCTACCTGGAATGTTCCACAGTATGACATTAAACAGCTCTATCTTACATTTATTCAATTACAGGTAATTTTATAGCTCAAAAATATCTAGAAAAACAACTGACTGTGAGAAGGATTGCATTTCCACAGATTTGACCTGTAACTTCTTTTGGTCTTCATGAAGATAGAATGGTTTAATACCATACAGTGAAACATTCCAGACAAAGCAATAACATGTCCATAGAGAAAAGCATTTGAAGTTGCACCATGTACCTTTAAAGTTTAAAAACACTTTTTATTAAGTTGTTAATGCTTTGTTTTGAAGAATGATTCCCTTTGCTTAAACCAGATACAGCCTGCTTAGCATTTAGTGGAGCACTCACTATAATGACACATATTCAAATGCACTTGTTGATAGCATACGTTTTATGTCTGTGTTTATCATGTGAGTTACTGTCAGGGCTACAGAAGCTGAGGAGGGACGAATCAAGGCCAGACGGTCGTCCTTGTGACAAAGTTACAACATCTTTACAGTGGAACAGAGACACTTCCGTTTCCTTTATCTCCCCTGAAACCACTAAATGCAGTAGAAATCTGGGTCTGCTGAGTAAGAAAGCCTAAATGACTGGACTCATTGGACGGATGGTGATTTAGTTATAGAGTAAGCGTCATTGGAGTCAGCTGCTTTGTGGTTTGTCGATTTGGGTGACCTCAGCAAAAATACTAGATCATATTTCTGATCTTGGTTTCGGGTAAGGATTGAGGCAAATTAGTAAATACAGATATAAACATAAAATAAATAAAAGGCTACACTGTGAAAAAGGGGAATTAATACCAGTCACCATTAGATCATCATGTTTTACATCACTATGCCTCACCTCAAGTGCAAAGTATTAATGCATTGACTACAAGTTAAGTTGAAAATGATGACACTCTAGTCCACCTTGTGAGGTCATGTGGTAATACAGGAAGTGCTTCACTGTAGAAACATTTAGGTGATTTCAGACCTGGAATTGCTAGTCTCTACTAAACAATGTAAAAAGGTAGCTGTTAACTTGAAAACTACTGCTTCATGATATCACAAGGTAGAACAGAGCATTTTGAAACTTTGAGACTTTGGAAATGTAGGGTACTCATTACATTATAGGACTATAACATGGCTCACAAGTCAATTTTGTAAAATATACGACCTTTAATAATCTACTCTATTAAAAAATCGTGTATATTTCCACTCAAACGTCAACACTATGTACTTTTTACTAAGAATAAACAATTTTAATTTTGTATCATGAAGACCGCGCCCAGTTTCTCATCTCCAAAACTAGAATTGGGCTTTCTTGACAGCAACAGGCACCTCCACTACAAAACAGTACGTCAACAAAAAGCTTCCATGATCGGAGACTAACCTGATCAGACTCAATACAGCAGATCTCATGAATTTGAATAGGACTTTGAGATGCACAATAAATGGAAATTAAAAGATTTGGGCCTGTAATCACATTTTGAAAAATGTCGTAAACGAGGTGAAAATGGCAAGATTATTTTTGTACATTTTAACACTAATTCAATTTAATCTGCAAAACGATTGATCTATTAGTATTATCTATTCACCATTTTATCACCAAGATCACATGTTCTGATTTTTGTTTTAGCTCCTTCCAATTAAAAGTAGTAACTGTGGAAACTATTAAAGAAATAAAAATATATATAAAATTTTACTGCTACAGTTTTGCTCGAAGTTTCACTGTATTTTGTACAATGACAATAAAATCTAGAAATTCCAAATGACTAAATTGGAGACATTTAGATGCATAAAAATTATACTATTATTCCTAAAAAAAAAGGTCAAAGGTCCAGTACAGACAGTCCCCATTTTGTCTCATCCTCACTTCACTGTAGCAAGTTGTTGAAAATGGCATGCCATTTTTGATAGTGAGGCACGGATTCAATGGTCTCGAATACCACCACATTGAAAAATTTGCTGGATAAGGCATCGGTCATCAAATATCTGATAAAATGGGACAAATATCCGGTTTGGACATAAACTGATGTAAGACTAGTTACTAGTCAAGGTTGGCCAAGAAAGTCTCATAATGTTTGATTTTTTTTTTTTTTTTTTAATTCATTTAACCTTGATTTAACCAGGAAAATCCCATTGAGATTCAAAGATCTCTTTTCAAGGGAGTCCTATCCAAAAATCCATAATTTTGAACCCACTACACATGACCCAGAGTCAAATTTTTTCTGAATAATAATAGTACAGGGTTGTGGGTGGGGATATGGGGTAGGTGAAAACAGGAATTTTCTGAGCATGCACGTCTCAAAAGCAGGACAATCCAGGATTACACCAACATGCACGAATCAATCAAAATACAAGGTTCATAGCAGTTTATAGCATATTAAATTTAACGTAGGTCAATGTCTCCTTTAATTACATTCTTTTACATTTAATTTTGCATTTTTGCGGAATGTAATGACCCATTTAAAATTGTGTAATAATGAGTTATGACTGTATGATGAGCGAACAGAGAGAGGAAGTAGGAATAAAGGAAATACCAGACTGACAATGTGGGTCGTGGGGAGGTAATTGAGAACATATGGGTCACGGCGTTCCAAACCTTAAAGTGTGGACTCCATAAAAGAAAGAGAAAAGAAAAGTGCTGATGGAAGGCATCAGGGGAAACTGGTGTGACGTTTCTGATCTGTCCTCCCTACCCCCCCCCCTTCACTCTCACTCTCGCCCTTCTTCGTCTGCCTGTCTGGCTCTTGTTCCTCCTCTATTCTCTTCCGCCCAAATCCTCCTCCTCTCAGTCACTATCTTTCTTCTTTCCCTTTCCCTCTATCTATTTACCCATCTATCTCTTTGACTCCTCTCTCCCTTCCTCTAACGCTCCATACTATCTCTCAGTCCCTCCCTTAAGAGTATACCAGCATAGTTTTCTCTTTTCTCCCCCTCTCTCCTTCATCCTCCCTCTATTCTATCCCCCTACCCCCCCTTCTTTCTTTCTCTCCCTCCCTTCCTCTATCCATCTGCACCTTTTCTCTTTCTCCCTACTTGTGTCTCTTCATCCATCCACTCTCCCCCGATCCCCTCTTGCTCTCCTTTTTATCTCCGTCACTCCATCTAACTCTCCACTGCCCCTCTCTCTCTCTTCATCCTTGTATCCCGACATCTCCCCCATTCCCCTTGTCCATTTCTCATCTGCTCCCTCTGCCCCTCCGTCTCTCTCTCTCTCCCAAGTCTCTCTCTCTCTCCACTTCTCTCCCTCTCTTTACCCCTCTGACCCCTCCCTCACCCTTCTCTCTCTCTCCACCCATAGTTTACTGGGGTCAATCCAGGTTACAGGACTGTACTGAAACATGAACATTATAGAATACCCAAATGTTTTCCTTGGGCCCATATGAAACAGCTTAAATATGTAATTGCATATGTCGTCAGTTTTTTTTCTTCCTCTGGATGTTATTGTGAGTAATAAATTACCAAAATTAGACTTGATTAATCAAAAGTGTTGAGTCACACTTGGGATGTAATGTAGGCAAGATGCACTGTGAGTTTTCCTATATGATAATCTTAACAAAGAAGAGGATAGGTTTATAATTGTAAAACCTGGTGCTTAATAAGTAATGGACAGTTACCAGGCCTACTGCAAAATGTAATACAAATCGAAGTTACATTTCTCCTACTACACTGAACAAGTTGTTTTGGATCAAATAGCACCTGGAATGAAGATTTTTACCACATGTATTTGAGATTACGCCACAGTTAAGCCACACGTTGCTTAACTCAATAACTATATCTTTTGGTGCTAGGTGGCTTGACCACGTGGCATAGGCTCCAGTGTAAAATTCCAATAGTAAAGCCACCGTATCTTACTTTATTTCATTTACTAATTGAATATAATTTAAGATAAGATATGCCTTTATTAGTCCCTCAGTGGGGAAATTCCAGTGTTGCAACGCACAGATCAAGAACAGCACGAAAAAGTAACAATTTAACTATTGTTTCAGTATAAAGACACTATCCTCCATGTTGCCCATATACACTGGTCACCTGGTCTCTAAAGAGCAGATCACAAATGATGGACATCTTATGATTTCCTTCGACCAAAGACTCCAGTGTTCTCTATGGGAGTCCCCAAAGGCTGCTACAGTCCATTAGTCAAGGTTCATTGAGACATCAGTATGAAGAAATTAATATCAATCACATTAGAGCACCTGCTGGTTATGTTACTTTATCTAATGAAGTGGCATTCATAGTTTTCACTGGAGTATTGAGTATTAGACACACCCATGACTTATTTATGTCAGTGTGCAGTGGGCAGCCAGCACAGAGAGATCGGCCCTCTTGAAAAGCCTGTGCCATCGGGGTCAGCACATTGGCTCTGAGGCTGCTGCCAAAAGATCTTAGATCTGCCTCCATTAGGGAAATTGGCCCTGGGTTTTATGGGCTTGTCTGGAGGAGACGTGGGAGTGATGCTGGTGACAGCTGGGTGCCTGCTGCCTGCGTGTGTCAGACCTGACCTTTACATAGTCTGTCTATACTCAAAGTGGCACTTTATACAAACTATCGACAACACACAGGGCACAGACCCTGATCTGCAATTGGCTGAGCCACTCCCTATGCCAGTGTGCATTGATTACACATCATCTTATCAAATAAGGAAAGAATAACCTTTGAATTGTGGTCTGCACCGGTCATCATAGACCGTTATGTGACAATGGTCAACAAGAAAAAAAAACAAAAAAGCATGTTTCCTTCCTCCAGAATAGTTGAGTCCACTCCTGCCTCCTAGTGAGCAGAGTGCCACTCCCAACAGGAGCCACATTCACAATTTCACAAATGGACCACGTGAGCAGCAAGGTGTAATTCAGGGACAGATATTTAAGTGTGAACTATAGTGATTCTGCCGCGTGAGTCATCACGGTACAAGTGTAACATTAGTTCAATTAGCAGAAGCGTTGTCATGGAGATGCTATGCAGCCATCAGACAGCGCCTCGCTGCGTGACTCATCATGATGGACAGACAGCGGAGTGACCACACCATTCCTCGTGGTTAGCACCAATATTCTGGTGTTTTATGGTCATTGTTGGTTTTACTTGGACAAATGTCTCCAAAGCACTTCCAGATGTGGCTTTTTGTGAAGTCTGAACATTTTCTGACCATGACAGACCAAATCTGACAACAAAGGGGGCGAACGCGCACACAGTTCTCAGCACGCGGTCAGAACGCGCGCCTCGCCCTTTCCTCCGCGTGCGCACGACTGCGCCGTCGCTCCCGGTAACAAAAGGCGACGGTAACTCCGCTTTGTCACCGGTGTCAAGTGCCATGCATCCACACAGAGTTACCCAAGCGTGGACTTTCAAAATAAACTCCCATTTCCTAAGGGAAGTGTAGTGGACCTTTGTCCATTTCATCCAAAACGTTTCCATGGCTACAGTTATATAAGAGCCCATGTATCCATGAGTGCCATTTATAACTCAGTTTAAACCACACTAACGCAATCTTAGATCGTTTAAAAATGGATAGTGACGCTTTCATATTGAGGCTCGGGTATTAGATTTCCGGTTTCCTCGTGGCCAGCTCCCTCTGCCTTCACGCACCGCACATCAAAGTGCAGCGCTCTGTGCCACTGCGAGGGTGGATCACATCCCACGGATTTTGGTGTTTATTCAAACATTTAAACTTGCAACACGATGTTATGTTACACACAGTCAGAAGCCACATTATGTTGGCAACTTCTTCGCCTGAACTGATCCAAGTTGCTCAATGTTAGGCGTAAAGTGCGTAAAGGCGCCACAATGTAAAAACAGACCAGAGGGGCGACGCCTGTTTCCCATTGTGATCCACTAAACACACCAATAAGACACTTGCATATGATGCTCTCATTTCAGACAAAAGCATACCACCCGCCTGTGCCTTTAGGGTTCAATGAGACAACAAGTGTTCGTGTTTCTGTGAGACGAGTGAATGGATGAAACAATAGACTTATGAAGCAAAAACGTATTAACACCCCCAATCCCTGCTATTGGTTTTGGCGTACCTGAACCGTTATGGATAATTAACCCATTTTAAATCATTAACCTGTTTTTTGATGGTTGAACAATGTCTGTCTGAGCGCGTGACACGCCCATGTACAGACTGTAGCCTCTCATCCTAAACCCAAATGACATTCTCCATCACTGAACACTATGATTTCAGTGTTTTATGTAAAGGGCTTTGTGTGCTTACTTTTCTGTCGGTAACCTCCTCGCCCACCGCTTCTACGACCCCCGCGCACTCCATCCCCGGGGTGACAGGCGGGGAGGGCAGTCGGTCGTAGAGCCCCTGCCTGGCCATCAGATCCGCAAAGTTGAGCCCGCATGTCTTCACGCGCACCTGTACCTCTCCGGCTTTGAGCGCGGGCTTTCCCTTCTTCACCTGCAGCTTCACTTTATCATAACCCCCGTACCCGGTGAGCACCAGCGCGCGGTACGTGAACGTCTCCTCCTCGGGGGCCTTCTCTGGGGCGGCTGCCGGGGTAGCTGCAGCCTCGGCGGCTTCAGTTTTGGCAGGTTCAGACTTTGGCTCTTCCGCCGGTTTGGTCTCCTGTTTCTGGTCCACGGCGTTTTGCTGTTGAGCAGGTGCGTCTTCTCCGGACATCGTGCAGTGAGAGCTGAGACAAAAGACTCAAAAACAACTGAGATTCTCCTTGTTTAAAGTTTTAAACTGTGCTGCCGTGGACGGGCTTAGGCGTACTGTGAGTTGGAGCGTGTTTTTAGTAGTCTAGCATGGAGACACAAACCCCGACAAAGTGGGCAGATCAGTGGCCAGTGGCTGTCAACGCCGCGCGCTGGCAGTGTGCGCGTGTGAGTGGGATGAGACACAGGCTGGCTGGAAAACCCGGAGCGGAGCGCGTTTAAATCCACCTAATGGCGCAGGTTATCAAAGGTCTTGTTTCTATCGGGGAGGGAGGTCGAGACTTGAGCCAATATTGATCGAGCAGTGATTTGCAAAAACTTCACTAAACTAATTAATTTAAGCATCAAAATGCAAATGGCAAATTCTGTTCATTGTCTCTTTAGCTTTAATTACAGTCCTGGTTAAGTGTCTGTCCTAGATTTTGACTCAGTGTATTCCAAGTTGGTTTCATTTTTCCAAGAACAGCATTATCCACCTGCAAAAGTCCCAGGATAATAACAGTACTAGGTGGCCTATTGATACTTTTCAGTGACATCTCATTGGGGTGTTCTATATGTACTTCTGTGGTGGAATGTTTAGCAGTTACCATGAAGATACAGCGCACACACGGGCAAACACTGAGAAAAACGTTTTGAAAACTCAAGAAAAAAAATCAAAAATTGATCAAATGCCTGTGATCAGTTTAAGTGTCACTGTTCATGGTCATGATTTTCAATAAAAAGATGAAAGTGACTAACTGAAAAACTGTTGCTAACGCTAGCTAACTTGCCACTGTAATGCTATGTGTGAGAGACTTGTTTAAGCACACAAATCCTCTCACCTGTAGTTTCAACCAAGTCAATTCTTTCTGGTCAGATTAAGTTAAATTAAACCTCAAATTAAATCCAACTTGTTACAGGGCTCTCAAGTCTCACGCACTGAGAGTGTGACACACGCAATTCGACGTGTTCACACGCTCACACGTCACACATGGCATTTCTCACGCTGATTTCTTTCTTTTTTTTTTTTGTGCCCAGAAAATCGGTCTGTGTGGCTCAGTTTATGCAGGCTCCGCGCGTTTTCAGCGAAAAAAACTCCCCCTGCTCCGGGCGCACGGTCCGAGCGAGGCCGGAGCAGACGCGCCGTCCCCTGGGCACGTCCTGAGCCTCAGTCCCGGTGCCACGTCTCCTCTGAGACGCACCGACTCCGGTCCCGGTGTCTCCGTCTGTGCGTAACGTGTCCCCCCGACAGCTTACGCGCGGAATACGCGCAGCCCAGAGCCGAACTGCCCACGGTGAGTCGCGGTGAGACGCGGTGAGACGCGGTGAGACGCGGTGAGACGTGGGCCCGGTGCATTAACCAGACTCTTACATGAATCCGTTAAAAATGTCCCACTCCCCCCCCGCCCCGGTCCCTCCTCCCCGCCCCTCTCAGCGCGCACTGACAAAGTGCGGTGATGATAAAACAAACTGAGAACCATCAGGTAATAACTTCATTTATATAACTCTCATTAGTTGCTTTGTAGTTTAAGTTTGCTCTTTAGACAAACCGGGCTCTTATCACGCAATTCGGCATTTCTCACGCAATTCAAGCCCCCCCCCAGTCTCACGCACGACCCCGCTCAAAACTTGAGAGCCCTGTGCTTCCAGTTAGCATCACGCCGCCAGAGAATTGATGACATCAGCTGAAAGTACCAAAAGTTCACATGTATCAATGATAATAGTTGCGTATTGCTTCTTGGTTGAGCTCCTTGGGCTTGTTAGACTGGACTTGTAGTGTGTGGAGGAAGTGTCTGTTTATGGCCCTGGTCAACAGTAGGACCTTCAGGAACTGTGAACTCACGCACAGCTCATTGTTGTAACTTCCCCACGCGGGCGGCTCTCAAAATATGACCTCTCCGCGTCACTTTGGTCAATGATAAATCATACAGTTCCATGCTCACACAGAATAGTTATGCACAGGGCTTCTTATCACTGACGTAATATGATCTCATGAAATCATGAAAGCAGGAATTGTATCTTGATTTTAAGGAGATTTTAAGGAGAGTTTTGTAGATTTTGACTGGTCTGTTGCCAATAAAATGAGATAGAAATGCAAAACATTTTGATGATTTCCTATTGAAAAGATAAAATTTTTCATCATTCAGAAACCCATGGATAAAAATATAAATGTAAAGCTAAGTTTGATATTCATGCTTTGTTGTTGTACTTTAGGTCTACAAAATCCATACACAGTGTCTTCGTAGACTGGTGTATGAGTGTGTGTGTGTGTGTGTGTGTGAATGGGTAAGTGGTTCCTTGAGCGCTATATAAAAATGTAACTATTTATTATAAACATCACTTTAAATATTTGAGAAGCCCTCCCCCTTCCTTGAGCTCAGGCACTTGAAAAACCTACTCATCTCATTACTGACTTTGGAGTAAACATACACAGACTGTGTCCTGTGTCAAGGCTCATATCCTCAAATGCATGTGGCTCTTACATAACAGCCTTGCGCAGAGCAAAGTAAAGAAATCTACAAACTTTCACTGAAAAACTTGTTTACGTGATTCTGTGAGCCACTATGAATGTCTGATTTTTTTATTATGTGTCTGTGTAAACGTGTATTGATGTCAAATCTGAAAACTGCTGCAAAACAAAGCTACCTGCTATGAACTAATAAGGCAGCAAAAATTAACTGAATATAACTCCGAATATAGTCCCTAGAATATCCTATACTTAAACATGTTAAATTTGGAGGAAGTTATTACATTGTACAAATTACCTTAACTTAAAGTGCCCTTTATTATTAGTCTGTCTGCATTTTCAAAGCTCAAAATGTTCTATTCCACCTTGTGATGTCATGCAGTGGTAGTTTTCCAGTTATCAGCTACATTTAACCTTTAGTTCTAGACCTATAGAGATTGGCAATTCCAGGTCTGAAATGATCCAAACGATTCTAGTGAACGTGTATGGAGTTTGTAAACACAGTGGTGGTGCAATTCCTGTATTACCACATGGCATTACACAGTGTTTTCAGTTTGAGTGTGCAGGATTTGTGTGTTAAACACGAAACAAAACACAACCTCGTGTATGTTTGTGATGGGGAAACAACATTATAATCAGAAAGTAGCATAATATGGGCCCTTTAATACAAAGTGCAAAGAGGACATTACAGAGAGCGTGCACATCGTCGTGACTGGAGAAGTGCTCGTTCAGACCTGACCGCAGCAGCACTTGTGGTGAGCCCCCTTGTGGCGAAGCAGCACTCAGCACTTTAGAGGCCAAAGTCAGCTCTGACCGATCAATACCAGACTACACAAACCTAATGATCCGAACGAGGCACGGCCATTACCGATCTGCACCGTGGACACAGCCTCTGGTTACTATAGCAACATGAGATTTGTTTTTTATCCAGGTCCAAAACCCCCAAATATGAAGCAAAGTATTATTATTATTCTAAATTTGTACTGCACTGAAAAAAATGCACTTGTTGTACTCATTGAACTTCAATATTAACTTCTCCAGGACTTCTCTAGGCTTTTCACACATGGATAATAACATGCATTTTTTTTTTTGTCAATTCTCATTATAATAAAACCATACCAAATTACATCATTGGAAATCTATCTGTATAGCTGACTACTAGCATACTTCAAAAGCCCATGACACATCAAGTACTTATATTACTTCAACTGCTAATGCTGTATCTTCCTAATACTGTATTGATAAACACAGAGCATTTTACTTGATTACACTGACTGCTTCTACTGCATTAAGTGAAATTAAATTTGTCCACAAACTCAAAGCTTCCCAGCTTGGCCGCACCTCCTAACAGTGCATGATTTTTTTTCTCATATATCTTGATTATTTAATAGTTTTAGTATGTAATTGAAATTGACTTCAAACTCACTCAGAACCCCCCCTTTTTACTAAGAGAGCTGTGTAGTGTGTAGTTTTGTGTAGTGTCCTCTTTATAGTAAAGTAATCAAATAAAGTGTTATTTTGATTCTTTAGGCAGCAGCTTGGCCAAAACAAAATATCAGCCTCAGCTGGAGATTTAAGGCTGAGAACTGATATGATGAAAAGTGTAAATATTGGCCAATTTCTACATATTACTGATGGCAAAGTATGCTTTGCACACTGTTTCTATGAACAGATTGTGTGAGTGATTAGTGGTGGTCGCTGGTTGAAGGAGCCAGTGGGGCAGATCCACCAGTCAAGCCCAGGGCAGCTGTGACTGTGAAAGAATTTTACTACAACCGGGTAAGAAGAGGAAGGAAGAAGTACTCAATTTTTGCTACTTAAGTAAAAGTACAGATACTAGACCAAAGAACTATTCAAGTAAAAGTATTACATAAAAAAAAATTAACTTAAGTAAAAGTATTAAAGTGCCTGCTTAAAAATGTATTGAATTGATCTTTTTTTTTTTTTAGCATCTTTTATTTGTATATTTATGCTCTCATATTTTTCAGCAGGTCTCACACAATGACAAAAAAATACTTTTCAGTCCATTTCAAAAATGTAGTGGAGTAGAAAGTAGATACCTGCTCTCAAATGTAGTGAAGTAAAAGGAAAAAGGACCCACTTAAAAATGTACTCAAGTAAAGTATGGTTACGTAAAATGTATACTTAAGTACTTTACTACTTTTACTTTGTTATGTTCTACCACTGATGACAGCTAAGGGACTTTTGAGTATGGAAACACGATAAGAAACTGCATTATTGTGCTAATACCAGTTCACAGTGGAGGTTACAGATAATAAATTTGTACTCATTGAAGCAGACAAGATTATAAATTTAACTCATTATACCTTGAGTGTATGTAGTGTCCCTTCTCTTCTTTCTTTACGCTGACAGGCCTGACAAAGCTGATATACTAATGTACCCTGAGAGGACACGAGCACTAGAGGCTGGATTAAACAGGAGCATAATGCAGAAGGCCTCTTTATTTTCAGTGAGATGGAGAGGGTGCTTTTACCTGCACAACATTATCTGAAATTGTTACCTCGAGTAGCCCCAGCAAAACAAAACCAGGAGGGGAGATTGCAGTGGTCACAGTTTGAAGACAGGCTCTGCTGTGTAAGTAGGTTACCCAGTGCATAATGTGGAGATGGGAGCAGAGGTGCAAGAGAGAAGTCTGGAAAAAGCACGATCTCATTGCTTTAGCTGCAAATACAGTCTATGGGGAGTGTGTGGGTTTAAGAAGTCATATCTATACTATATAAAACAGGGCAAGAAGACTGAAAGTAAAGCTGACCAATTTCAATTTTAAAAGGTGCATTGCGTAACTTTTCAGGTTAGGAAATGCGATTGTTTTGCCTGTAATGTTCCACAACATGGTATTAAACTTATATTAGATGCATGTATTCGATGATGGGTGTTTTTATTGCTCAAAAATGGCTTTAAAAACATGCATTTTGACTGTGAGTGGGGGTCACCTTTTCACAGCCTGTAAATTGGTCTGACGGTGTCTCCTGCTTGTCTCTAATGCCACTTTGGAACAATACAGGCAAAGCAATAACATCTCCGTGGAAACAAGCAACTGGCAGACCATCTACGAGAAAAATGTCATAATTCACCTTTAAACTGATCTATCTCCATGGACACAAACAGGTGACGCTTTGAGGTGGTAAGATCTGTGGAGAGGCAACCCCACGCTCAGTAAGAATGAATGTTTTTAAATGTATTTTGGGGGCAATGAAAACACCTGTAGTTGAATAAATGCAAGACAGAGACTGTGGGTGGAACTTTTTTCAAGTAACATTATTTATGACTAAAACCCACTCCAGAAAAGTTACATAGTTCATCTTTAAAGGTCCCATGGCATGACATTTTCACTTTCTGAGGTTCCCGCTAAAGAGGAAAGAGCGGAGAGTTTGGCCACAACCCACCCGCTGCACTGGCCTGTCTCTGTCCTCCTCATTTGCATTCAAGCAACAACGCCCAGAAAAAAGTGTTTGAGAGAGATATTTTTGACTCTGACTGTGTTCATGAGGCTTTCTCATGCACTGAGTCTTAATTTTGAAGAAGGATTCATTTACAGTATTAGGGAACCATTAAGGCGCCATATAAAAGCATCAAGAAGTACCATGTCATGGGATCTTTAAGTGTATGGGGTCTAAAAAGTGATCATATGAAACAGGACAAGAAGACTGAATGTAGAGTTGATCGCCATTTCATATGGTTTTAGATGGTGAATCAAACTAAATTAAAGAATGGAAGTGAGATTGAATGGTTATTAGTGGGTATACGGTGAGTGAGTTGTGTTGCCCAGTGGCACAACAATAGATTGCCATTTAAGCTTATTCATCACTTATTCATCAGAATTCCTTACTGATTTGAAAGACCGGTGTTGTTCTCGATTGTTTTTGGACTTGGTCTTGTCTCGGTCTTGAAGGCGCTTGGACTCTTGTCTCGAGATCTGACACTCGAGGATCTGACCGCACGGTTCTTCTAACTACAGCCTGTGCGCACAATGTGTCCAGTGTGACCACTCGTGTACCAGCATGTGTGACAGGGCAGGTTAAACTTCTTAAAACATCCATCTGCCTCACGTCAGCGCGCCGCTCTTCACCTTTTCCTCACATATAGCGCACACAAGATCCGTCCTCTATGCGCGCTGTGTAGAAGGGCAAGACGAACCGCGAAGCAAAAACTAATCTAAATTTATGTTGCAGTGTCCGCACAGAGCAGACCCACGGCCATATGTGGAAGTGAAAGTGCGCATCCAATCCATCTGTGTTTGTCACAATGTGCGTTTGGTTTGGTAAAAGTGCAGGTGTTGCTCAATATCACTGCAAAACCACTAAAATACTGTTACTCCAGTTAGGAAAACAGGTTTAAAACCCCTAGACAGTTTCTTCACTTTGAAACAGTTTTCTGTAAAGTGCCAGTGGAAGTTAGCTTAAAGAAGGGGTTCTCAAACTGTAGGTGAGGGTCCAAAAAAGGATTCAAGATTGTTTATTGTTTATATGCAGGATCAACACAAGGTCCACAATGCAATGAAATGCTTAGGATCAGAAGAACAGCTGACTCGCTAAGATAGTCAAGAAGTACTAATAACATGCAATAATAGTACATGGTAAAAAAGTGTTGCAAAAAGTGCAGAGGAAGAAGTAAACAATATAATTAAAACATGTATAAAATGTAATAAAATACAAGGTACAGGCAATAAAATGTAATGTAATAAATATAATAAAATACAAGGTACAGGTAGGGGTAAATAGACTATTTCTCAGATTGCACATAAAATGGTGTAGTACAAGTGTTGCATGTGGATTTCGTTTTGCACATAGTATAGTATAAGTATTGCACGTGGGTTATTGCACAGGTAACAGTAGCATATGCAGTGAGGTAGTGACAAACATGATACATTCATATAGAGCAGCAGCAGTAAACATAAAGGGGGCAGTGTTTCAGTGCTGTAGAGTTTGCTTGTCTTATTTTAATCTTAAAGGAGAATTAACGTTTTTTACAATCTGAGCCTTATTTCGGTAATAAAACAAGTAGTTTTACTCACCAATAGCACTTTGGTGTCATATGGAGCACTTCCGGAGATGTATTAGATTAGCCGTATCGCGAGTTCTTGGGGAATATAATATATGCCCCGAGCATGTAATATATGCCCTGAGCGGTCTCCAAATAACACAAACTTTAGCACTTTTCAAATCATAGAAGCTCAATGTCTTAGTCTACACTTTCGTATGAATCAAAAGTGGCCTGTAAACCGAGATTTATCCATAATTTACAGCTTTGCATTTCATGTTTGGATCCCGAGAGCTGAGAGTGAAATAAGCTGTGACTCCGCACAGGCGCACTGTCCTCCTCATCTACTCGAAACTATGGATAAATCTTGGATTACAGGCCACTTTTGACTCAAACGAAAGCGTAGACTAAGACATTGAGCTTCTATGATTTGAAAAGTGCTAAAGTTTGTGTTATTTGGAGACCGCAAACATGTGCCCCGAGAACTCGCAAATCTAAAACACCTCTGGAAGTGCTCCATATGACACCAAAGTGCTATGGGTGAGTAAAACAACTTGTTTTATTACCGAAATAAGGCTCAGATTGTAAAAAAAACGTTAATTCTCCTTTAAATTAACATTGATCACATAGAACAGTGTTTCCCAACCTTTTTTGTCTTGTGTACCCCCTGAGCCTTTTTGTCATACCTCGAGTACCCCCTGACTCATAAGTGTTGATAATTCTCCAAAAGTAGAACGTGACACATTTTATTTCATCTCCTTAATTTGAAAATTTAATTCTCAGACATTTTCTCTCTTTTCTTTAACTCAAATTTACTCAAATTAGAATTAAAAAATTCAAAAAAATCTCCCCCTGTGCCTGGCAGCGACACTGCCGAGTACCCCCTGCAATGTGCTCGCGTACCCCTGGTTGGGAAACACTGGCAGAAGGATGAGGATATATTTATAAAAACACTGATGAATATATATATATATAAAATACAAATAAATGTCAAAAATTACAAAGATGGTTTTGATGGGCCGTGGTCTTAGTTTTGTCTCGGTCTTGACCCTCAGAAGTCTTGGTCTTGTCTCAGTCTCGGGACCCTGTGGTCTTGGATTGGTCTTGGTCTCGATTACAACACAAGTTATAACGCAATTCAAATCAAAATGTTATATCTTTTTTAATGGGAAAAGGTCCTCACAAAAATCAGGAAGTAATCATTTGACTGAAACCCAGGAACAGTCTCTAAAACTCCTAGGAAAGTCAGTATGAATGAAATATATTGAGATGACCTAGAAGGACATGAGGCTGCTTATCTGCATGCTAGTTCAGTACATTTATATATCGTGATTTCAAAGAATATATCTACTGAAGTCAGAGGCCCCAGTTTAAATGAGTCCACACTTTCTGGTTTAAACACACAGAGGTGAATGAGTTTTTGTTTAGTATTTTATCTGAGGGCAGAGTGCTGATTCACTCCACAGCTCTCAGGACTCTGCTCTGCTGCGTTCAGGGCTTTACTCCAAGACCCTATAAATTCATCACTGTCTCAGGATAAGCACTGGTCCCATATCACTTTAAAATACAGCTTTATTAAATGGATTGATTAGTTTATTTTGGTCACAGGTATATTCTGCATTACTCCAGAAACAGGAATATTTAACATGCAGAAAGCCCGAAAATGTGTAGGGTGAAGTTTAAGCTTATTAGGTCCTTTATTCCTCTGTCATAGCATCAGAGCAAACTATGGCACAAACTAACCTGCTGTTGTGCTTCAAAATAAATAAAAATGTAAATGCAAAAGTGTACTTCTAGACTATATGTTGTAGCTTATACTACGTTTAAAAGAGAGGTAATAAGCACTTACTGTAATTCTCCAAACTGTTCCATCTGTGTAGTATTTACAGTTTTATAGAGAATATTGTGCGTGTATACTGCCACCTGCTGTTGTCCTATTGGAATGACTCCATGTGACAGTCCCAGGTGCTTTCTTTTGTCTTGGGTAGAGGCAGCTCCTCACCCGTTGGGAGGATGTTATGGCTGAATCTATTACAGTAATTGGTTCTCCTCTCTGCACCGAGGGTCTTTACAGACCTGGCTGCTCCGACTGAGACTGGAGGAGGGAGTGTCCTGGGACCAGAATAAACAAATAAAGTTTTGACATTTGTTTTCAGTCCATTATATACACAGTTAGTGCAGTTGCCAATAAAAAAACAAAACAAAAACAAAAACAAAACAAATTAGAATCACTGTAACTGCATTGGTAATTCCTGTTTTATTTTCATTTTAACATCACCATGACTTTATATCGTAATTGGCCCATATTGCACTATTTTCTGATCTAAGTTGATAATTTTATACAGTATTTTCCTCATCAAAAACATATCTGGAGTTGCATTTTGTTTCATTCACACGTATTTTACGCACAAACCCTGCATATTTAGGATGTGTTTTTGTCTCCAACTGAAAACACTCCATTCCACCTTGTAATGTCATTCTCCACTGTGTTTTTAAATCCCATAAACCTTCGCTAGCCTAGAATCATTTAGATCATTTCATCCCTGAGATTGACAATCTCTACTAAACAAAAGGCAAACAGTAGCTGTTGACTTGAAAACTACCACTTCATGACATCAGAAGGTGAAACAGAGCATTTTGAGCTTTGGAGATGTAGACAGACTAATAATAAAGGGTTACTCAAACATGTGTGAATGAAACAAAACACAACTCCAGCATTATAACATACCTTAAAGCTCACAAGAGTCAATTGTGCATAATATAAGACCATTAAAAGTGAAAATTTAGATTATGACCAGCCCCATCTATAAAGCCTCATGGAGCATTTCTATTGGCTGGTTGGTCTGAAGCTTGTCAGTTTGGCACTTACCTCAGATCTAATCTTTATTTGACTATCCAGCCATTAACCAGCTAATATATTTGTAGTAGAAAAAGAATTGTTATTAAACCTCTGTAAGGAATTAATTAATAGTAGGCCTAGTATTACATTTACATAATAACCACTAAAGAAATTAAACTGTATTAGTTAAAATGATGTGCTTATTGTTAACACGTTTAATTGGTTTAATACATTTACTTTATTACAGCTACAATGAATACATTTAACACAGTCTATTATAGCAGTGAAAATCGATGAGGCACTTTGGTAGTTAATAGGCTATTTATGTGCAATTGCTGATGTGTAATATACCTTTGACCAGCAGGAGGCAGTGTTGCTCTTCTAAGACGCGGGCACAAACTCGATTCGACTGAGCTTCGGCACGTGCTTTACGTCATCTCATTTTCTCATTCACAAAAAATCACCACCAGCTCCTCCATCTCTGTAGGGCGCCTCTGCGTAAAGCCAAGAAAACGCAGCCAATTAGACCCGTGAAGCTCGCCCAAACCCTGCTCCCATCTCTTACGACTTAATGAGAGGAGCCTGCTCACCCGCGGCTGTTTGAATTCGTTGCATCCTGGAAAGGTCAAGTTGTTGTCAGTGCGTAAAGGTGACATTATGAAGAGGTGCGCAGGTTTAAAGCTGTATTTGACAAAGTAATAAACTTAAATGTGCTCTTTGTAACTTTTCTGTCCACCTGCTTGTCTCTGCGGAGATGTTATGGCTTTGCGTTTTAGTATGGCATTAAATTTATATTTATCACCATGGAGACAAGCAGGTGACACTCCAGGCCAAGGTAAAAGTGAGATCTTTGGAGAAGTGATCCCGCTCACAGTTTGAATATGCGTTTTTCAAGAATTATTTTTGAAGTAAACAGGTAGATAAGTTAAACACCGTACTGTGGAACATCCCCTGGTTAACCAGCAATCACATCTCCGTGGAAACAAGGCAGTGGCAGTCGAAATCTCACAAAAGTTACAAGGTCCCATGGCATGAAATTTTCACTTTCTGAGGTTTTTGAACGTTAATGTGAGCTCCCCTACCCTGTTTAGGGCCCCCCCCCCCCCCCCCTGGTTAAAAGTTGTGAAATGTCTAAACTGAGCATTTGCGATCCTTTTCTGCGTTACAAAAAATCTGAGCTCAAACGGGCGATTTTGAACAAGGCACATTATTGACGTCAGATCGAAAAAAGAAATGCAAATGCAGTTCCACCCCCGTCTGTCTGTACTCAGCGTCTCTGTAAATCACGCCCAGAGAGTTTGGACTGCGAATGCGCTAGGCAATGCGAAATGCGTTTTTTTATTTGCCTGGAGGCACGTCCGAGTGTTTCTAGGCTCGGAAGTCCTTTATCTGAGCCTCTGGACCTTTGAACAGCAGTGGTTTAATTTTATTTTATGTGGAAATGTGTTTATTTTTCAATGGAACGCTTCAAATCTCTCCCCCCGTGCAAAAACAAGGAAATGGATCAGAGAGCGCTCAAAGCAGAGAGCGGAGCGTTTGGCCACGCCCCCACCCTCTACTATTGGCCAGCTCTTTTCTCCTCATTTGCATTCAAGCAACAACGCCAATTATGGAGTGTTCAGAGTGACAAAAATTACTCTTTCTCGGCTTATCTCTGTTTCTCATGCACTGAGTGTTGATTTTGAAGAAGGATTCATTTACAGTATTAGGGAACCATTAAGGAGCCATATAAAAGCATCAAGAAGTACCATGTCATGGGATCTTTAAAACGTGAACTAACCAAAACTACACTAAACTACACTACACCAGTAGCTTTGACTAATTACCTCATAATATTGGAAATGAGTGCTTCACGATACAATACAAGCGTATACAAAAACTTGCGTATTTAAAGCCAGAATTCATGAGGTCACCAAAAACATGTCCACCGAGATGCCCAGCTGTTGTTACTGATGTGTTCCATGCGTGCACACTGAAGGGGAGTGGCCAATATCAAGGTAGTCCCCACAGTGTTTTGCCTCCTCACTCAACCACGGCCAGTCAAGTCCGCCAGAGCGACTGAGTGGAGCGGAGGAGCACCGGCGCTCACCGGAGAATTGGATACTCATTACGCACGGTCACTTAGCGCTTCTGCTCAGCCCGACGCATGCATCTCCGCGTGTCTTCATTGCCGCTCGGTTCGCGTCTCGTGTCGGATGCTGGGTGCAGTTGGTCTCCGTGTCAAGAAGACCATACAAAAACCTCACCACGCACGGACGAGCTAACCATGGACAGCTTAGTTAGCCGCTGTAAGATCGTGGTAGTTGGGGACACGCAATGTGGGAAAACTGCGCTCCTTCATGTCTTCGCCAAGGACTGTTATCCAGAGGTAAGAAAACTGTCAAATTAAATATTACCACACATTTTGGCAAGAAAGTTGAGAGCATAGATTTTCTAGGCTGTAATATAAGATCCAGTGTAATTATCCACCTGCATTAAAGCTGCATGACAAGAAGTTGAGTGGAGAGATTTGTCTGTTACCCTTTTATTATGAGTCTTGCATTGGCCATAATTCTGCAGGAGGCGTCTTAATTTGACATTTTGAAATAAACATTTTCACTGTTGAATTTTGTAGTCTAACTCAGTGGTTCTCAAACTGTGGTGCAAGTACCACTGATGGCTCCTGTGTTTTTATTATGTACTTGACTAGACTTTTTTCTATTTTGATCTTTTTTGATAGTTTCAACAAGTACACACTATCAAAGCAAAGTCATCTGCCTTAAAGGTGCATTGTGTAACTTTTCTGGTGGAGGGTCCGTCAAATGCTTTTCTCCATGGAGATGCTACTGCTTTGTCTGGAATGTTTCACAGTATGGTGTTAAACCTTTCTATCTCGTCTTTCATTCATTTTTTTGTATTGTTATCACACTGTTGATGTCTTTTTATACTTTATGAATGAAATAAACCAAAATAAAAACAAATTAAAATAAATCTCCATTGAGATCAAACGAGACCAAGTTACAGGTCAGATCTGTGGAGAGGCAACCCCACTCACATTCAGAATGCCTGTTTTTGTAGGTATTTTCCATTTGTAATTGAATAAATGTAAGGTAGAACTGCTTAATGTCATACTGTGGAACATTCCTGGCAGAGCAATGACATAATTATTCATACAAACAAGAAGGTGATGCACCCTCCACCAGAAAAGTTACACAATGCACCTTTATTTGTGTTTAAGGCATAGTCTTGGTTGGTTTATACCTGTGGTCTTTAGTCGACCAAGGATTTCTTTAGTCGCCGTAGTTTCAAGTATAGATCAATGTCATCTGTCTTGTTTAAAGGTGCACTATGCAACTTTTTGATTGGGGGTCTGTCACCTGCTTGTTTCTATGGATATGTCATTAGTCATAGTCATAGTCATAGTCATAGTTTGCTTTATTGTCGAAAAACAATCATGTACATGTACATAGAATGAATTCGAAATTTCATTTCCCCACTAACCAGGCAGGTCTGCAACTTGGTCTGTTTTGTGCTCCATAACAATACCACAATGCCATTTAATACCATACTGTGAAATATTCCAGACAAAGCAATAACATCTCCATGGAGAAAAACATTTGACGGACCCTCCACCAGAAAAGTTACACAGTGCACCTTTAAATCATAGATTTATTACTGATTTATACATTATTTAGCCCTGTTGTGTTTCAGTGTTAGCATTGGTTTTTGTATTTCTTCCTGGTCCCTTCTCTTGTTAAGATCCTTTAATAAGTTTCACAGTGTAAATAATGATTCCTGTATTCCGTTGCAGACCTATGTTCCCACTGTGTTTGAAAATTACACAGCCAGTTTTGAGATCGAAAAGCACCGCATAGAGCTGAATATGTGGGACACGTCAGGTAAGACTTCTCAAAAATCAAAGTCCATCCCTGCTGCGGTGTGTATCCCTGTCTGACTTCTTACCGTTACCGTGGGAGGAAGACTACAGCCGCAGTCTGCTAAAGTCTTTCCTTCCTGACCAATGGCTGTGACCCTAGTCCTACTGATTGATTGATGTTTGTTTTTCTATATTTTAAGATTGGCTTCTGCTATGTCTGGTTTGTTGTTTTTGGTTTGGATACCGGTGCCAGCTTATATGTCTGTTTGCATTCCTCTGCCCCTCTACTGTCCCATGTGTGGATGGCTCTTCCCATGCCCTTGGTTGGGGTCAGGTGACCATTGGGATGAGGGCAGAGGGAGAGGGAGGGTGGGAGAGAGGGCATGGATAATTTGGACAGCATGAGGATAATAACTATGCCAAATATATGCCAGTCAGTCCTGATCAAATTGAACAATCAGATATCTGCACCGGGCTGAAATGAATACAAGAATCACATGCATTTCACATTATGTTTCTAGAGGTCTGAACTACAAGGTTAGCAAGTGGTATACATTTGTTAAACAGGAAATTTTGTAGTTTGCATAAGGAAATCCTACTACGTAAAGGTCCTATATTACAAAATTGCCATATTATAATGTTGTCCTTCTCAAGAACATGCCTGGAGTTGTGTTTTGTTTGATTCACACATATCTGAGTAACCCTTTATTATTAGTCTGTCCATATCTCCAAAGCTCAAAATGTTCTTTTCCACCTTGTGATATTATGAAGTGGTAGGTTTCAATTTTGTTCAGTAGACATAGGCAATTCCAGGGCTGAAATCATCCAAATGATTCTAGTTAAGGTGTATGGAGTTTAAAAAACACAGTGGAGCACTTCCTCAGGCTAAATATGCAGGGTTTTATGTTAAACATGTGTGAATGAAAAAAAAACACAACTCCAGGTATGTTTTGATGAACATTCTAACATAAAACAGGGCCCTTTAAATAATTTCAGTTTTGTGATCATTCAAAGTTTGATTTTCCTTCTTCCTGCAGCTCTAATACAACTAATTCTTTTGATTTTTTTGTTTTGTTTGTTTTTACATAGTCAGACAAAGGGCTGAGTTGACTTTCTAGAATTTAACTGTCATAATGATCTCAGATGGTTTGGGAAGGGTCATTAAAACTCTATGGGATTAACTGTTTTTGCAAGAAACCATAAAATTATTTATTAGGGATTAGCTCCAGAACCTTGCTCCATTAATCTCACAATTTAAAGAATATTGTGAACCCATCTTTTTAACAGTTGTGTAAGGTTTACATTTTTGCTGTCAAGTCACACCTAAAAGTGTCACATTTCTTGATAATTTAGTGACCCAAATCCCCATAGGCTTAAAGGTGAGAGTGATCAGTCTTTAAAACTGTCAGGTCGCCAATTAGGTGCTTATTATTCGGGTGTAGCCCATTTGAGCTGGGGCCGGCTCCAACTCCCTGCAGGCTAAGCTGTGGGCGAATAGAGTGTGATCACTGTGGATTTAAAATTATGAATGCAAGAACAGTGCACCGTGCCAAAGTTGTAATTGTAATCCATTAATTTAGTGTTCATCAAGGTATTAGAGCTGGTTTATAGATTTTTTTTGTGTGTGAATGTTCTTTCAGTGGCCTTTTAAAATGTCAAATTTAAACACTAGGTACAAACATGTGATTATTTTCTCAAGAGTTTTTAAAAAATCTTTAAAGGACTTCTTAACTTCACGTTGTTATTAAACTGCAAGTGAAATGACTGTGCTTTACAAAGGGGTTAGTAATAGTAGAAGTAGAGTCAAAAGTTTTTCCCAGCCAGTTGTACTTTCCTGGGTGTACTTAGAATGATTTCAGAAACATTTAACAATGTTTTGTATTTGGATGAAAATGCTCTGTTTCACCTTGTGATGTCCTGTTGTGGCAGTTTTCAAGTTAACAGCTACTTTTACCTTTTATTCAATAGAAATCGTTCATTTCAGGGCTGAAATCATCTAAATGATTCTAGTGAAGGCGTATGAAGTTTAAAAACATATTGGAGCACGTCCTGTATAACCGCATGACATCACAAGGTGGAATTCTGCCTAAATATGCAGGAATTGTGTGTTAAACATCTCTGAATAAAACAAAACACTACTGAGGAGGAAACGGTATTATAACATAGATCAGAAAACAATGTAATATGGCCCTTTAATAGAAAATAATTCCCACTATAGTTGAAGCTGTCACTGTCACACACTGTGAACCTAATGGAAAAAATACAAATTCATAACAAATATGCATGTTTTTTCTTTGTAAATTGGCAGATTTAGTGTTGTTGAGTATTTTATTTTGTAAATATATTCGCTAAAATACACTACTATACAAAAGTAGAGCTTGTATATACAGTATCCCTGGTCACACAAAAGCTGTTGGCCCGAATGAGCCAATCAAAAGCACTGGTTGTATTTGTTTGGAATAGAGTTGGTTCTCACTGGGCTCACGGCACAATCATCGCCTTTTTCGTGAATGCTGTTGTGTGCAGGTATAAGTACAGCAGCAGCAGCAGCAGTAGTGGCATTTTCTGCTTTCAACCACTCTCAGAGAAGATGGAGGGATGAGTGTAGTGATAGAGGGATGAGTGTAGTGGTGGAGAGATGGATGTAGTCATGGAGGGATGTAGAGTTATTAGCTGAAACTGTGGATGTCCTCAACTGAGGACCAGAATCTAAACTATTTGCATAAGATGCATCATATTTATGCTACATTTAAATGTCCACTGATCTGAAGTTTGGTGGTTTGAATCCCGCTCTCGACAGAAACATCATTTCTTGAGCAGTCAAATCCACTGACCTACAGGTTGGGAGTGTGATTCCAATTCCCACAGATGAATGCCGTCATTGTGTCTTTGGGCAATGCATGTGTACACTGGTGTATGAGTGAGTGTGTGAATGGGTGAGTGGTTTCTTCATGTAAAGCGCTCTGAGTGCCTTCAAGGTGGAAAAGTGCTGTATAAAAATATGACCATTTACTTCTTCAGATGATTATCTAGTTTTGAATCGTAAGTCGATTAATTGTTGACATCCCTAGTTTGAATATTGATCTCTCAAAAACATGCCCGAGATAATGAATGTATTACCAAGTTAGTATTTCGGAAACACTGTGTATTCATTGTTGCTGTTCTGGCCTATGGTTGTTTTCACTGCTGTACAGTCAATGGAAAACACCATGTTGTTTTCTTTTTGTTGTGGAGTCCATCCTCTGCCCTCTGTCCTGGGGCTTCAGTGCTGCAGCCCGGGGCCCTCTCCTCTCTCTGCTCCTTATCTCTTCGTGAATGGAGAGACTGTGGCCCTGCTCCTGCTCTGTAATCTGCAGCCCACAGAGGAGCCCCTGGCACTGGGTCAGAAGGATCAGCGGACGAAGAGAAGAGTCTAATCATGGGTTTGCTGCTGGTTTAGTGCAGGAGTGGGTGATAATGACAAAAATGAAGATTATTTTTTGGATAAGCCTGGTAACAATAATGGGATGACAGTTTTGGAATCCATCAGAAAAGTGCCAGAAATAATTTTTTTGCAGCTATGTGATTCCTATTATAGTCTATGTTCTAAATATGCATATCCTCAAAACAACTGCTTTGATTCCATAGTAGTAGTAGTAGTAGTAGTAGTAGTAGTAGTAGTAGTAGTAGTAGTATTAGCAGTACAATTAGTAGTACAGTAGGTAACAGTAATTGGTTTGATTTAAGAAGTAGTAATAGCCACTTACTTCAGTCCATTCTTAAAACCATCTTCATTTTTACCCTCTCGCTCTCTCTACTAGTTAAGTTTGATTGAAGCTATAGTAGTAGCTGTAGTAGTAGTAGTAGTAGTAGTAGTAGTAGTAGTAGTAGTAGTAGTAGTAGTAGTAGTAGTAGTAGTAGTAGTAGTAGTAGTAGTAGTAGTAGCAGTAGCAGTAGCAGCCCCTACTTCTGTCCATTCTTAAATCAACCTTTGGCAATGTGGCTCTTTCATATTTACCCTCTCTCTTCCTCTCTCGCCCGTTCCCTCTCTCTCTTCGTCCCCCAAACCAAACAAACATGACATCACCTCTGCCCCAGGACATCTCTCATGCTTATCCACTTTCCTCATTTAACAGACTTGTATTTTTCCAAACAAGAACTGCATTGTATTCTGATCAAGAACATTATCTTGTTCTGATGACATTTCGTGGTAACACTGTCCCATTGCCTGTATATGAGTGTGCAACCTTTAGAGCAAACATTGATTTTTACCAAAACAAGACCTTTGCTAACACAAGTGAATCTGCATTATCTGTTATTTGCAAATTTGAACAAACTTTGAAACTCCACTTTTAAGTCAGAGTTAACCTTTGCGATAACCGCCCCTAAAAGCAAATCTTATCATAATTGTTTTCCTTTATAAAGTTGCACCGCAGCTGCCCTGCCCAGTCTCTAAACGCTAAATAGCAAAAATAGCCTGTTCATTTTGACTTGACATTTGCATCAATTCACCATCTCTTTGGTCTTTATAAACTACAATCTGTTAGTTTCTTGCTTTTTTTGTATTATTAGGATTGCCTGTAAGGTCAGCACACTGTGGTGAGCCCATGTGGTTCACAGAGCAGTATTGATTGGTATTTGAGGCTGGGTTATTTAAATCGACCTTGTTTCATATTTCCTGTTTGCTTGGATTGCTTACTGCTAACTGCCAGCCTTGGCTTTCTCATAATATGGAATGTTTAGTTATAGTAATGGGAATGACATTTGTGATTTTAACTTTTAAGGCTTTCCAATGCAAAATTTTGGAGTGAAAGTATGTATACAATTGCTCATATAGAGGCAAATTTGGAGTTGAGTTCCATATTAGGAATAGGAATTTATTTACATACAAAATGGCAAAATAAAAAACACCAGGATCATGTAGAGAGGGTTAATACGAACATTTAAAGACCAAAATGACGAGGCTCACTGCAGCAGTTACAGAGAAGAGGGGTGACAGTTTTTTCAAGGTAAAGTCAGTTGGAGCAAGAATTTATGGAACTGGAAGCGCACCCATGTTTACTTCCTATTTGGAACGTGTCTGCTATTGAATTAGTTATGCCCATTTATAGATACAGTCTGTGGGTGGTACTTAAAGCACAATAAACTTTTGATAGTGGTATTATAAGTATGTTTTAGGATAATAAACAGTAACTCGAGCTTTTTAAAATGGTAAAAATATATATGTAAAAATAAATAAGTACCCTTCAGATTATTAAAGAAAACCCCATTTTCACCAACAGTTGAACAAACAGTGGATTGGAGTGCAGCCTAATGTGGATTGATTACAGCAGGCCTGGACTGGTAATCGGGCATACCGGGCATTTTCCCTGTGGGCCGACAGTCTTAGGGGCCGATGCTGTTTTTTTGTTTTGTTTTTTTTAACTTAGAGACCAGCCCACAATTTAGAGGAGGCAGCCCATTAGTCCATCTTCAATATAGACAGTGGACTAAACCAATCAGGATATAGAAGCTTACGAGAGCGGTCCCACCCCTTTCTCTGCACTGATCCCTGTCAGTTTCATGCCGTTTCCCAATTCAGCGACGGCACGCTTGTGAGTGTGCACTCGGTCTGTCGTCGAGACGGCGCACACTTGCTCTGTCCTTTGTGCACTACGTTTCTCACATGGCCGTCTGCGAAATGGAACAGGTCCCGCCTCAGCTCAATGAGCCGGGTGGTCTGCTCCTTGTTCCCTAAAGACAAAAATGTTATACTATTGCGACTAGTAATACTTGGAATTGGGACATGGCCAATGTTCCCCCTAATTTTTAATGTGTCTGAGCTAGGGATGCAAATTATCGGTTAATTCATTAACTGATAGTTGATTGACCTTATCGATCGATTAACGATTAACTGATAAGCGGCGTTTTTCACCTGAATTTTAGTGTTTCAATAGTATACTATAGCTTATGTATGTATACTATAGCTTAAGAATATAAGCTATAGTATACATAACACTGAGTCAAAAATATATCATAGTATTATTATATTGTATATTCCTCAATTAATTATTCCTTAGTAAAAAGCAGACAAATGTATTGATGCTGAATAACAAAAAGTAATCCCTCGCTCTATCCAATTTTTTTTTTATAGTGTAACATTGTGTTCTGTCCTGATTGGCTAAGAGACTAGACCAGGACTGAACGTGGACTGGACCAGGTCTGAACCAGGTCTGGACCTGGACTGGACCTGGACTGGACCGGGACTCGACCGGGTCTAGACCTGGACTAGACCAGGATTAAACCACCACGTGCCGCTGCTGGTTTCGCCGCGCCCCGAGCCCCGAGCCCCGCGCAGCTGGCCTGCGGCTCGGGGCGCGGCGAAACCAGCAGCAGCGGCACTCATTCCGGGTTCGATCTCGCCTCGCGCGTACACCCGGAGCTGCTGAGCAGTGCCGTTGGCGCCTGCGGTCGGCTGTGAGTCGAGCTTGGCGCAGCGCGGTTGCCTTGTTTCATGACCACGCGGGTGCGCATGTCCGCGTGTCCGCGGTTAGCGGTTAATTACAATTAATGCATTTTGATCGACCAACGTCTTAATCGACAATTAACCGTTAATCGATTAATTGTTGACATCCCTAGTCTGAGCAAACACACTAACTCCACATCCGAAATTTAATTGGGAAACGGCCGGTCAGTGTTGAGTGTGGAAACATGGAGAAGCGTCAGAAAGAGTGTTTTGAGAAGTTGCGAGCTAAAAGATTAAAAAATCTCACTATAGACGCTGCAAAATGTTCTATAATAATAGATATTCTCTGGAGGGCCTGCTGGAGCCTCCACGTCCTCTGCAGCCCAGGTTGAAGGTGGACAGGGAGAGGAGCAGCCAGAGACTGTGAACAGGGAACCCGAGGGAACCAGAGGAACAGAGTGACCAGGGAAGTGTAGCACAGGCACATCAGTAGTAATGTTAGGATAATACTGGGACTTTTAGGTGATGGACAGGCATGAAAATTGCTCACCTTTAGGCGAAATTTGCCGTTTTGGGAAGCCAAAACAGGTGACCTATGTGAATCGTGTAGATTCAATGAGAAAGGTTTTTTTGTGTGTGTGCAAGATGCATTTTAAATAAACCATTGAATGTGTAGTCACTGTGAGTTTGCTTATGGTTTTTGGGAGCTGGGATTCCTTTAAATGTTGCGCTCTGGTTTCCCCTTGACCAAGACGTAACAATAGTAAAATACTTTGCTTGGGGGAATACATACATAAATTTGTCTGTTGTGCTCCACTAATTATGAGGGGCTGGTCTAACCCAAAAATGCCGGGGCTGTTTTTTTTTCCCAGTCCAACCCTGGATTGCAGTGTCCAGTTATCACATGTAATATACGGGTCTTTAAAGAGCTCCATGCTGTTAAATGGTCACAAGTCAATGAGGGTCAATACAGATTAGCCCAAAGCTCTGGGAGCTTGTCATTCAGGCTGGTCCCTTCTTCTTCCTACTCTCCCTTCTCCTTTTACTCTTTCCCTTCCTTCTTTTATTCCTCCTCTTCCTCTACTTTTCCACCTTTTACTCCTCCTCCATCCTATTACTCTTCCTTCTCCTTTTACCCTTCCTACTCCTCCTTTCCCCTCTTCCCTCTTTCCTCCTCCTCCTGTTCCTCCTGATCTTCTTTTTCCTCCTTCTTTTCCTCCCTCCTCTTCCACCTCCTCTACCTCCCCCTCTTGTTCCTCTGTTCCTGTTATAGAAGTTTTGCCTGGGAACAACTGCCACTTATGCCCCGGTCCATTGACCCACTGAACACTGAAAAATCTGTGCGAGTCAAAGTTATGGCAGCCGGGTTTTCCCACAGTTCCCACAATGCTAGATTTGAGTTACTGTTGCTGTCTCTTTCCTCATTCACCTGCATGACTTGCATAATAGTTTCTGTCAAGCTGGTTCATATCATTTTGCAGTTTAGTTTTACTTTTATATCTCAAGATGGTTTATAGAGACTTGAGGGGGGTTATATCATTCATATCACCGCTTAAAAATACACTGTAATTTTTCTGAAAGAAGGTCTGAACCTACACAGTGACATACATTGCAACTATGCTTTTTATGGCTTAAAAATACCTTGAAAAATCTGACTTGTAATTCCACCTGGCGGCATCTCTTACTTGTCTCCATGGAGATAGATAGAAGTTTAATCGCATACTGTCAACATTCCAGGAAAACATCTCCACATGAAATCAGAAAAAAGATTTAGACTGTGAAGTTTGATCTGTTATGGATAGTGACTGAAATATACAGTATTGATACTTTGTAGTGACATCACGCTGGGGGTGGTCTACATGTTTCTTTATCGTGGAATGTTCTGTACAGACACAATACACACATTAGCAAACACTGTCCAAAACGCATGAAGATCGTCTGAAAAACTCAAGAAAAAACACAAAATGGAACAAATTTTCAGGAGTCTGTGATCATTACAAGTGGGAATGGTCCAGTGTAGGTGTTTGATTTTCAACAAAAAATTTGAGAGTGACAAACTAAAAAACTGATGGCTTGTTTAAACAACTTGTTTAACAACACAAATCATCTCATCTGTTCCAACTAAGTCAGTTCTTTCTGGTCAGATTGTGTTAGAATAAAGCTCTGATTAAAGTCTAACTTGAGTTAACAGACCTTCAAACACAGTAGTGATTTCAGTTAGCATCACACCCCCAGGGAATGTTGATGAATAATTCGCAAACTATCAGTATTCCAGTCCTTATTCAGAATCTTATCAGTAAATTAATGAATGCCTTGTTGTGGTAGCTTTTCCACTGGATGCCCTACCTGTTGCCACCAACCTATAGTGACTTGAGAAGGTATTTTAGCTGAAGTGAATGCAATTTAGTTAACAGTATGCCCTGTTATATTTACTTCTATACTTCTGGTTCATCAAATATTGCTTTAACATATAACATATATTCACTTGAGCATGTCTTCGGCATTTCTTCATCTCAGATCAGTGTCTATGAAGTTGACTACTTTCTCGGTCTTAACTGTTCCTCTATTTTTTTTAACGATTTCTCAATCCAAATCCTATGCCTAGGAACATGAAACACAAATCTCACTGAGTTTATGCGTTTTTTCTCCTTCAGTAGACCAGCCTTTCTCTCCATGCACACCACAACAACTCACATTTTTATGAACTGGCTACAAGCAAAGAGCACACCCAGCTTGAAAAAAACAACTTTGAAAACATCACATTTTTGTATGAGACTCAGAAGTGTGACTAGAAGGCACCGGGGGATTTAGAAAGCGTTTTTCGGCTGCTTTGCTCTAGGCTTTTGTGGACCAGTTCACTCGTCAAAGCTGTCTCCTGTTTTCTCTGCTGGAGGAGAGACTTTTGAGGCTTAAATAACATAGGAGTAAGTGCTGCTCAAATTGTGTCAGATTCTGCATTTTGGAAAAGGGTGATTAGTTCAAAGTTCAAAGTGTACTTTATTGTCAATTCACTATGTAACAGACATTACACAGAGGACTGAAATTGCGTCTCACCGGACTCCGAATGTGCAATTTAACTAAACACACACACACACACAGAGTTACAAACAGCTACACTCATGGACATGAAGATATACTATGGGATATTTTGTATCCAAATATAATGCAATTTCAACTTTTACTGTCAGTTAAGCATTCTCAAAGATACAATATTGAGTCTATTCAGAGATGTGGTTGATGTAGGCTTGATGTAAATTTTAAAAGGTGCATTGTGTAATATTTCTGGTGGAGGGTCCATAAAATGCTTTTCTCCATGGAGATGTGACTGGTTTGTCTGGAATGTTTCACAGTATGGCATTAATCCTTTCTATCTTTATGGAGGCTAAACCAGACCAAGTCACAGGTCAGATCTGTGGAGAGGCAACCCTGCTCAGTCAGAATTCCTGTTTTTCTAGGTATTTTTGATGTATAAAACTATAAAATGTAATAAATGTAAGGTAGAGCTACTTGTTGCCATACTGTGGAACATTCTAAGCAGAGCAATGACACATCCATAGAAACAAGCAGGTGACAAACTCTCCACCAGAAAAGTTACACAGTCCACCTTTGAGTTAGCTAAAAAAATCAAATGTTCATTAGGTTTTCAGCAACAAGAAGAAATTCTGGTCCAGTACTTCATTCACTTCAGGCCTCTCATGATAATGATACTCTTTTGAGTTATTGTTTGAATAAAGCTGGATCAATATATTTTGGGGCTCAGTTCTTATCATCTGTATATCCTTAAGATGCGTGAAAAGTCCCTCAGTCGTCCAGGTAGAATCCATGATCAAAGGAGAAGTTCAATTTGTCAACTGGACAAAGTTTGTTTGGTTGAAAACGTTTCGCCGCTCATCCGCATCCGTGAGCTGACGAAGCCTCTCGGATGAGCGGCGAAACGTTTTCAACCAAACAAACTTTGTCCAGTTGACAAATTGAACTTCTCCTTTGATTATCATCTGTATATTTCTTTGCAATAATCGGAAGATCTGAGGTAAGTAACTTCTATGGCTAATTTAAACAGTCTATTTTAAAACGGTCTACTGGAATTAACTTGCTTTGTGTCAGCAGGAAAATTAGTTATCATGACAGACCTATACTATTTTAATGGACCCAGAAAGACTACGTGATTACACTTCCTTCAGCTAATGGGGTCCATATAAATAACAAATAAACATGTCTTGAGGGTCACACTAGAGTTAATGTGGTGGTACCTGATTTTCAAACCATGAAAGGAGGAGTCAACAGGAATGAACTGTTACTCGTGACTTATTTTTACCTCTCACAACCCCTCAGACACTTGGTGAGCGTTCAGTGCATTCATTTCTTGGGGGATGCACAGAGCTTTTTCAGACGAGAAAGTGAAGCAGAGTGAACCACTGAAACGCAGACAATCTGCTCTCACCCCAAAACATAACATTTAAGGATTTGCAATTGGTTAATGGTATACTTCGTAACATTTCTAGTGGATGGTCTGCCAGCTGCTTATCTCCATGGAAATGTTATTGCTTTGTCTAGAATGTTCCTCAGTATAGGTTAAACCTATCACAATGGAGACAAACAGGTTATAGCACTACACTACATTACGATTCAGAGCTGTGGAGAGTCGCCTCTATTCACAGAAGGAATTATTATATTTTTGAGCAATATTGACACATTCCAGGAAAAAGCAATGGCATCTCCATGGAGACAAGAAGGTAGCGGGCCGGACCCTCCAACAGAAAAGTTGCACAGTGCACCTTTAAATATTAAGATGCAAATAACATGCTTCAGTCTGATTTTGACACAAAGTGCTGGTTTATATAAATAAATAAATAAATATACTTTTAAAAAGATTTCACCACACAACTTGCATAACAAATAATAAAAACTATTGAAATAAAATAATAATAAAAACACATACATACAATGGGGTATATATAAAAAGAAGTACACAATATACAGCAAATGCCAAAACTGCACATTTAGTTCCATATAGCTAATGCCGCCATTCACCAGATTTGCAACTGTGAAGGGAGAAAACAATTCTGAGCGTGAGCAATAGAGTCCAACTTGAGTGCCACTGTCCTTGAACATTTCCTTATTAAAATGTTTAGTTTCACAGAAAGTTATAATTGCAAGTTTACCACAATGTACAATTATTGCTTCATTTAGGGCTCTGCAAATGATGATTACATTTCAATTGTGATTGATTCAACAATTGCTCCAATCAATATAAATGTGATTATAAAACTGTACAGAAAAAAAAAAAACATATACTACTCTGATATAAGTTCTTTCTAATCTGCTGTGGCTTTAACACAAGAATCACGCAACATTACCAAGAAATTATAGAAAAGAAAGTCTTCCGTTATAGGTAAACTTATGATAGTACCTAAATTACCAAAATAATTGTGATTAGAGATCAACTGATATTGTTTTTTTTATGGCTGATGCTGATACCAAATGTTTAGAATCCAGACAACCCCATGGCCGATAAGGTCTGCAGATACATATAGATCATATTTTTATTATTTTCTCCAAATTTTGTACTTTAAATTTACTACAAAGTCACCCACTGCCTTTTTTCCACCACAGACTTATAGGAGAGTTGTGTAGTCTATATGGTCATATATAATGTACCTCTTTGACAGACTGTGATAAAGACTGTACCATATACAATGAAATCCATATGACACATTGAGGACACCTGCAGCTCCACATCTGGCTCTGAAGAACGATGTTTTAACACTGGATCAGAGTTAACCCAGGTCAGTGGTGTTTCCAGGAATACCTCTCCATCTCCACATTCCTGGTGATTTTGTGATTCTTTACATTGACAGAACAGTGGAGTGAGCACGCTGCCTTCATTGTTCAGTCAACTGGGATATTTTACACTTTCCGCTTGATTAATCTTTAATAGAGATGTGAGTGAAGTCTCACTGGAGCAGAGCAAGAGTAAAGCCAAGTTAATCTTTACTGCTACTACTACTGCAATACTACTACTACTCCTTTCTTATGTACTGCTAGGTATTGTGATGGACCCACAGCCAAAAAGTTACATAGTGCAGCTAGTGTATCAGACACATGTGAAATCACTGAAACAAAAACAAACAAAAACAAACAAGCAAACAAACAAAAAATAAGGCCATGCAAAAATACTACGCTTTTGGAAGTTTTTCAGTTTTCTTGTTTTCAGGTTTTGTTTTTGAAGCATTTGTTTTATAAACATGTACATTATATTGAAAA
Organism: Paratrypauchen microcephalus; assembly: GCA_036785185.1. Taxonomy (NCBI): domain Eukaryota; kingdom Metazoa; phylum Chordata; class Actinopteri; order Gobiiformes; family Gobiidae; genus Paratrypauchen; species Paratrypauchen microcephalus. Next base: position 6,743,384 of record JAVJIX010000029.1, on the reverse strand, counting down.
TCTTCAAAACAACAACTTAGATACTCTGTCCACCTCTAACTGCTGCTAGGGTAGTGGGTGATGGGGTCACAAAATGATATTACTACTACTACTACTACTACTACTACTACTACTACTACTACTACTACTACTACTACTACTACTACTACAACTACTACAACTACATAAGTCCTTGTGCTACTACTCCGATTGTTAATATGATGCCTTTGCAAGTGACACAGTTATGACTATAGGGCATACTGCCAAGGATTACTTTTATTGCTGTTTCTAATCCGTGTTCCTTGTACTTTTACTACTGCAACTGTTACTACTGCAACTGCCGCTACTGCTACTCTACCAACTGCTTGTCTTACAATTGGATACATGTTGAAAAGTCAGTTTAGTTATTTAACACCAATATTGACATTTCCTTGCGGTCCCATTTTGTGGAAAACAGTTGGAAAACTTTGACCCATATTCATTTGTTTACATATGTGCCACTGTTTTAAAGGGAGGTGCAGACGTTCCTTTAACTCCTGTTTAAAAAACTCAATGTATGCACTGAACTCAGGACTGTCTTTGTGAGCAGCCCTGGGCTGTAACCCTCCCATGTTTGTTGATACACTGTGGTCTGAAGGGACGGTTGTTCACTGCTAAAATACAGGAATCTAAGCCGGATGACTGCCTGCTCCACACAACAGAAAATGCATTGATTCACAGTAAAATTGAAATCAATGTTTGTTTGAGCTACATCTTTTGTATTTCTTTAAGACATGTTTGTTACTGTATTATTTTCATTAGTTGTTATTGACTTGGACAATTCACGTTGGTAACTGCGGTGTTAGCACAAACAGCTTTCCACTTTTCATTCATGAAAATCCACAACTCCAAGAAGGCAACAAATTGTGATGCCCTCTACAAAAATCAGTATAATTGTATGTAGTTCAAACACTGTTATTCTACTCCAGGGATGTCCAAACTATGGCCCGTGGGCCAAATGCGGCCCTCAGACAAATTTTTCTTAGCCCTCAGGCTTCCAGGTGAATTGGCCCAAATTACCTTGAGCAGAACTTTTGACTGCAAGTTTTTTGAAAATCTACTTTGACAAGACAATATTTATTGTTTATTGTGTGATTTTGAGGATCTTAGCATGAATAAAGGACTGATAGCTCATTCTCACATGTTAAACATGCATATTTCAATTATTCACTGTACTGAGCACCAGTCTATGGCCCTCGATCGGCCCTCTGCTTCGTCTGTGTTTAGATATGTGGCCCTTGATGAAAAAAATTTGGACACCCCTGTTCTACTCATATTTACATGACTTCCTAATATAACAGATTTTAGATTTCTTAAAGGGCCCATATCACACTATTTTCTGATCTATGTTACATACCTGGAGTTGTTTTGTTTCGTTCACACATGTTTTAAGCAGAAACCCTGCAAATTTAAACTGAGTTCTTCTCTCAAACTGAAAACGCTTGTGATGTCATGTGGTACTACAGGAAGTGCTCCACTGTCTTTTTAAAAACTATACACCTTCAGTAGAATAATTTGGATGATTTCAGCCCTGGTATTGCCAATCTCTACTGAACCAAAGAGATGTGTCATGCCAACACAAGGTGGAACAAAGCATTTTGAGCTTTGAAGATGTAGACCAGGGATATTCAACTAAAATTTGAGGAGGTCCAGTTAGAGAAAATCTCCTCAAGCAGAGGTCCGGGACATCATAATGCCTAACTTGCAATGATTGATTGTGATACAGAAGTAGCCTAGATCAATGTCAATGTTTGAATGTATGAACAATAGACTGTCAAATCAATAAAAATACAACTAAAATACAAGTTAAAAACATTGGCTAAGTAGCGTTACATGGGTGGCACATGATTGGTTTGTATGTTCCTTGGTCCATTATTACAGGGCTGTAAAGGCCACCATGATTTTTCAGTCTTAAACGATTTTTCAAACGTGTGACAAAAGCGCACACCACAGACATGAGAAGAATCTTATGAAACTTAAAATCTCCAATCGCAAAGACTGCAGCGGGACATGTCTGAGTACCACAGGCTACAAAGATGTGAGTACACCTCGCGTCAGCTGTTCCTGTCTACAGTTAAACGACTCGCTTTGAGACTCTGAAGTGTTCAAAAGATCAGAGCATTGCACTTCTAGTTTAGATCCAAGTCCAAACTGTGTTATTACTATTTGTGGAAATGTGGTGCAGTACTTCAGATAGATGATTTTAAAGCATAAAAGACTGGTGATAAAGTACACAGTAAGTAGTCACTATCTCTAATCTGCAGCTTCACACCGATCAGCGCTGCGTGGATGTAAACAGACACACGTGAGGAGCTACTCTTGTCTTTTTATTTTCAAAGAGTGCCTCAAACTGGATTCATAGTGCTGTTTCATGGACTGGATGTCATTATTTGCAGAGGACAATTTCTATGGATAATGTGGATGAGAGTTTGTATCTTGCGCCTCTGTGTCCGTCACTCCACCTGCCCCTGACGCTCTGTTTTATCGGCTGTTAGTGTAGCGTTGTCCTGACAAAGGACAGTCTATTATCTAAATAGTTGCAGCCTTTACGATTTGATGATTGCTTCACCTCAATATGTTGTGCAGCCCTTGTTGAACTAAAACTTTCAAAGGTAACAAAAGCTCCATAAAAATCACTTCAGCCACCACAACCATGTAGTGAGTCGGAGTGTTTTTGTGTTAACATTTCAGACGATACTTGGGACATTTCCACAGTTGTCCTTTGAGACTGAACTTGTAATAAGTCTGGATTTGCTCAGGGCTGAGGTGGAGGATGGGGTCTGGATCTGGCTGACCTCCATGTGGGCAGATGTGACATTTGTGGCCACAGTCGTATCTCTTCCTTGGGGATGGTGGGCAGCTGCTCCCTGGAGCTCTGCACTTTACAAAGCATAATTTGCAGAACAAGTCAAGAAGAACTAAATCTAATGGCTGTGCATGTGTTCTGGGAGCTTTCAGTGCTGATAAAGCCTAGTGAAAAGTAAGGAGTATTATCCAAAGATGTGTCACTCAGCCTGTGCTACTGGAGGCAGGTACACTGCAAGACCTGGTTTAGAATTGTATATATTTTTAAAATGTCTGGATTTCTTCTTGGTTTAGGCAAGGACCATAGTATGGTATTTTCTGATTGATCTATAATGTTGTTTACTCATCAAAAACATACCTGGAGTTGTGTCTTGTTTCATTCACATTATGTTTAACAAACAAATCCGGCATATTCAGTTTTTCTCTCAAATTGAAAACACTTTGTTCCACATTGTGATGTCATGTGGTAATATAAGATATAATATACTCCTGTGGAATATACTGTGTTTCTCCAACTCCATACACCTTCCCTAGAATCATTTCAGCCCTGGAATTGCTAATCTATTCTGAACCAAAAATGAAAGGAAGCTGTTAATTTGAACACTACAGCGTCATGACATCACTAGGTGGAACAGAGCATTTTGAGCTTTGGAGATGTAGACAGACTAATAATAAAGGATTCCTCAAAAAACTGTGTGTTCTGATGAGGTAACAACATTCTAACATGGCTTAAAGCTCACAAGAGTTAATATTTATGAATCTCTATTAATAATGAAATCAGAAACTGTTTATTCTTTTTAACATTTTGTTGATTCTTTTAATAGTCAACTAATGTTACAGTAGAACCACCGTTAATTGTCGCAGTCAAATCTATCCATGTTCTAAAACATTTAGTGATATACAATTGAGATAGTTCTGTTCTGGTCTTGATTTCTGGTTAAATTTCAGACCTGGTTTAGTTCCAATTTAAGCCTGTTTTGCTGATTGAGTATTTTTCATTTTAATACATTCACTGTCAAACAAGATTCCTACAGTATAAACTCTCAACTCATTACACTTCTGAAAATACATTTATAAAACCCACTTCTAGTTTCTCGCTTGCCTAAACCTCTGATCTAATGCATCTATAATTTTTTTCTTTTGCATTCCCACTTGTCTTTTTGCCATGTTGACATGGAGTCTTTCTGATGGCCCATTAGTCAAGGCCTGGTCTCTGTGTGAAGATCAGCCAGTTGTGAGCTCAGAGGGGAGGGTCTGACAGTCTGTAATTACCACAGTGAATCTATGCTTTTCTATGAGACAGATGGACTCATTTGTACACACACCTCTGCCCTACATCCATACAGCAGGCCTTATACCTGCTCTATTAGCCCAGGAATACAAAGTGTTTGGACTAGCCCACATGTCCACTCGACCATGAATCATGACACAGTACATGCGCTTCTAGAGGAGCCTCAGGGGACGCTGAAATGGACTTTATTCCTTTGACGTGAATATTTGTTTTGAAAGTTGAATTGTATTGAGATAAAGTGTACAGTTATATAGATATCTATTTTTTTTTCTTTTAAAAAGCATTTTATAGAGCTAAATTATTCCCTGATTGTGGGAAAGATGGACTGGAGTGGGTAGTGTTGTGTTTTAGTTTTAGTTTTTTCTCGAGAGATACAGAAAAGATGAAAGAAGAAGTTCATGTATGTTAGCTACAGGAAGTAGCTAACTGTCACCAACACCGGTGACGTTCTGAAGACAGCTTGCAGCTAGCAGCTGAAACATGTCAACAAGGTAAATACACGTTACTGTATTGTCTTTAAAAAAGAACCCAAGGAGTTAAAATAGAGGTGGTGGGATTAAATAAGTTTTCTTCAATGTTTTTTGTTGTTGTTATTTCTGTTATGATTGCACTTTCATCATATGTATATGTAAAAGAATGTAAATTGCTTACTTGCCCAAAATTTAAAAAAAAAAGACAAAATTAACATATTTGGTTTATATTGAGATAATTTCATGTTTACAAGTCAGAGTAAAATATTGATAATAAACAATCAAATCACATAAGGTACTCTTACGTGGCTATTATACTGCCTTGTTGAAAGATTTACTATGTAATTTTTCTGTTTGAGTGCATGGAGGTGTTATGATATCACTACTCTGGGGATGTGATGCTATCTGTAGGCACTGCTCTGTCTGAAGCTCTGTTAGTCAAGTTAGACTTTAATTTGGCATTGTTATAACACAATCTCGCAATAAACAACTGACTTGGAACTACAACACACGAGTCGATTTGTGTTAAAGTCTCTCACACATAAAATTACATTCACAAGCTAGCTAGCATTACCCAACGGTTTTCAGTTAGTCACTCTCACCTTTATTCTTGAAAATAGGGCCATGAACATTTATGTTAATCACAGGCTCCTTAAAGGGATATGCCACCCCCAAGTCAAACTTGGGCATCTCCCCACAGTCCAGAGACTAAAATAAGTGCTACTCCGCGTTAGACTGGAGGCCAGAGAAAGATTTCGGCCAAAAGGAATTAATTTGCTCGATGCTTTTCCCAATTACTTTCTGTGTAGTGCGCATTCATATCGAGTGCAAATAAATGTGCAAATCAACACGGAGAGCTTGCCTTGGTCATTTTGGGTGGGAACTATTTTTCAGTGCGGAAAAACAGAGCCGAAGCACACACCACGCTGCGTAACAGGGGAACTCCCAACGTGGTGCGTAACAGGGATTCCCCTGTGTGCTTCGGCTGTGTTTTTCCGCACTGTAAAATAGTTCCCACCCCAAAATGACCAAGTCAAGCTCTCCGTGTTGATTTGTTGAGAGCTTGACTTGGTCATTTTGGGGTGGGAACTATTTTACAGTGGCTGGGTGACCAGGAAAACGCTTTCCACCACTTATTTTAGTCTCTGGACTGTGGGGAGATGCCCAAGTTTGACCTGGGGGTGGCATATCCCTTTAAAATGTATTGTTAAAATCTATTTTGTATTTTACGTGTGTTTTCAAACTGTCTAAACAACCTATCAGGTTGTATTTGCTAATGTGTGCATTGTGTCACCATGGTAACAGCTAAACATTCCTCTGTAGACATACATACAGACACCCGCACCTTCCAGTGTGATGTCACAGTAAAGTGTCAATTACCTGGAATGTTTCACAGTCTGGCCTTGAACATGTGTATCACTGGGGATAAAAATGAACAATGATGTCTGGCCTTACAGGTCAGATCTGTGGAGAGCCCTCTCAGTTGTTGAGCAATAAAACATCTACACTTGAATATATTTTTGATAGATATGTTTATTACCATATGTTGGAACATTCTAGGCAAAGCGATACCATCTCCATAGAGACTAGAAGGTTGTGGATCCTCAACCAAACAAGTTGCGTAGTGCACTTTTAAGCTAGTGATACTGAAATAATTTTGGGGATTTTTTTTTTTAATACCATGACAAAAATGAAACGTTACTTTATGTTGACATCATACTCTTCCTTATACTTAGCTGAATTCTCATTATTCATCCACATTAAGAAGCCCCCAAACCACATGCCCTGAAATTTCAACATTTTTCCATAATGATTAAGTTCATAGAAGTCTTAACCATGGCCTTATATACTGGACATTTAAATTACCTTGTTACTATGGCCATAGTTTCAGCACATCTCCTCTCTACCCCTGCACTGTCATCCAAGCTTTGAGATCCAGGCAGAAGTCTATAATCTAGTGAAATTGGCTGTCCACTGCACTTCCTCTGTATCGGTTAAATTGTTGGGTTTGAGTACAGACATTAACCACACAGACTCAAAGTGCTTTTTGACAAGCTCATTCCGAGTCCTTTTTTATGATTATTAAAGTTAAGTACAGCGATTACTGTGCAAAAACTGAATAAGATTAGAATAAGGCTTGAACAGTGGGCTGGCAAAGCTCTAAATGCAATGCTAAGAAGGAGTTATGTGTAATTAATGTTAAATTCCACACAATGTCTTTATTATTTATGATTGCAATTATTTTCTCAGGAGTAAAAAATATCTTGTCATTGGCAATTGTAATGTTTGAAAAGCAAGTTAGTCTTATGAATCACAAACATAAGCATAGGGAGTCTCGTTGCATTGTCTATGTAAAGAGTGTAGTTTGAGACTGAAAACTAAAAAGATTTGTATGAATAACAGTGGAATAATTTGAGATTCTATTAAAATTGTTTTTCTCAATACATGCAGTTCAGGAATAAAGGGATTTGAAAGTCCTATTATGCGAAATTGACTCTTGTGAGCTTTAAGCCATGTTATAATGTTGAGTTGTGGTTTGTTTCAGTCACACGTATTGTTAGTCTGTTTACATCTCCAAAGCTCAAAATGCTCTGTTCAACTTTGTGATGTCATGAAGTGGTAGTTTTTATGTTAAAGGTCCCATGACATGGTACTTCTTGATGCTTTTATATGGCTCCTTAATGGTTCCCTAATACTGTAAATGAATCCTTCTTCAAAATCAACACTCAGTGCATGAGAAAGACACATGTACACAGTCAGAGTCAGAAAATCTCTCTCTGAACGACTCATTCTGGGCCTTGTTGCTTGAATGCAAATGAGAAGGACACAGATAGGTTAGAGGAGCGGGTGGGGGGGCCAAATACGCCGCTGGTTAGGTGCGCTGTGCGCTGTCTCCCACTTCCGCGTTTTAAGCGCGGAGGAAAAAAGGAGAGGAATTTCAATGAAAAAAAGACATTTTCACAGAAAATAAAATTAAACCACTGCTGTTTCAGAGGACCAGAGGGTCAGGTAAAGGACTTCCAAGCCTAGAAACACTTGCACGTGCCTCCAGGCAAATAAAAAAAACGCATTTCGCATTGTGTAGCTCCTTCGCGGTCCAAACTCTCTGGGCGTGATTTCCAGAGACAGGGGGTGGACATCCAGACGGTGGTGGAACAGCATTTGCATTTCTTTTTTCGATGTGACGTAACATAGTTGCCTTGTTCAGAATCGCCCGTTTGAGCTAAACAGGGTAGGCTAAACAGGGTAGGGGAGCTCACATTAACGTTCAAAAACCTCAGAAAGTGAAAATTTCATGCCATGGGACCTTTAACAGCTACCCTTTACATTTAGTTCAGTAGATACTGGCAATTCCAGGGTTGAAATTATCCAAATGATTCTAGTTAAGATGTATGGATTTTAAACACAATGGAGCACTTGCTGTATTACCACATGACATCACAAGGGGGAACAGTGTTTTCTGTTTGAGGAAAAACAAAACACAACTCCAGGGATGTTTTTGATGAGGAAACAACATTATAACATGGACCAGAAAACAGCCTAAAATGAGCCCTTGTTTGTACTGATTAATATCACTTTTTTGACAACCTTCAACAACAACAAATCTACAACTTTGTTTCTTTAACCTAACTGCAAGAAATACGACTTCCTGCTGTGTCCATGCCTGTTTTTCAATCGTCCTGAGAAACCATTAATCATGTCCCCATAGGTCAGCCCATGGACACAGGTCAGGTTCAACACAATGCTCCACACTTCCTCTTTGTGTTCACACCACTGCATTAAAACAGGCCTAACAACTGTTTAGCATTAGCCATATGTGCTAGTGGCTAGTTAGCATACACCCCACCCACCCGCACACAGTTGGACTTTGTGTGCGAGGGTCCCGGAGGTGTAGTCTGGGTCAGGTCCCTTGGGTGCTCCCGGGACAGCACAGGCTCACCACACAAAGCCGGGCATGGGGAGCGGGGGGTGAGGAGGGGGGAGGGGAGCACAGATGTACGGTTATGTTCAGTCCTTGTGAACATTTGCTGCTCTAACATGTGTTGTTTTATAGAGCAGTGATCTGAATATGAGCAACAAGTGGTATCAGTCTAAACAAGGACTAAACCAGGTCTAAACAAATCTAGGACTTAACCCGGAGTAAACCAGGGTCAAATCAGGACTGCTCTATGACTGAATGAGGACTTAGCTCTAAACAAGCATTGGAAAGTTAAAAGGTGTATTATGTAACTTTTCACCATTGTCTTTTTTGTCCCCATGGAGATATGATTGTTTGCTCATTGCTTCAAAGTACGGCATGCAACTTGTATTAAATTACAGGTGTTATCACTGCTAAAGGATATCTTGACAAACATGTATTCTTTCTGTGAAATGGATTTCCTGTTGACCTGTAACTTGGTCTAAAACCTGCCTGTCTCCATGGAGATGGATAAGTCATACTGTGGAAAATTCCCAGCAAATCAATAGCATCTCTATGAGACAAGCAGGTGCCCAATCCTTTACCAGAAAGGCTGTACAGTGTACCTTTAAATAGACCTCAGGTAGAATTCATCTGAAGAAATGAATAAAGGATCAGGACAAGTGAAGGTCAAATGGGCCTTAATGACAAAACAACTTACACCAGGACTGAACTAAGTCTCAGTTGTGCAACCAAGATAAACTACCAGTCTGTGGTGGCCAGCACCCTGTACTTCGCTGTGGCCTGTTGGGGGAGCAGCACCAGTAAAAGGAACATTGGACGGATTGACAAACTGACACTCCTCATGGACACTCCTTGTGCACTTGTTTTTCTTGAGATGTTTTTAACATACTGTATTTATTTGTTTATGATGAGAATGTAAAGTATGGCATTGATGCTTGTTTTTCTTGAGATGTTTTTAACATACTGTATTTATTTATAATGAAAATGTAAAGTGTAGTGTTTATGTATGTGGGTATGTGTAACTATTGTTTGTATGTATGTAACTATTTATGTGGATTGGCTGCTAACTTGGCCAGGTCTCTCTTGAAAATGAGATTTTGAATCTCAATGGGACTTCCTGGTTAAATAAAGGTAATACTCCTGCTCACCCACTGCACCAGACTACAGAGGGACAGAGGAGCTCATTCTCCAACAGGCTCCTACAGCTCCGCTCAAACAGTGAGAGATACAGGACTACATTCATACCATACTCCATACAGTTGTACAACAATTCACCCTTGTGTAATAGATAATACTCACTACAACTGTATATAGCTGGGATTGTACATCTTATCTTTCTATTTAATTCTGATTTGTACACATACATTATCTTTTAAAAAAATATATATATATATATATATATATATATATATATATATATATATATATATATATATGTCTCATTTATATATATATATTGCTCTTTGGTTGCTATTCTATCCCTACCTTACCCTCTGTTATATATTCTATATTATGTTTGATGAGTGAGCTACTGTACCCAAAACAATTTCCCTTGTGGATCAATAAAGTTTGTCTAAGTCTGTCTACGTCTAAATTGGAACTAGACTGAATCAGGACTAAACCAGGTCCTAAAAGGACTAAACCAGGCCCAGGACTATCTAAATCCCAACCAAGAATATCCAGAATTAACTTAAATGTGTTGTAAACCCCTCAAGAGTTTTGCATACCACAAGTTGTCAGATCCATAAACGTCGCACTATATCCACAGACACTGAATGGCCTCAGTCTATTTGCACCAAGGTTAGTGGCAGCTGCTGAGCCATCCAGTCCCATTACACCCCCACACCTCCACCCACCCGTCACTACACCCAGACCCCCGTAACCCCCCACCCCCCTCCTCCCAGTGCCCCCCTACGCCTCTGGTCAGCTGAGCAACAATAGTCACAAGTCAAAGGGTCAAAGCTGTTTGAATTCCCATACACTGAGGGATGAAGGCACGCATGCCAACACACATGTACACAAACAGAGCAGAGGGGCTGTGTAAAGCCTGTGGTCTGGGTCAGACAAAGGGGGACAAAGCTGTGAGGTTTGTTTTATTAAGAAGACCAAGTGAGCCTCGTTGGGCTGTGTTTGGTATGTTCATTTGTAATGCGTTAAGTACTGGATTAGACCCCACTGGCTGATCTAAGCTTTGTTTCAGTTCAGTCACTGTTTGGGTGTTTAGGCAGTTATCAGTTTTCTTTACTTTTTCTGATGTCAAAATGTTCCAAAGGCATTACATATTACAATATTACATATTACCAGTAGTGAAAGGTAACAAATACAATACTTTACACATTTTAGGTATTTTACTTAAGTTCATTTTACAGTGGATACTTTTTACTTTTACTTCACTACATCTGAGAGCATTCATGTGTACTTTCTACTCCACTGCATTTTAAATCTGGGCTGAAAAGTAAAAAAGCATTTTTTTATGCTTTTAGTCTCCTGAGACATATTTTTAGCACATTTAATTTGAGATAACATCCCAACTTTGAGCAAATCATATTAAGAAGCTGGAAAAAATAAGAAATCAGTTGAATCACTTAAAATCAACTAAATTCTTTATCAAAATCACTACATTTCGTCCTTACATTGTTCTTAAAATCTCTGCAAAATACTTTTTACTTTTAAAGTACATTTTAAACTGGTACTTTAATACTTTTACTGAAGTAGATTTTTCTCATGTGATACGTTTACTTTTATTTGAATAAACTTTTGCCACTGTATCTGTACTTTTACTTAAGTAACAAAATTGAGTACTTCATCCACCACTGCATATTATGCGTGAAAAGTCCCTCAGTCGTCCAGGTAGAATGCATGATAAAAGGAGAAGTTCAATTTGTCAACTGGACAAAGTATGTTTGGTTGAAAACGTTTCGCCGCTCATCCGAGAGGCTTCGTCAGCTCTAATAAGAATACTGGTAAGACACTTGCTTATATCTTGCTGCAGGGAGGAGCTAACTAGCTAACTACTTTCCGAAACCATCTCATTGGTTTTCGTCTTTTGTTTCTCTGGCGTCTAGATAACGATCCCTATTCATCCCTACGGCTGTTTTTCACACCTCTGGCCCTGACCTGGCTAGCCCTATTGTTCCCCTGTTTGCTTGATCTAGGCTTAAGAATGGAATTATAGATGGGAGACAAATTATGTCTGACTCCACCATTTCTGTTCAGAGAAGGATTCTCTTTTTTGACAAAAATGGCCTCTTTAACTCCCCTCTCAAACCAATTCTTTTCCCTGGCTAAGATCTGAACCTCACTGTCCTCAAAAGAATGGCCCGTGGCTTCTAGGTGAAGATATACAGCAGATGACGGTCCACTCTGGCACGCCCGTCTGTGTTGGTACATCCTCTTGTGAAGTGGCTGTTTGGTTTCCCCAATGTAGCGCTCACTGCAGTCTTCACTACACTGAATGGAGTAGACCACATTGCTTTGTTTGTGGCTCGGTGTTTTGTCCTTTGGGTGGACGAGTTTTTGTCTTAAAGTCTTTGTGGGTTTGAAATAAACTGGGATTTCATATTGTCTGAAAATCCTCTGTAGTTTTTCCGACACGCCGGCCAGGTACGGAATCGCTACCCCTTTCCTCCTGGGTTCGGATTCTCTATTATCTTGTTTCTTGCCCTTGTCTCTCTTGGTTTTGTTAACAGCCCATTTGGGATAACCACAAACAGAGAGGGCTTCCTGCACATGTTGTTCTTCTTTCTCCTTACCCTCTGTGCTTGTGGGAACCACTTGGGCCCTGTGTTGTAATGTCCGAATAACACCCAGTTTGTGCTGCAGTGGGTGGTGTGAATCAAAAAGCAGGTATTGGTCTGTGTGTGGGGGCTTCCTGAAGACTTCTACTTGGAGTCGCCGGTCTCCTCCTATCGTTACTGCACAATCTAAGAACGCCAATGTGTTATCCTTGGCATCTTCACGGGTGAATTTGATATTAGGATCTACAGAATTTATATGTGCAGTAAAAGGTTCCAAATCTTGAATTTTGATTTTTGTAAAATTATCATCAACATAAGGAAACCAGTGTGTTGGAGGAGTGCCTGGATATGAAGCTAAGGCACTCTGTTCAAATTGTTCCATGTATAAATTAGCCATGATAGGGGAGACCGGTGAGCCCATCGCACAGCCATGGATCTGCCTGTAAAAGTTCCCTCTGAACTGGAAATACCTGCTTTTTGATTCACACCACCCACTGCAGCACAAACTGGGTGTTATTCGGACATTACAACACAGGGCCCAAGTGGTCCCCACAAGCACAGAGGGTAAGGAGAAAGAAGAACAACATGTGCAGGAAGCCCTCTCTGTTTGTGGTGATCCCAAATGGGCTGTTAACAAAACCAAGAGAGACAAGGGCAAGAAACAAGATAATAGAGAATCCGAACCCAGGAGGAAAGGGGTAGCGATTCCGTACCTGGCCGGCGTGTCGGAAAAACTACAGAGGATTTTCAGACAATATGAAATCCCAGTTTATTTCAAACCCACAAACACTTTAAGACAAAAACTTGTCCACCCAAAGGACAAAACACCGAGCCACAAACAAAGCAATGTGGTCTACTCCATTCAGTGTAGTGAAGACTGCAGTGAGCGCTACATTGGGGAAACCAAACAGCCACTTCACAAGAGGATGTACCAACACAGACGGGCGTGCCAGAGTGAACCGTCATCTGCCGTATATCTTCACCTAGAAGCCACGGGCCATTCTTTTGAGGACAGTGAGGTTCAGAGCCAGGGAAAGAATTGGTTTGAGAGGGGAGTTAAAGAGGCCATTTTTGTCAAAAAAGAGAATCCTTCTCTGAACAGAAATGGTGGAGTCAGAAATAATTTGTCTCCCATCTATAATTCCATTCTTAAGCCTAGATCAAGCAAACAGGGCTAGCCAGGTCAGGGCCAGAGGTGTGAAAAACAGCCGTAGAGGTGAATAGGGATCGTTATCTAGATGCCAGAGAAACAAAAGACGAAAACCAATGAGATAGTTTCGGAAAGTAGTTAGCTAGTTAGCTCCTCCCTGCAGCAAGATATAAGCAAGTGTCTTACCAGTATTCTTATTAGAGCTGACGAAGCCTCTCGGATGAGCGGCGAAACGTTTTCAACCAAACATACTTTGTCCAGTTGACAAATTGAACTTCTCCTTTTATCACTGCATATTATATTTTACACATTATTTTTCCATATAGAGGATTATTTCTACATCATTTGTGTTTTAGTCCTTGTTTGATATCTATGGATATTAATCATCATGACTATTTTGAAGGACTTTTTGAGAACCCCAGTTTTTCATCGCTCAGTAGCTTATAGTCCAATAGTTTGTCAGTGAGCAACCTTTTAATGTAGAAGACCATGTGTCTGTTGGAGCAGAATTCTCCCTTTTTTATTATTGTTATGGTTAATTAAAGGTGCACTGTGTAACGGTGTGTAACAGACAAGCAAGTAATGGACCCTCCACCTTAAGTTACACAATGCACCTTTAATTAGGAATGAAAGTCTATCTTCAGTTAATTTTTTTGCGTTTTTAATACGACAAAATGAAATAAAATAAAAAATTGTGATCAACATGAGGAACATTTTTTATAATAATTATTATTTTTTACATATATAGTCTATAGCTCCCTTTTGACACCTAGTTTGTTCCTATTTTATCTGAGTTTTCTCATTAATTCCTGGTTTAGCCTTCTCAATTAAAGTATTTTTTGCGTTTATAACATAAACAAATCATCAATCATCATGTTTGTCATAACAAATAAAATCAAATTTAATTTAATACAATATATAATTGCACTTGATCAACATTGGGAAAAATCTTTTTAACATTTTTTTTTACATATAACCCAACCCTAGCTCCCTTTTGAGACCTGGTTTAACCCTATTATACTTGAGTTTTCACATTTCTTCCTGTATGTGACTTCTTATTTTCCAGTATCCTACATATCCTTACCTCTATCTCCAGCCCTGGCTCCTTTTTCACACCTGGTTTAACCCTATTTCACTTGAGTTTTGTCAATATTTCATGGTTTAGCCTTCACACTCATATCCACTGCATATCATAGTTTATTTTTCCAGTATCCTACATACATGCTCCAGGTAAAATCTTCTAGCTGAGGTCCTGACCAAGCCTAGCAATAAGATCATGGAGATGGGTCCCCGGGCGTCTGAAAGATGAGCTGCCCACTGCTCCTGAAGGATGGGTCAAATGCAGAGAAATAATTTCCCTACAGGGATAAATAAAATCTGCCCCAGCAACAGCTCCATATGCCCCCTCCTTCTACAGTGAGCAAAAACCATCAGAAACCTTGAGTATTCAGGCATGACAAGATAGGACCTGAAGTCTCTCACCTCCACCCCCCTCCCCCCATCTCTTCACACAGCCAATCATTTATACATGACTTTATTTATAAACAAGATACAATACATGCGGCTGGTTTTGTGGTGGTTCGCTCAACGGGGTCTCCCTTGGGGCAGTGAGAGTGGACCAGGAAATAGATAGCATCATGAGAGCAATGTGTCTCAGTGGGTTCACTGAAAAATAGAAAATGGAGAGAATCTAGTGTTTTTAGTGCTAGAGTAGAGGATGATGAGCTGTGGTGAGTTTTGTTACATGGTTAAAGATGCAGTACCCATAGAACTGAATAATTTGGGAAAAAATGTAATTGGACACAGTAGCTCGCACATCACAATATATTACAATGACAAAGAGCAAAAATATAAATGGTAATAATAAATTCTAAATAAGTAGCAAAAATATAACAAGCAGCCTTTGTGATTTTGCAAATTGCATCCATTCGAAGGATGGTAAATCTTTCTTATTTCTAGCTGTCACAAAATGTAAATCATTAATATTCACACGCATGGATTTTGAGGTCCATGCATTGCTTTACAACTGCTTTTTTATATGGCAATGTGAAGTGCAAAGTCAAGTCAAAGTCAAAGTCAGCTTTATTGTCAATTCTGCCATATGTGTTCAACATACAGTGAATCAAAATTACGTTTCTCTCTGGCCAAGTAGTGCAAAAAGACAGTGTACAAAATACAATATAAAGACAAAACGCAACCAAAACTATCTAAGACAGAGACAAAAATTAGACAAAAATTCCAGTAGTAATGTGCAATAACAGTAGTAAACAACAGTACAACAGTAGTAAAATTGCAGTGAATCTTACCGCTTATTATTGTACTTCCAGGTTTACGATAAAATGCGTTTTTTGGTAAACTCCATTCTTTTTTGCTACAGGTGCCACATAACAGTCTCATATTGTCACATTGTGTTAGTTTTACAATATACAAAATAAATATAACAACAAATATACTCATTGATAATTAAGGATATAGTCGTGTACCCCAGCTTTAATATTGTTGGTCTGACACTGAATAAATTTTCTGTATTCAAGTGAGCAAATTACTATTTCTTATTTACTACACTGCCTGACAAAAGTATTAGGACGATAGTCCTAGTCTAGTCCTGGGTTAGAACTGAGTTAGACCTACACTGCGATGAGTCCCCATTTTTGCAATAATATGCCTTTACACATGATGAAATTTGCTTTAATATATCAATAAATTGATCTGTTGTCATTACCAATAGGTCTTATCATTATTTATGAAAATCTATCTATCTATCTATCTATCTATCTACCTATCTATCTATGTAATGTACATTGTCTAATATGGTACACATATATATACATATAGACACAAAACCTCTGAAAGTAATACAAATAAATCTGTCTATTTGCTTGTATTTTCAACATCTTAACTAATATTTAGGTTTTAGATAAAACTCATTGAACTCTGCACCTCCCCATGACCCACATCAGTGCTCTCTTTGAACGCTAGAGCAGTGGACAGAGCCGCTACAATTATGCTATTACAAGTTTTAATGAAAAATTCTCAAGTCTCTAAAGAAGAAAAGACGTAGCTGGGAATAATACACATAATCTTAGCTGTATTGTAGTGCAAATTAATCAAAATGAACTATGTGAAGGAGCTGATGGAATTTGGAATAAAAATAGTATTTTCCTTGAATACATTGTCATATGGTATTTGTCTGTGAGGAATGAGACTGGGTGGTTTTAAAGTGGGAGAAAAGCTCACATATCTTCAGAAATAGAGCAGAGTCCTGGTAGCTTCACTTTGTTCATAAGTTTCTTTAGTTTATTTTTTGTTAAATATTGAAAATAATTTAAAATAAAAAAAGGATGTTGAAAATATCCAACAGTAATAAAATCCAGTAGAAATTGACTTTAATCTGCTTTTATGTATCAAACAGTTTTAATGTGAATTTGCATCAAACAAAAAACATAAAATTGCTGAACAGAACTGGACTCTGCTGCCCTCTACAGGCCATTTTGCCCATATTGAAACCACTGGATTTTTAATAGAAATAATTTAAGTCATAACATATTTTTAAGAATACAACACTGGCCTGTATTCAAGAAATCCCAAAATTTCCAAGTCTTGAATATCAAAATAATGCAATAATGCCCAGGACCTTAACTGCAAAATAAACTTGACCTCTGTAATAATTTTAATTTCAATTTGCAGCTTTATTGTATTTATTTCAGTAATGAAATATTAACTGCCAAACTAAAACAAGAATCACATTTGAAATGGTTACAGATCAGTTGTGATGAATAAGACTTGTCTGGGATCCAGACTACACACTTCTTCAAAACTTTATGGAAATGTGAGCCTGGTCACCGGTGACTCTGCCCTTTTTCAAATGGCTGTGATTGACAGGTGGACTAGCCAATCAGGGACATGTGTGGTCAGAAAAAAATAAATAATAAAAAAAAAAAACATAAAAGGGGGCTGAAAAATATTGTGGATTTCTGCAGAAATGTATTTTGTTTATAAATTATATGTGACCAATGGGCTCCTCTGTTTCACATGCGTCACTGAAATAAACACATCTGATTGGATGATCATGTTTGACTGGACTTAAAGAGCCATTAAACACCCTCCCAAAGCTTTACTCCGCCTCTAAGCAAAATCTGAAAAACCGTGTTGAGTGGGCGGTGCCCACTGACTCATTGGTGACTCACTGACTCTTTAGTCCAACCTGAAAATTCAAATGTCGTGGCCATAGTTGATTCTAAAAAGGCCATTACAGACGTGGTTTTTAACCCAAAAGTCAGATTTTTAACAAATATGGCCAGGGATAGGTATACACAGCATTTATACAGCTAATCAGTAGAAAGAAGTGATTTTTGGGGTTTAGTGGCCCTTTAACAGAAGCCGTGGGGCCCCTACTGATATAAATCTGTATAAAAAATAATGAGAGATCTCAGTCTAGATTTCTCAGGCAACATTATTACTTCGCTACACAATTAACAACTACTACTTATAAGTTCTATTGACATTTCAAACTTAATTTTGATCTAACTAAAGCTCAGTTGTTTTTATTAGAGTGATTAAATCCATTTTGAGTCTGTCAGTATCAGCATTGGATGAAGTACTCAATTTTGTTACTTAAGTAAAAGTACAGATACAGGGGCAAAATATTACTCAAGTAAAAGTAATAGTATCAACATGACAAAATCTACTTAAGTAAATTACAGATACCTAAAAAAAAATACTGGATTATTGTACTTTTAATTTTGTATGTCATTACCTTCCACTAGAGCTGGGCGATATGGCCTAAAAATAAAATCTCCGATTTAAAAAAAAAAAAAAATCTGATTTCCGATTTTAATCGATTTTTCTCTGCCCTACTCAAAAACAAATAACAGGTGACAGACAAATGGCTCAAAACAATGCAACGTTCTTTTATAAAACAAATACATTACACCTAGCATCAATTAAGCTGTTATTGTTAAAAAAAAAAAAAAAATATATATATATATATATATATATATATATATATATGTATATAACATTTCATTTTCTTTTATTTATTTATTTTATTCGTTAAAACAAAACAAAAATAACAGATGCAACACAATTGCAGCTATACAATTATAACTTAAATATGAATGAAAAGGGAACAGAAAGAAGCATAAGCTTATGATATCTGCCCCTTATCAACTCAAAATTATATTACAACAAAATATATATAACAATAATAACACAGTTATATAAATATCTTTTATAAAGAAGCATTTTATGGAGCTAAATTATTCCCTGATTGTGGGAACGATGGACTGGAGTGGGTAGTGTTGTGTTTTAGTTTTTCCTCGAGTGATGCAGAAAAGCCACTGTCTGTGTTCATGTATGTTAGCTTGTGCAGTCTGTATACAGCTGTGGCAACATAAGAAAAATATTGGTAGCACATACTTCGGGTCCAAAACTTTCACCATGTTAATGAATCAGGCTTTTCCGCAGTATATATGGGCACCATGTCTTTTACAACATACATCATGTTTTTGGTAAAACATACAACGGCGTGTGTGATTGCCTTCCGTCGTGGGCCGTGTTTATCATACTGCAAACAGTTCGAAAATGTTTTAGGGACTGGACGGTGGCTATTTTCATTCCGTTCAGACCTGCACTTCTCCCACTCCGCTGCGTGCAACAGCTTTTGGCGCTAGGATACATTTTTTTCGTGCTGCAACAGCTTTTGAACAGACCTTACAGCGAGCACTCGTTTGTTCTAAGTCCGACTCAAGAAAACCGAAACAGTTCCATATAACAGATGTAAACACCTTTGTTTGGTACAAGCTCCGGCTTTAGCTCACTCGCTAGCTGCGCTAGCTCGTACAATGTTTGGGTTGGATTTTCATAAAAACACATCGTCCTGAACTGTAAAGTCGAATTAATCGAATTAATCGATTTAATCGATTAATCGCGCAGGTCTACCTTCCACCACTTTAATACACCAGGGAATAAAGTACTCTCCATACAATGTTATACTAAATGTAAAATAACTGTACAGACGCTCCTCGACATACGAACATTCGACTTACGAACATTTGGAGTTACGAACAGGGTCGAAAAAAAAAAAAAAAAAGTTAAATGTTTGGGCAAAAGCGCTGTACATGTACGCAAGTGAATTTTTGTATTTAGCGCCTATTCCGACTTCCGCGTACAGTACGTAGTGCGTATTTCTGCCGCTGACGCACAGTACGTAGTGCGTATTTCCGCCGCGGATGCACAGGCAGGGTGCTGTGCAGCTTCCCCCAAGCGTCACGCCCAATCAGTTGAAGTGTTCAGACGTACGTGCGGTGTTACGAACTTTGTTGTTTTATCTTGCATGCGTAATCCAATATGGTTGGTGAAAAGCGAAAAGCTTCTAGTGAAGCTTCTAGTGGAAATGTGAAAAAGCGGCAAGCCATCTCATTTGAAAAGAAGGTGGCGATAATAAAGAAACTTGATGCTGGTGAGAAGATGGTGAATGTGGCACGCGCATACAACATGAACCGTTCGACAATTGGTACGATATATAAACAAAAGGACCGCATTATGGAGCATGTGAAAAGTGCAGCGGGTATGCAATCCACCATCATATGCAAGAAGAGAGGGAAACTCATCGAAGAGATGGAGAAACTTCTTGGTATTTGGCTCGAAAATCAGCAGCAGGTGATTAAACTTGCTAAAGGTAAGCTAAACTTGCATTTTTTTAATAGGCTACACCAGTGCTTCTCAATTATTTTCTATGACGCCCCCCCTAGGAAGAAGAAAAAATTTCACGCCCCCCTCCCTGCGCACGACTATTAATAGTATTTGTCTAGAAATTTATTAGTACACCTCTGCATAACAATGTATCCTTTTATTAACAACAAAAAAAGAAAGAAAATTCCAACAAACACTGCACTCTTTTTTTACACTGAGGACTCAAATATTAATGTGCTTTTAATGCAGCTTTGTGCACATTTGTTTACGTTTTACAGAAACGAAACTTAAAAACCACATGGTGTTCTGCTGATCGCAAGTCTGTTCTGTGCGTATATCGCGTATTTAAGGTCGCCGAACCCTGCCCCAGAGCGACAACGAGAGCGCTACTGCCAACTACTGTTGTTGATGTGCAATTACACTTTCGTTCTAGTACAGTATGGCAAAAAAGCATGTTTCCCAGGGTCACACGCGCCCCCCCTGGCATCACACCGCGCCCCCCCAGGGGGGCCCGCCCCACTATTTGAGAAGCACTGGGCTACACACACACACAGTCTCACACATACATTCACACACACACGTGCGCTCTCTCTCTCAGCTGACTGCATCTGCCTCTGTGTCCCTCTCTTCTTTTTATCTAATCAGTTTTCCATATTTTTAAAAAGCATATTGTTTTGTTACTATTTAGTGTTATGCAGTACAAATCCATATAGATTACTTATACAAGCCTTAAACATACATTCCCTTCTAATAACGACTTAAGAACAAATTCAACTAAGTTGAGGAGCGGCTGTAGTTTCATTACCATGTGGTTAAAATGTTCTAATAGAGATACGTGGCATATATTTGTGGAGGGAATTATCAGTGAGAATACTGTGGCCTTTGCGATTACGAGTTATTACGATTAAACCTTGTAGTTCAATTTATGCTTTTTAAAATTAATTTTCACAAATACAAAAATAGACGAAACAAAAACAAAACCCTCCCACGCCCCACCCCTCTCAGTCTCTGACCAGCTTTTGATACACATTTCTACTCTATCAAATATAGCGCTCATGATCCTTCACAGAGCTGGTGGTGTCTGCTTTTCAAAGGTATCAGTGCTCCGCTGGGACAATGGAGGTGATGCCGGGTTAACTGGCCATTAACCTTGGTGTTGGCAGTTTTCACACGCATCATATCGATCAAAAGCCCCCCTCTGCGTCCCCCCAGGAGGAAGGGATCATCACTGGAGTTATTATACATCTGTGTCCACCAATCAAAAGGCTCAAAGATACAGACAGACCAGAGCTGAGAGCAACAGAGGTGGGGTTATCAGTCTCCCAATATAAGACTGTATGAAGCTTGTGTTAAAGACTTCTTTTTATGATCAAGGTCCCATAGAGGAATAGCATTGGATTTTCAGCTCTTTTGTTCTCACTGATCTTGATCTGATGGTGTGGGACAAACTTTCGGGTAAAGTGGAGGCTTTGCAAAACTGTTGTGCTCATTGGTTATAGTCTAAAATCCATCCATCCATCATTTTCTTCCGCTTAACTGGGGCCGGGTCACAGGGTCAACAGACTAAGCAGGGACTCCCAGACTTCCTTCCCCCAGACACTTCCTCCAGTTCCTCTGGGGAGACCCCAAGGTGTTCCCAGGCCAGCCAAGAGACATAGTCCCTCCAGCGTGTCCTGGGTCTTCCCCGGGGCCTCCTCCCGATGGGACATGCCCGGAACACCTCCCGAGGGAGGCGTCCAGGAGGCATCCGGAACAGATGCCCGAGCCACCTCAGCTGCTCCTCTCGACGTGTAGAAGCAGCGGCTCTACTCCGAGCTCCTCACCCTATCTCTAAGAGAGCGCCCAGCCACTCATTTCGGCCGCTTGTATCAACGATCTTGTCCTTTCGGTCATTACCCAAAGCTCATGACCATAGGTGAGGGGAGGAACGTAGATTAACGGTAAATCGAGAGCTTTGCCTTTTGGCTCAGCTCCCTCTTCACCACAACGGTCCAGTCCAGCGACCGCATCACTGCCAACACTGCACCGATCCGCCTGTCAGTCTCATGCTCCCTTACCTGGCCAGCCAAATGATATCTCTCTGTATTTCCTATACAGCGCGATACCATTTGGACACCCTCCATCCACTCTCGCTCCTCCGGTTACAAACGGACTCCGCGATTCTGATTCGTTCAAAGATGGTGACGTCAGTGCACCCGCCTTTGCCCGCAAAGTCACTCTTAGGCAGCGGAAGTTCCGCCTCAGTTTTGAATCAAGATGGCGCAATCTCTGATTGGTTCACTTAGCTGTCTGTCTACGCGCAACCGCAGCGCATTCTGTGGATCAAGCGTTACCAGACTCACTCGCTGGTACAGCGATGAGTCATGGATTCTTCCAGGCAACATGCTCCCTAGTCTAAAATTCAAATTTCAAACAGGTCTTTCTACGTTGGTGATTTACAAATATCTTCAAGTACTTCAAATTAGGGCTAAACTAATAACAACATTTACTTGGTAATGTGGCCGTAAGTCAAGCCAAGAAAACTCTCAAGACCCATCTATTTAGAATAGCATTTAATGTTTAACTTTTGTCAATATGATTCATGATTCAAGATTGCTTTTATCTTTACTGTATTATTTGCTTGTTGCTTGTTGTTTTTTTGCTTTACTCAATTTAATCTGTGTTCTGTTAAGCTTCTTTGAGTGTCTTGAAAAGAGCTACATAAATAAAATGTATTATTATTATTATTATGTCCAGAAATATCACTTTATACCAAGATTAAGACAAACTTGACATTTCTATACATTTTATTTTTAATGGGCTGTTTTTGTAATTGTTTTAATAACAGACTACTTCAATCCTTGACTACTGCTCACCAGTAACTGTCCACCAGGCTTTAATATCAACCTGATGATAGTAGACCATAATGTAACCACTGCTGCCCAACCTGATGTAAGTTTTTGCTGCCAATCTGTTTCATCAGCGGCCACATGCATATATATTGAGTATTGCATCGTTTTCTCATAACATGCAGCCCTAATAACAATACAGTGGGATTGGCACACATAGGGTGCCCGAGACTAAATGTGACAGCTTCAATGACACAAAACTCACCGGGATTATGATTTATTCTATGTTCTGGTTTGAGCTATGTTTGCAACCCCTAAAAGTCCATCTTTTAGCCCAAAATTTTGGCAATGGCCAATTTTATGATAAAGAATAATTTATCTTTGACTTGGTTCAGTTTAAGGGCAGCCACCGTTTGATCTATGTTTTATAAACCACTTTTCCTTATATTCTTTGCAGCATTTCAGTTATATATATATATTTATATATTTTTTTACCTTCTCTGCAGAGTCTGGCCTTGCATTCACCGATGATGTAATCTTTAAATTAAACTTGTAATAATACCTCACAGCAGGGTTTTCACCTTTAGACTTGTTCTGATACAGCTCAAGATCATTGTAAAGCTATTCACGAAAGCTTCATTTTTGTCCTGTGAATGTGACTTTTTTAGTATTGATCCCCGCTCAAATTAGTATCTAGTTTTTATACTTGTTTTAGTATTGATTAATATCAGATTTTTTTTATTTTTTTTTGACAACCCTACCTCACATCTATCAACATTAATAAATGATCATTCAGAGGTGGATGTGCATTCTTTTAAGGAACAAATTGTGGCTGTGTGCAGTAATTCGCTTTTCTCTGCTGCTCTAGAGATACAATACAACATAATTAAAAAGGGATTTGGGGGATTGATGCAGATATTTTATAAATAATGTATGGGGAACACTATTTATTTATGAAAATTGACAGATTGATTTTTTTCCCCACAAAACTCAATTTCCATATTATCTCATGCAGCAGGAACTAAAAGCTTTGATAAATGGAAAAAGGGATTCAAAGTTAATACAAATTTGTCAGAAATATTGGATTTCACTATTCGGATTTAAGTTTTTGGTTTTTAATACTTTCAATTTGAAGTAACAGATAGAGGCTGCTACAGTATACTGAAGGAAAAAAAAAAAAAACTTGTTTAAAGGTCCCATGGCATGAAATTTTCACTTTCTGAGGGTTTTGAACGTTAATGTGAGCTCCCCTACCCTGTTTAGGCCCCCCCCATGGTTAAAAGTTGCGAAATGTCTAAACTGAGCATTTGCGATCCTTTTCTGCGTTACAAAAAATCGGAGCTCAAACGGGCGATTTTGAACAAGGCACCTTATTGAGGTCAGATCGAAAAAAGAAATGCAAACGCAGTTCCACCCCCGTCTGTCTGAACTCAGCGTCTGTAAATCACGCCCAGAGAGTTTGGACCGCGAATGCGTTAGGCAATGTGAAATGCGTTTTTTTATTTGCCTGGAGGCACGTCCGAGTGTTTCTAGGCTTGGAAGTCCTTTATCTGAGCCTCTGGACCTTTGAACAGCAGTGGTTTAATTTTATTTTCTGTGGAAATGTGTTTATTTTTCAATGGAACGCTTCAAATCTCTCCCCCCGTGCAAAAACAAGGAAATGGATCAGCTGAGGGCTACAGCGGAGAGCGGAGTTTGGCCACGCCCCCACCCTCTACTATAGGCCAGCTCTTTTCTCCTCATTTGCATTCAAGCAACAATGCCCAGAATAAAGAGTTTGAGAGAGATATTTATGACTCTTTCTCATCTTATCTCTGTTTCTCATGCACTGAGTGTTGATTTTGAAGAAGGATTCATTTACAGTATTAGGGAACCATTAAGGAGCCATATAAAAGCATCAAGAAGTACCATGTCATGGGACCTTTAAAGTATAGTCTAAAGTATAAAGTTTGATACATAATCGTGTACCATAGACAGGGGCAGAATTATATATTTTGCCATAGTAAAATCTGTCAAAGTTAACACATGTTGCACTAATTGTAGTTTTTCATAATTAATGCTATAGTTTAAACCCAGGACTATCCATTGATTTCAGAAATATGAAAAATATGGACCATTGCCATTAGAGATGCACTGATCCACATTTTTTCACTTCCGATCCGATCCCTGAATTTGGATATCGGCCGATACTATTCCGATACCAAAACTGTTTGTTTTCAATATTATCATCATTGTTGTTAAACTACAAATAAACTCATCTCTACAGGCAAGTAGGCCTATGATTTGGGCTGAACGATTTTAAGAAAAAAATTTAATTGCAATTTTTCTGGAAGATAATGCGATTTCAATTTCATCCATGATTTCTTTCAAATTACATTTCAGTGCACACGAACATTTGCAAACATCACAGAAACTTGCATCATACCATTCAAACACTAAATTCCACTAGTTCAAAAGTTCAAAGTTCAAAGTCAGCTTTATTGTCAATTCTGCCATATGTGTTCAACATACAGTGAATCGAAATTTCGTTTCTCTCTGGCCAGGTAGTGCAAAAAGACAGTGTACAGAATACAACATGAAGACAAAACACAACAAAAACTATCTAAGACAGAGATCTAAAGTTAAAACTAAAGTCTACGGTCTAAAATCTTAAAACAGTGCAACATAATAAATAACCTGTACTATATACAGATTTCCAAAGTGTGCAGTGTGCATCAAAATGTGCAATGGAAGATACAGCAGTGAATTGGTCATGTGCAGTAGAATGTGCATTGGAGTTAAGATAAATAAAAATAAGTGTGCAACAGTAGTAATTCTAGTGCAACAGGAGTAAACAACAGTACTAAAAATTCCAGTAGTAAATGTGCAATAACAGTAGTAAACAACAGTGCAACGGGGGTAAAAATCAATAACAGGAGTAAACAACAGTACTAAAAATTCCAGTAGTAAATGTAAGTGTGCAATAACAGTAGTAAACAACAGTGCAACAGGAGTAAAATCCAGTAGTAAATGTAAATGTGCAACAGTGCAACGGTCGTCCTTAGCAGCAGTTTTTTTAAAGTGTCTAGAGTGATGTGTCTTTTATGGAATACAGGTTATGCCAATATGGGGGGTGGGGGGTGGGAGATGGGTAAGGTGGGAGTTCGGGTGTGAGTTCAGCCTCCTGACAGCCTGGTGGATGAAGCTGTTTGAAAGCCTGGTGGAGTGGGCCCGGAGACTCCGGTACCTTCTCCCCGAGGGCAGGAGGCTGAACAGGCTATGTGCGGGGTGGCTCGGGTCACCCACAATGCTGGACGCTCTGCGGGTGAGCCGGGTGTTAAAAATGTCTAGGAGGGAGGGGAGAGAGGCACCAGCGATCCTCCCAGCTGCATTCACTATGCGCTGCAGGGCTTTCCTGTTCTGTTCAGTGCAGCTCCCGTACCACACAGTGATGCAGCTGGTCAGGACGCTCTCAATGGTGCCTCGGTAGAAGGTGGTCATAATGGGTGGAGGGGCTCCAGCTCTCCTCAGTTTGCGGAGGAAATAGAGGCGCTTCTGAGCCCTCTTTGCCAGTGATACAGTATTCACTGTCCAGGAGAGGTCCTCACTGATGTGCACCCCCAGGAATTTGGTGCTGCTCACCCTCTCTACAGCAGCACCATTGATGGACAGTGGGGGGTGCTGGGTGGGGCCTCTCCGGAAGTCAATAACAATCTCCTTGGTCTTTTCAACATTAAGAAGGAGATTGTTATTGCTGCACCACTGGGTCAGAAGGCTCACCTCACTCCTGTAGTTTGTCTCATCGTTATTAGAGATGAGACCCACCACAGTCGTATCATCCGCAAACTTCACTATGTGATTGGTGCTGAACGCTGGTGAGCAGTCGTGGGTCAGCAGAGTGAAGAGCATCGGACTGAGCACACAGCCCTGGGGGGCTCCTGTGCTCAGTCTAATGCAGCTTGAGGTGTTTCTGCCGACCCGCACTGCCTGTGGCCTCTCACTGAGGAAGTCCAGCAGCCAATTACAGAGTGAGGTCTGAAGCCCCAGGTGGTCTAGTTTGATAATGAGCTGCTGTGGGATTATAGTGTTGAATGCTGAACTGAAATCTATGAACAGCACTAAACTGTAATGCAAGAATGAAAACTAAAGTCAATAATTTATTTCAAATGTAGTCCTGTTCATTAAAAAGATGCTGTACATAGTCTACATTGAGTGCTTGAGCAACCGCAGTTATTCCACCTGAAGAACTAAGAGCATCTGTGTCTTATGTAGGGCAAAAAAAGTATTTTCAAGTGGTGCAAGGTCAGTCTTTTATGACTCAATTGAGCTTGATTGTTGTATTTTATAACAAACATATACAATACAACGCAAGTTAAGTTTAACTTAAATATAACTATGCTAAATATAGCAATGCTAATCGCGGTAGCCTTTCTATAACGTTTGTAATGTAAACTAGCCTTATTCTAACAGTTTGTCAACTAACAACAGAGGGGAATACCTCTACTCCATCATGCGGAGGAGACTTTTAAACGACTCTTTGGTCACCGTGTTTACTGGCACCATTTCCTTAGCGATGTCATGTGTTACGGCAGTCGTTTTCTCCTGATGTCGTTGGCTGCTTCTGTCATACGGAGTTACACTGGCAAAAGAAGTTGTAACTGTCTGTTTGGCCCAAGTATCACTTTTACTAGACGTTTTTCCAGACTTTCTCGCCATGCACTCAAGTGACAGATTATGGACATTGATTAAACGGGGGCTAACACCGGCTTCACCAGCTCGCGACTCCTCAGACTGCACAGGACTACACGCCGTATTTGGGTTGAGGGATCGCTCGGAGCGGAGCGGCTAACACCGGCCTCACGTTGCTGTCTTGCTTTGAGGTGTTTCTATTAAAAAGTATTTCCACACAGCAGACATGTTGTGGTGAAAAGTTGATTAACTGCCTCGTGCTGCTCAATGTTTGCCTGCTAGCTGGCTGCAAACTGTGGAATGGATTTCCAGAACGGAGGCATGTCTCATCATTACTCTGTCTCATTGAGATGCGCCGTTCAGGAAATCCATTCCACATTTTGCAGCAGGAGCATAGCAGGCGACAGGGAATCACTCGTGGAGTCATTTCAGCAGATAATGTGTATATACAGATATGGCTCATGGATCGGAAATTTTCGCAGGTTGGATCGGAATTTCCGATCCGTGAATTACGTTGATATCGGAAGCCGATACCGATACTGGATCGGATCGGCCCCATCTCTAATTGCCATAGCGATTAACAATTAAAAACAAAATGCTATATCCTCTGAATGGCAAAACTATTGTGTATTTCTAGGCCTATCTGACCCAAACTGCACTCACAAACAAAAACAAAATCAACTATTTATGAAACAATGGATTTATATGAAGACAGATTAAGCTTGTGAATCATGAGCTCATTCTGCCTTTTCACATATAAATACCAAAAATACCAAATCTTCAGCTAACTCACTCACTAGCTTCTTCTTTCTTGTTTTGTCCCTTATAAATCCTTGTAATAAGTCAACTAAAACAAATTTTGGTAGCCACCACCAACTGACAATAGGCTGCCATGATAATTATAGTTTTGATTTTTTTGTTCGGTATATGAAAGATGGAACAATATATTTTGGAGCTCTGTATTCATCTTGTATACATTTTCTTTGAAATTTTGGGGATAATTTTGCCATTTTCTGTAATAAGGTAAGGTTTGAGCTGTAGAGAGTTTAATAAATAAGGCCTTTGATGATACTGTATATTTAAAAACTGGTTTACTGGGATTATCCTGCTTTGGGTGAGTAGCATAAAGTAGTTTCCATTATGATTTATCTCAATATTTCTCTGTCTTACTTCAAAATGTGTTATTGTGACAGACCTACCAACCAAAAAGGACTACAGCACTAGGTCCTTTAAGGCTAATAGAGCCCAGTAGTACCAGGCCTCCTCCTCCTCTGCTCCTTTCCTCCTCTCCTCCTCTTCTCCTCCTCCTCTCCTCTGTGTTTGGCTGCAGATCGGATTGAAAACATCAGAAATGAGATGTCTGCCACAGCCTCTTGAGGATGGAGCGCTCCTCATCTCCTTTTCAGTCACCTCTAATCATCAATGCAGCCGAGTCATTAGCCTGTCTACTCCTACACTAACCCTCCTCTCTCTTCTCGCTCTCTCTTTCTCTGTCTGTCAGTTTCCCTCTGCTTTTCATCCTGTCTCTAATCCTTCGTTCCCCCTTTCTCTCAGTTCCTCTCCCTCTATTCCTCTTCTCTTTGTGTATCCTCTCTCTGTCTCTCGCCCCCCGTCTTCTCTCCACCTTCTCTCTGTCTTTCCTCCTCCTCTTTCTGTCTATTTCCATCTCTCTTTATTCCTCCATTTTCCTCTGATCTCCCCCTCCCTCACACCTTATCTCCTCCGCCTCTTTATCGCCCCTCATTGTTCCCTCTCTTTTTAACTCCACTTCACTCTCTCTGTCCACTTCACTCTTAACCTTTCTTCCTCTCTTTCCCTCTCCATCACTCCCCCTCTACCCATCTCTCTCTCTCTTCCTCTCACCCCCTTCTTTCTCTTGCTCTCCCTCCTTCTCTCTTCCTCTCCCTGCCACTCTTCCCCTCTCTTCTCTCCTCACCGCTTCCTTTCAAGGCCCCTTACAAAGAGCCCATTTGCATCCGTCCAGGTTGCTACGATACAGGGCCACCCCAATCCAAAATGTCTCCCCTGTTTTGCTTTGAAACAGCATTTGGAGAGACCCACATCGCTAATGGCGCTAAGGGCAGTTTTATTCTCTGTGTGGCCTTTAAGCAGGTTTTGTTTGTTATTTGTGAGGATGGGCGTTTTTCACTGTGCTATGGGCCTAATGAGGCGGCCAGTAGCTGTTGACTTACGGCTCCATATTTGCAAAGGCGTCAGAGAGGCTTAAGGCCAGTCTTTCTTCTCACTCATCATGGGGCCTCTTTTTAGCTGTGAATGCAATAAGCTAAAAACAAAAGGGGAATTTCTGCGGGCAAAGACTGACATTATAGAAAACAAGAAAAGAAAATGGTGACAAACATTAAAGGTGTACTATGTAATTTTTTTGGGTGAGAGGACACACCACCAGTAACGTCTCCATGGAGATTTTACTGCATTATGTTCTATAGTATGTATTCTGATCTCTGTTATAATGTTGTTTCCTCATCACAAACATGCCTGGAGTTGTGCTTTGTTTCATTCACACATGCTTAACACACAAACTCTGCATATTTAGGCTTTCTTCTCTCAAACTGAAAACAGTTAATTTCACCTTGTGATGTCATGTGGTAATACAGCAAGCGCTCCATATACCTTCATTACAGTCACTTGGATAATTTGCTAATCTCCACTGAACAAAAGTAAAATACATGACATCACGAGGTGGAACAGAGCATTTTGAGCTTTGGAGATGTAGACAGACTTGTGATAAAGGATTACTCAAACACGTGTGAATGAAACAAACCAAAATGCAACAAAATAGGTTCAAATATGATTCTGATGAAATAACAACATTAAAATACATTTTGTGTAATATAGGTCCTTTAGTAATTGTGCATTTAATTACATGAGTTTTTAATTGCTCAGAAACACCCTGAACACACATGAGAGAGGGTGCCTTTCTACAGATCTTGCATGTAATTTGGACAGGTGGTGCTACTGGCTTGTCTTCATGGAGATGTTTAATCCCAATGCTGTGGAACATTCTAAACAAAAGAATGACATCTCCATGGTGACAACCAGGTAGCAGACCATCCACCAGAAAAGTTACACAGTGTACCTTTAATAAAAAACATGGGAAACTGCCAGAAGTAAAACACCAGGCTTATTTGTAATTTCACAATCTTCTGTTTCACGTTTCAAAAGTTTAGCTGGCTTCTTCAGGGTTTGAGTTGGAGTGACTGTTGTGAGTGATGGTGGGTGTGAGCAGAGGAGCAGATCCACAGAGCCTCTGATTGACTGACCGTGGGGAGGAGCAGCCTTATACATCTGAGCTGGACTAAGTTACAGTGCGGTTACATCCACGGGGATATTTCTGGTGTTTTGATGAAGCTAGACTGATGTACGCACCAAACGAGTCTTCTCTTTCCTTCCCCTGGCTGTCTGTCTATCTGTCTGTTGGTCAATCAGTCTAACTATCTAACTTTCCTTTCTCCCTTCCTCTCCTCTCCTCCCTCTCTCCCCTCCCTCTGCTCCTCTTTCCTACAGTCCTACCTTTCCTCTCACCTCTCATCTCCTCTCTCTCCTCTCCCTCCTTGCTCTCCTACCTCTATTCCATCTGTTCCTCTCTCTCCTCCTCTCCTCCTGCTGACTGTCCCTTCTCTCTCTTCATCTCTTCTATCACCTTTTTGGTCCTCCTCTCGTGTTTAGATCAGTGGAGCGGTCTCTGCTTATAACACCAGATCTTTGCAAAGAGTCAAGCAACAAGTTTAGTGTTTGTGGAGCATGTATCGTTCCATCGACTACATTTTTTATTTTTACCCATGTCCTCGTGTGGCCCTAGGTACACTGTATGTCTTTGATTTGGATCTTAGAGGGTTAGGTTGGGTAGTGAGGTAGAAACTTATGGAAAGATGTATTAAACCAATGAAAAAAAGAGGATTTTGAAGATTACTGTGGATCTGACAGTTTCAAGTTTTAGAAATGGTACTGACTTAAAGGGACAGTGTGTAAGACTTTTACCCGTTAATTACTGAAATTGAAGATACCCATTCAAAAATACATTGTTTTCCAAGCCTTTTCACTTCCATCATGAAATCAAAGTATTCTTTTGGACTTAGATATAGTCACATAAAAGGGGGATCTTCCCCATGCAGAGGCAGTCATTT
Organism: Paratrypauchen microcephalus; assembly: GCA_036785185.1. Lineage (NCBI taxonomy): Eukaryota > Metazoa > Chordata > Actinopteri > Gobiiformes > Gobiidae > Paratrypauchen > Paratrypauchen microcephalus. Next base: position 6,711,657 of record JAVJIX010000029.1, on the reverse strand, counting down.
TGAATACGAGAGCCGCAGAAGGACATTTGGGCTCCGCCTTCGGCAAGGCTCGTGGTTTTGGGTAAACAACACAAGCATGCTGCCGGATCAGACATCGTAATGGATCTAACACGTGTTTTGGACTAAATAGTTTTACTGGATTTTATTCGCTGGATCCTTACGGACAATTTGAGAGCAAGTTTATGGTGAAATACAGAGTTTGACCTGTGCAAAGCATTCTAAGGTAAGCTAACCTCGTTTTGTGCTTTTCCGTATAAAAGCCCCATGTGCTCGGGGAGTGATTGTTGTGCAGGGCAATGAATTGCACAGTCAAAAAGAGGAGACTGTAAGGTTTCATTTGATGTGTAGAGTGTCATGGTACATGATCGGGAATGTGTGTTTTCATGAGAAAAGAAAAAAAAAAAGGGACCGCGCGGCTTGTGCGCGTGCCCGGGTGACCCTCGAGGTCTGCCGTAGCTAAAACAAAGTGCAATAGCACGATCCACCTATGCGCCACGAATCCTACACACTGGGGCTTTAAAGGTGGGCTATGTCACTTTTCTGGTACGGGGTCTTGCCAGATCACTAGGACTCTCACAGTAATTACTATATCAGCTTATCAACTTATTCAGTATGAAAGCTGGAACAGTGTATTTTGGGACTCAATATTGTACGTACAAATTATTTGCAAAAATATGGAAATTTGGGGTATTTTGTTGTAATAAAAATAGATTTCAGCTGCAGAAAGTTGAATAAGTGGCTTCTATAGCAAATTATTGGTTCATTCTGTCATTTATCTGTTGCAGCTCAGGTCTTTTAATGATCTGAACTATTTAAAAATTGTTTAGATTATCTGGCTTTTTTGTTATTGCGTTAGTAGCAGTAGTTTCAGTATTATCTTTTAGCTCAGTATACCTCTGTAGCAATATATCGTGTTTCAAATTTAGTTATATCTTATATCTTTTTTAGCATAGAGCTGCAATAAACCGAGAAGCACTGAATTATTATCTGATAATATCAGTAGAAATAATTCTTTTTTTTTTTAAATCACAATTTCACCTAGCCTATAGTTCCACAGTATATGCATGCATGTATATGTATCTCTTTTATAATAGCTTTTATTCAGTTACAGGTGTTTTTATTGATCAAAAATAAAAACATGTGAGCGGTCTTTCCTCTCCACAGATCTAACTTGTGACTTTAGCCTAGTCAAGATTCAAGATTCAAGATTGTTTATTTGTCATATGCAGAATCAACACAAGGTCAACAATGCAATGAAATGCTTAGGATCAGAAGAACCGTTGACTCGCTAAGATAGTCAAGAAGTACTAATAACATGCAATAATAGTACATGGTAAAAAAAAGTGTTGCAAAAGTGCAGGGGAAGAAGTAAACAATATAATAAACAATATCATAAAATATGTAATAAAATGTAATAAAAAAAAAAAAACAAGGTACAATGTACAAGGTGCAGGTAGGATTAAATCAAAGAACAAATAAGGTGTAAGTATTTCACAGATTGCACATAATATGGTGTGGTGTAGGTGTTGCATGTGGATTTCGTATTGCACATAGTATGGTATAAATATTGCACATAGGTTATTGCACTGAGTATTGCATAAATATTGCACATAGGTTATTGCACTGATTATTGCATAAAATAAAAATAAGGTAAAAGGAGCGAGTCGGCACGGAGCGACTTATCTCCATGGAGATAAAATTGGCCATACTGTAGAACATTCTTGGCAAAGCAATGACATTGTCATGGAGATAAACAAGTGAATGGCCCTCCAAAGTTACAAAGTGCACAAGCCGCTCTAGTTTATTTATGTTCATGAAATCACTTTTGAAAGACATTTTAGTTCATGTAAGTATAGTCTTTTGCCCAGCCCTTCCCATCATGCTTTGTACTGTTCACAAAATGACAGTTGACATTTTCCAACTGTTTTGATGGTCGTCTCATCCCGGGATAGTTCAGTTTTAAAGTGTCTAAAAGCTGCCATGCTAACAGAAACTTTAATATAATAATCTGTGATGATTTTTGTGTGCTGGTCTTTAGCAGGTCAGCAGGTTATCTCTATACACTGTAGGGCTGTGATTAACAATTAATTGTCTAAAATGATAATATAAGTAGATGTATTTTGGGTTAATGAGAAGCCAGTTTCCTCTCTAAGTCCATATAATCAGAATCAGTATATGAATTAGTTTTAATTAATTAGTTTTATAACAAAGACAGTGGCATTATCAAAATGTCAAAAAGAATAAACAAATGCTGACTTTCATTAAAACACTTTATTCATAAATATTCTCTATTCACTCACCAGATTTCAGCCTTTTTTTGATCGATAATAGGGTTGTCAAAAGTATCAAAAATTAGATGCTAATTGATACTAAAACTAGTTTCGAGACTAGAAAGTCATTTAAGCAGGTATCGATACACAAAAATCAGATTCTCAGGACAGAGATGAACCTTGCCTGAATAGCTTTAGAATGATCTTGAGTTGTATCAGAACAAGTACAAAAGCACATAGACTAGTATACGCACATGGACCACTATACTTGGAAGACTGAGGGATTACACAGATATAAGAGCATGTAATATAAAAGAAAGTACTTTGATTTAATATTGAAACTCACATCCAGTCTATTCCTTAGTACTGAAATTGAGTTTGAAATTTCAGTATCGTGACAACACTACTTCCAGCGCTATTGCAGTGTTTTCCTTCAGACCATTCTTTCTTCTCTCCTTCTCTCCCCATCTCTCTCCATCCATCTTTGTGACGATATCTGAAGTTGTATTGACCTTTTGTTCTACCGCTCTGTATGAATGGATGCGTAGTCTTACCAGTGACGAACTCTCTCTCATACCTCCCTCATTTTATCTTTTTATTTGATCTGTCGCACTGAGTTTGAGCCTCCGTTTTCTCTACTGCACATCCTTTTTCATCTTGTGTCACTTCTTTGCCCTGGTGGGAGGCGAGAGCGTTCAGGCTGGTCATATATTTCATAATGTCTCTATTTCTCCCCATTGGTTTCCCCGATTGCTATGGTGATTGGTTTTATTTGTGCGCACTCTGCTCCTTTTAAACACTACCAGAGGACCTCTCTCTTGACTTTGATAAACTGCTGAGCTAGCCAGTCTGTCGCTCGGCCCGTCAGGAGGTAAAAATGCTGCCCCGTGTGGCCGTGAGCTGTCAGTCATTTTGAGTCGTCACCGGGGAGTAGAAAATTGATTGTAATGGCCCTAACACTTGACTTTTGATTAGAGTTTACGTAAAGTTGGTGCCTTTGAAAAGTCAAGATCAAACTGAAGAACAAACTCCAACTAATGTGGGAATTACATGTGTGGCATAGTAGTTAGAATCCCTGCCCCATAACAAGAAGGTGCCAGGTTTAATTCCTAGACAAAGTTGAGCATTTCGTATGCATTCTGTATTAGCAAATTCTAATTGATACCATAGACTAACGGCGTGTGATGTCAAGCATAGCATTCAGCTCCAGTCAAATGAAGCTCATGAGGCAAGCAGTTATACATACAGTAACAGTAATTTGGAGCAGAGTTCCATATTAGGAATAAGAATTTATTTATGGCCAAATTAGCGTAATAAAAACACTAAGATCATGTAGAACAGATTAATATGAACATTTTAAGACCAAAATGATGAGGCAACAATTTTTCAATGTAAAGTCAAGAGTCGATGGAGCTGGAAGCACTGTTTTTAAGTTTCTCTTTAAGCAGGTATCAATTCTGAAATACTATAGCCTATATAGAGCAAACTTTGACCTGAACAGTTGTACAGTTGTCTTGATCTACTAGTATATTAGATAGAGCTAGAGTAAAAAGTGCAAATACTGGCCATATATGTTTTTAGTGTATCAGCTATGAGCATTAAATCTCCAACATTACGCATCAATCTTTATTTTAACTGGCAAAAAGATAACTGCACAAAACATGAAAGGGCTGTTTTTAGTAAGTTAAAGTTATATAACTATGGGAAAATAATAAAAATCAGATCTGCAGGTGTCTGAAAATGTCAATGGAGTTTATCAGCCATTGGTTTCTCTATATTCTAAATAATCAGCACTGACCATGACAGCCCTATAATTAGGGGTGTGAAAAATAATCATCATGACAATGCATCGCGATATTAACTTTTACAATATACTGCATCGATTCTTGATGCCAAAAATCGATTTTTATTAATTAATATTTTAATATTTAATAATTTAATATTTAATATTAATACATAAATAAATTAATTATTATTTTTTGTTTTTTTTTTATAAATCCTATGCACTTTTTTCTTTGTGAAAGGGTATTGTTTGTTATGATGGTAGCTACCTCCAAAATGGCAAATGTTTGAACATCATTTTTTGTTTTAGAAAAAATCCTATGCACTTTTTTTGTTATTGGTTTGGTTTATTTGTTTTTGTTATTCAATAAATTCAGTTATGAATTGAGTTGCTCAGAGTTCTGTATCAATTGAAGACACTACCCAGATACACAGCCACTGATATTTAAGTTATCCTCTTTTTTTTGGTACATTTTCACTGAAGTATGTCGAATATATTGCAATGCATCGCAATAATTCAAGTATCGCGATGCATGGTGATAGTATCGCATCGTGGCATATGAATCGTGATTCGAATTGACTTCTTTGCCAATACCCACCCCTACCTATAATGCTCTCTCTAATATTAGACCAAGTACAAGACCCCAGGAAACTAAAACCGGTTTCTGTGTATCTTTGTTGGACTCCTTCGGGTTCCCCATGGTTACCAAAGAGACTTTCTTGGTTAAATGAAGGTTAATTAAGATCCTGAGCAGAGGTTGTAGCAGTATCTATTTCTATTGCCTTTGACATTTAGTAGTGCTCTATGAAAAATGCTGGAAGTTGTTGCTTATCTGAGAAATTTTCTATTACTCCTATCTTGTCATCTGTAATGTAACATGACTGAGGTGCACAGAGCTACTGGGATTACTGTTTATGTTCACAATATTAATCATGATAACATACGAATCACTTGACCAACTAAAGATTGTTTAATGGTCAGACATTTTGGTCAAACTGAACTGTATGTGTGATAGTAAAAAGATTCACTACAGTATATCTGAATATTGCATTTATTATTGTCTAAATAGTGAGTGTAGTTTTAAAATGAAAATGAAAATGTTATTACTTTGTGTGGAATGTTCCACAGTGTAGATCTATCACTAGGAAACAAGCAGACTACAGCACTTGCAGTTACATTACAGTTCAGATCTATGGAGAGTTGCAACATTCACTGAAGGAATTATTGTATTTTTGAGCAACAGAAACACCCGTAATGAATAAATTCTAGATGGATGTTTAATGTCATGCCAGGGAAACCTTTAAGTGATTTTAAGTGTTTGAATTTAAAGCCAAAGTACTGTACTCTTTCTGTGTATGTGGCAGTTTCAGCACAACGGTTCTATTTAGTGGTTTTTAAATGTTTTCTAATGATGTGTTGGAGTGAGACCACAGACTCTGATGGGCCTGTTTCCCTGACCACACTCTCAAACTCTCCTATGGCACCACCTTTCTGCTCTCTAATTTCTTTCATATAAATTAGACACAGACAGACTCTATGTTGGTACCAAGGGCACATACAAATGGCTTCAGAAGTCCTCAGAAGAAGTTCACTTTGTCAAACAGGGACCTCTGCAGAACAATGGTGTAAGATATGTATTGATGGATGATACTCAGTGCTGGCTGGGGAGAGAGACTCAGGATGGGAGCTCTGTCTCCGGCGGTTGACCCAGACAATTCTTCTGTAGATTGTGATGTCTTAAAGATGCACTGTGTAACTTTTTAGTTGGGGGTCCATCACCTGCTTGTTTCTATGCACATTTATTCAATTACAGGTGTTTTTGCTGCTCAAATATACCTAGAAAAACAGGCATTCTGACTGTGAGCGTGTTTGCCTCTCTACAGATCTGGCTTGTAACTTGTAACTTGGTCTGGTTTGGTCTCCACAAAGATGGAAAGGTTTAATACCATACTATGAAACATTCCAGACATAGCAATAACATCTCCATGGAGAAAAGCATTTGACGGACTCTCCACCAGAAAAAGTTACACAACGCACCTTTAAAGGTCCCATGACATGGTACTTCTTGATGCTTTTATATGGCTCCTTAATGGTTCCCTAATACTGTAAATGAATCCTTCTTCAAAATCAACACTCAGTGCATGAGAAAGAGAGATAAGATGAGAAAGAGTCATAAATGTCACTCTGGAACAGTCCATTATGGGCGTTGTTGCTTGAATGCAAATGAGGAGGACAGAGATGGCCTATAGTAGGGGGTGGGGGCGTGGCCAAACTCTCCGCTCTTTCCTTTTCAGCTGTGCGCTGTGACCCACTTCCGTGTTCCGTGCACGGAGGGAGAGATGAGAAGCGTTCCATTGAAAAATAAACACATTTCCACAGAAAATAAAATTAAACCACTGCTGTTTCAGATATCCACAGGCTCAGATAAAGGACCTCCAAGCCTAGAAACACTCGCAAGTGCCTCCAGGCAAATTAAAAAACGCATTTCGCATTGCGTAGCTCCTCCGCAGTCCAAACTCCCTGGGCGTGATTTACAGAGACGCTGAGTAGAGACAGACGGGGGTGGAACTGCATTTGCATTTCTTTTTTCGATCTGACGTAACAAAGTTGCCTTGTCCAGAATCGCCCGTTTCAGCTCTGATTTTTTTCTAACGCAGAAAAGGACCGCAAATGCTCAGTTTAGACATTTCGCAACTTTTAGCCATGGGGGGGCCCTAAACAGGGTAGGGGAGCTCACATTAACGTTCAAAAACCTCAGACAGTGAAAATGTCATGCCATGGGACCTTTAAGGCTGAAAGACAAAACAGGAGACACATAATATTGATCCTTTGACCAAATCATTGTCAGTATCAAAACACATTTGAAGTATTTATACTGATTAAGGAGGATCACTTAAATAGGACAAAATCTGACCTTTTCCGAATAATATTTTGACTGCGTTTTTACTCTCATCACAGTAAGTTTTTATACTACAAGAATGGTCCTCTGCACCGTTTGCTTTCCTGAATAGTTTTAGAATGGGGACCAGGGCTGTAATCATATACAAATCTTACAGTACTATTTTACCACAGTATGCATCTCTTAGTGCGATATTTATTGCGATAATGTCTCCGGCTTCTCCACTTCTCACATCTTCCTTCTCTCCTCCCCTCTTTCTCCTCCTCCTCCTTCTCCACCACCTCTCCTCTTCTCCTCACATTCTCCTCCTCTCCTCACTTTTTTACTCTTCCTCTCCTCCTTTCCTCTCCCCTCCTTCTCCCCTCCCTCCCTTTCCTCCTTTCCTCGCCTCTGCGCACACTGCCCTCTCATCTCTTTCTTCTCCAGCGCTCGGAGAGGGTCTGCTTCTCTGTGATACATACTAAAGACCAGTTTCAGCAGCGTTGGCCCTTCATGTGTGACCAGCCAATCAGAGCTTGGCGTTTCACAATAGACTCTGCTGACTCCAACACTTACTCTCTGTGACGGAGCAGTTTTAGGCAAAAGACATTCTGCTTCATCAGCTACACAAAAATAAGCAAATAATTTCATCTGGTCCCATCTTATCCCTCCATCTTCTAACCTCTTTTCACTCCTTTCACTTAATGTATAACTGAACAATTTGAGGCAAAAAACTATTACGATTTTATCAAGGATTGAGGTTTCTCCCAGATTTTCAATTCTGTTTTAACTGAAAGATAGTTTACATTTTAAAAGTCCTATATTAAACAAAATTGATGTTATAATGTTACTTCCTCAAAAACATACCCAGACGTTTGAGTAATCCTTTATTATCCGTCTGTCTACATCTCCAAATCTCTAAATGCTCTATCTATCTATCTATCTATCTAAATGGGAGTTTGCTGTTGTGCCTTTATTTCTCTGGACTAACACTTACTGACAGAAAATAAACTGGTTCCTCATTAGCCAAAAATGCACTGAAAAATTCTCAAAATCTCACATTTCCAATCCAATTTGTGAAAAAACAAAACAAAAATTCTATTAAACACATTTGTCTAAAACTATTCTTTGTTGTGTTTGACCTTACATTCAATCAAGCCTAATGTGTGTTATTTTAATGTGATATTTTAAACACCTATTTTACATTTTATTATGCTCTTGTTCTTTCGTCGCTCTCCCCCGTGCTTTGACCCTTTTCCACTTTACTTAAATCTTCAAATCATTTCCTTGACCCCTCCTGGCCTACTCCTGCATTAATATAATTGTTTTCCCAGCTCGCGTAACTCAATCCTAATATTTGATGTGATGTTCTTGAACCTAAGTACTTATCATAGCTCCTTCTCTCCTCTCCGCCCCTCGTTATTGCTCTGAAGTGCAGGAGCTGTGTGAGTGGATGGCTGTGGAGTTATATAAATATTGTTTTTAAGTTTAAATTTGAGTTTAAAGCTACAGTTTATCATAAACGGCACTAAGCTACAACTCGAGGCGTCAATCATCTTGGTTCAGAGCTGCCTTTTGTTCAGTGAGGAGAAACTGAAAGCAAAGAACTCAAAAAGTAGTTGATGTGGCAGTTACAATAAAATTACATGACATAATCATTTAAATAGCAACACTGGTGCACTATTGGCAAGGACAAAATAGTTAAAGGTGGCCTGTGGAACTTTTACTATGGAGGGTCTGTCACCTGCTTGTCTCAATAGAGATGTTATTGCTATTACCCAGAATGTACGTCAGTATAGCATTAAACTTATGAATCACCATAGAGACAAGCAGATGATGCCACCAGACCAAGTTACAGGTCAGAGAGGTGACAGTAAGCACGTTTTTCAAGGTATTTTTGAGTATAGGCTAATACAACATGTGTTATTCTAAAGATAGATATGTGTAATGCTATATTGTGGGACATTCGACAAGCAGATTATGGACCCCACTCCAAGTGAAGACCTTTTATAGACCTATTGTCCCTTTTCCTTTGCTTCTCTGACAAAGGAACATGCAGAAGAAGAAGACTGAGTTGAGCTTTTGTGCAGAGTCTATTGAGTTGAGTTTATACAGACATGTGGTGCTTCAGCTGCTGGATTAGACCTTTGTGAGGAGATTGGCGCAGGCTGGTGATAAATGGGGCTCTGATCAAGACCAAAAGTATTTTTATGATGAAATTATGTTAAAATCTAGATGAAAACAGCACTGAATGTAAGTGTTCTATTTTACACTGTTAGTACTTTAGTTACAGATAGTACTACTTATTGTCACTAATACTTCTCACCACTACTACAAATCAGGTGATACTCCTAGTTATGGCAGTATCCCCACAGTACAATTCATAGCCTGCCTCTACTACAACTACTGCTACAACTACTGCTACAATTACTGATACAATTACTGATACTACTAGTACAAGTACTGCTAGGGCTGGGCAAAAAATCGATTAATCACATTTTAAATTCATATAGATTTGTTAACAATGATCTGTTCTTTGCCAGACATTTTTAGTGAAGGGTGTGGGGGCTCTACTATTGATACTACGAGTACTACTACTGCTACCACTGCCACTAATGCTAGTAGTACTTTTACTGCTATACTATCACTACTACGCTGACTAGTTGAGTATTCCATAATGTAACTCTGCGATGTATATCCAAGTGTGTAATTCCTATCTTGCAAATATTATTTAGTTTTACATTGTGGCAATGGTCCTAATTACCCAAAATCCGAATATACCAGATCAAAAATCTGTGCTGCCAAATCCAAGTTAAATAGTTGCTTCCTGTCAGTGGCTGTTCCTGTGCGGTGAACGAGATGTGGTTCCCAAATCCGCAGCATTTCTTAAAAACCAGAGTCATTTTTACAAGAGTCTAATGAGAGCGCAGCCATGTGAGCAGCAGGCCTGTGAAACTCTGCTCTGAGCCTTCAGATGTGATCAAGGTGCAGAAGAACAAGTGTGCATGCCCTGGAATAAAAGATCAGATGTTAAACAAAGACGGAGAGAAAAGAGGGAAAAGAGGGAAGGGGAAAGAGGAAATATATTTAACTGTAGTTTGGACCTTAGAGTCTATTATGGAGTGTAATGTGGTCTTCAGTTTGTTGCAGTGCAGTTTGTAGAATTGTTTTTGAAGCTTTAAAGGGCTCATATTAGACTATTTTCTGATCTATGTTATAATGTTGTTTCCTCATCGCAAACATACCTGGAGTGTTTTGTTTTATTCACACGTTTAACACATAACCCCTACATATTTAGGCCTTCTTCTCTCAGATCGAAAACACTCTGTTCCACCTTGTGATGTCATGTGGTAATACACCTTCACTAGAATCATTTGGATTGGATTTTAGACCTCTCTACTGAACAAAAGGTAAAAGGTAGCGGTTAACTTAAAAACTACCATTACATGAAATCACAAGGTGGAACAGAGCGTTTTGGACTTTGAAAATGTAGACAGATATGTTTTGTTTTTTGTTTTGTTTTGGCTTGGCTATAATGAGTATGGCATTTAACTTGTCTATTTCTATGGAGACAAGCAGGTAGCACCACGAGGCCAAGTTACAGTTCAGATAATGTGAAAAAGAGGCGGAAAACAAAATTTTCATGCCTTTCTATAATACATATTGTTATAAACATGCAGTTTCTACGCTTGGATAAACAGTAAGAGTTGTCAGGAAACTAGCACAACATTTATATAAAATAAAGCAAAAATTCAAATCAGGAGACAGATGTTCACTGTTTTAAATTTCATATTAAGTTTTCACACATGACTTAACTTCTTTTATAACACAATGAATAATTCAGTTAGGACTTCGTTTGATTCGTTTGGTTTTAATTAGTTAAACATCATAATCTTATGTTGTGTACTTGTGTCTCTCTCTGTCACCAGGTTCTTCTTACTACGACAACGTGCGTCCCCTGGCTTATCCAGACTCAGACGCTGTCCTCATCTGCTTCGATATCAGTCGTCCAGAGACGCTGGACAGTGTCATTAAAAAGGTATGTTTAATTTTATTTTAGTACATTTTACATTTCTCAGTCAGAAACCCTATATCAATATTTCTCATGACATTTCTCAGTTTTTATTTGAAAATTACAGTTCAAATCACTTTCACATTTTCTGATCTAGGTTATAATGTTGTTTCCTCATCAAAAACACCTGGAGTTGTGTTTTGTTTCACTCACACATGTTCAACACACTCTGTTCCACCTTGTGATGTCATATGGTGATATAGGAAGTGCTCCACTGTGTTTTTGAACTCCATGCACCTTCACTAGGATCATTTGGATGATTTCAGCCCAGGAATTGCCAATCTCTACTAAACAAACGGTAGCTGTTTAATTGAAAACTACCACTACGTGACATCACAAGGTGGGACAGAGTATTTTGAGCTTTGGAGATGCAGACTAATCATAAAGGATTACTCAAACATGTGTGAATGAAACAAAATGCAACTCCTGGTATGTTTTTGATGAGATGACACCATTATAACATGACTTAAAGCTCACAAGAGTCCATTGTGTTTAATATAGGACCTTTAATATCACTGCTGTCTTATACAGCAGTGCAGATATTGATCATCACCATTCTAAAAACTATCTGTGAAAGATCCACAAAATGTAGTTTTGTATACCTTCTAAAATGAGTATCTACTTTCAGTAGTAGTTGTGGTATCAATAAGTATTAGTAGACATTTTCTATTAGCAATGCCTTACTTTTAAACTGCAAAGACCCCTCATATTCATAGGCAGGTGGTGAGGCTGTGTCTTTTAAAACAGTCTAACAAAGGACCAGCAGCACAAAGGTTACGGCCCTGGTTCTTTTATGGGTTTATAATGTCCCACACTTGACCCTGAGCTCTCAACAGAATAAAGGGTCAGGAGAGGAGAATAGAGGAGGCACACTGGTGCATTATCAGAAATACTAATTTGTCTCACAGCTGTGTAAAAAAGTAGTTATGGGGCTAGTTAGGCTGGCATATTGAGTATCTGTGTAGCTGATATTCTTGTATGTTAAAGGTGGACTATGTAACATTTTGTTTGAGGGTCCATCACCTACATGTTTCTATGAATATGTCACTGCGCTCCTTAAAATGTTCCACAATATGACATTAAACAGCTCTACCTTATATTTATTCAATTACAGGTGGTTTTATAGCTCAGAAATACCTTGAAGATAGTAAGGTTTAATGGCTGTGAAACATTCCGGAGAAAGCAATAACATCTCCATGGAGAAAATTATTTGACGTATCCTCCACCACAAAAGTTACATAATGCACCTTTAAGAAAGATTTATGTTTTTGTTGTTTTGTGTTTGAAGGAGGAGTAAGGATGGATGGAAAAATGATATTGCACTTTAAATGTCAAAATATGTGTTTATTTTCAAGCCTTATATTCCACTGATTGCATGAGACTGAAATTCAGGTACATGTTTTTGTTTGTTATTTGCAATATAAGAACTAAAAACAATAAATATGGTGTTACATTTTTAATATTATATTGACAGAAAGGTTCTATATTACGCAAAATTGACTCTTGTGAGATTTAAGCCATGTTATAATGATGTTACCTCTACCAAAAACATACCTGGAGCTGTTTTGTGCTATGTTGTCATTCATGTTTAAGTGTAATTCTTTATTAGTCTATTTACATACATCTCCAAAGCTTAAAATGCTCTGTTCCACCTTGTGATTATTATTAGTTTATTTTATTTTATTTTTATTTTTTTACTGTTCAGTAAAGATTGACAATTCCAGGGCTGAAATCATCAAAAAGATTCTAGTGAAGTTGTATGGAGTTTAAAAACACAGTGGAGCACACTTCCTGCGGTACCACATTACATCACAAGTTGGAACAGAGTTTTTTTGTTTGAGAGAAGAGCTCAGCTTAAATATGCAGGGTTTGTGTGTTAAACATGTGTGAATGAAACAAAACACAACTCCAGGTATATTTGTGATGAGGAAACAACATTAGAACATAGATCAGAAAATACAGCTTTTTAAAGGTGGATTGCCCAATTTTAAAATCTGTATTTACATCTCTCTAAGTAGCACTGTCCTCATATTGCTTAGGGCTCCAGATTTATGATAGATACATTCTTTTATTATAATTTGATGCCAGACAGACAGCAGACAGAGCACAGCTGTCTCATTTTATCACAAAGTGCTGTTTTAACAACTCTTTTCATTACAAAAATAAAGTTGAGCTACAAGCTACAGGTCAAACTAGAGATTTAACCAAACCACAAAACAGACAATAAAGGGAAAAGGAAAAGCTTACAATAAAGGCATAATTTCAGTGAAACTAAGAAGTAGTTTAAAGTGTTTTGATAATGGACCAATAAATATTATCAAAGCTGGCAGAAGAGCAGATAATAAAATGTGGACCTTCAGAAATACACTGCCATTTTTAAAACCCTCACTTTGAGATGACTTGTCTGAATGCCAGGTCACTCTCCAAGGACCCAGTGCTGGAGAGACACTTAAACTTTGGTGACCTTCTTGAAAAACTTGTGGAGTTTTCATTGGAGAGTTCTGCCCATCTGCCCAGATTTATCAAGATGAACTCTTGCCAATCCTCTCTGATTCCTCTCCACTCCCTCTCCTTCTCCATCTCCTTTCCACTTCCTCTCCTCTCCCTCTTCTCTCTGCTCCCTCTCTTCTATTATCTCTCCTTCCTCTCCTCTTCTCTTTCCTCCCTTTCGCCTCTGCTCTCTTTGTTCTCTCCTCTTCTCTGTGCCTCTCTGCTCCTTCACGTTTCCTCTCTCTCCCCTCTGCTCTGCCCTCTCTTCTCTCTGCTCCCTCTCCTCTGCTTCCCCTCCCCTTCTCTCCCTCCTCTTCGCTGCCTCTCCTCATCTCCGCTCTCTCTCTTCTCTCTGCTCTCGTTCCTCATGCTCCCTTCCTCTCTCCTTTTCGTCTTTGCTCCCTCTCCTCTTTCTCTCCTCTCTGCCCCCCCCCATCCCCTCTTTCTTCTTTCCCCTCTCCTCTCTTTCTGCTGGTTTAGAAGCATCTGCTTGTTTCTCTGCTTATGGGAATGCAGTGACCCACAAAACACCAAACAGCCCTGACTCGGACAAACTGTAGCACTTAGACTTGTTTAGACTGGAAATGTTTTGTTGATTGTGCCAAAAGTAGCACACATTAAGTTGAGATCATGTTACAATGTTCAAAGTCTTATTCAAGGCTATATGATATTGTAGAGATACTCACAGAAATGTAGAATTGCTGCTTTTTCTTGCTGGTTTTTCTTCTCACACAATTATGTTAAGAAAATGCATTGACTCAGCTTGAAAAGGTTTTTAATAAAAGTAATTGTATTCATGGTTCGTGTAGTTCTATTTATTGGTAATGGGAATGCCAAATATTTTCTTTCATAGTACTTGGTGTGAAAACTTTGAAAGCCACTGTATTTATTTAAAAAAAAAAAAAAACTACTTCTATTCAGTTTTTTCATCTAGAAATGTCAAATCCTTCTTTTTTTCCCATGCCTGTTCTCTCATGGCGTGACACATTGGACCACTTTATTGTAACATGTTTTCAGCGAGTGTGCCGCAGATGCCGGGAAGTACCTTTAGTGGAGCCGCCTTTTTTAACAGGCTTGTATAGGGCCATGTGAGCCATGTAAAAACCTCCTATTGCCTTCTCTACTCTCTCATCTTGAAGCCACATTTGATTTTGGGAACTTTGAACTACACTTTCTGTGGCCAGTGGACAATTCCCACGGATAGCTTGTTGACGTGTTAGCGGTTTTGATGTTGCTGCTAAAATGTCCCTTGCAAATGTCCTCTATTATGCAAAATGTATGCTTGTGAGCTTTAAGTAGAGTGACCAGATTTTCAAAATTCAAAACTGGGACAGACTCAAGTTTGGATGCTTGGTAAATAAAATTGTGAACAGAGATTGTTCATTTTCGACTCACTATATAATCTTAATATTTATCTTATTTTTTAGCTTTATGGTAATTTTCAAGCAAGTTTTCTGTATTTTAACGAAACAAATGACAATTTATGCCCCTCTTTACTGTCTGTGAAGATCAGATTGGTCAAAATAGGGACACCTGGGATATTTCTTGAATAAAACTGGGACAAATCAATGGTTTTGGATAAATCTGCAGGGGCGTGGGGCTGGGATTGTCCCAAGTAAATAGGGTCGTCTGGTCACCCTATAGATATAAGTCACATTATAATGTTGTTACCTCCTCAAAACATACCTGGAGTTGTGTTTGTTTCATTAACACATGTTTGAGTAATCCTTTATGATTAGTCCCTTTACATCTCCAAAGCTCAAAATGCACCGTTCCACCCTGTGATGTCATTTAGCGGGAGTTTTGAAGTTGACAGCTACCTTTTACCTTTTGTTCAGTAAAGATTGACAATTCCATGACTGAAATCATCCAAATGATTCTAGTGAAAGTGTATGAAGTTTAAAAACACACTGGAGCACTTCTTGTATCACCATATGACATCATAAGGTGGAACATAGATCAAAAACTAGCATAATGTGAGCCCTTTAAACACCTTTTATTGAGGATTCGAATATCCCACAGGCTTGAGTGCACTTGGTCAACACAGAGAACCAAAGCTTTCTCCAGGCTGTTGTCATTACCCATAATTCCCTTGGTAGGGGTCTGTCGTGACCTTCGGCCCCGGCTGTTGCTCTGGCCGTATCTAAGGTTGGGGGGCCACATGGAAAAGCTGTTGAACAATCACCCCCAAATCAAGTCAAAGTCTTGACCCCTGGGATAAGGTGGCGCTGAGGTCAGATAGTCACACTGAGGGGGGAGAGGTTGGTTAAACAATTAGACTGAATACACTTTGGGATATTAGAGCAGGAGGTCATTTTGTGCTGCTAAAGAAACATTGCAACACTACTTATCTATAGCAACCAAAAATTACACAACATATTAAAGTATTATTTATAGGCCTAAGTATATATTCAATAAATTAATAGTAATAGATTAATTTATATTTAATAACATCTAGCTAATGGAATACTTTATGCTTCTAACTATTGTAAGTGTAAATAAGAATGGATCCAAAATGTGTTCAAATGTGCACTAGAGATGGATTGATAAATTAGATATAAATAGTGTTTGCTATAAGGCAACTTTTGGAATTAAAATGCTGTTTATTATTTTTGAAGGAATGCCACATATAATAATTATAATAATTCATAACATTTTATATAGCGCCTTTCATGACACGCAAAGCGCTTTACAGTTCATTGTTCATGCACTCCACACTTGGTGGTGGTAAGCTACTTATGTAGCCACAGCTGCCCCGAGGCAGACTGACGGAAGCTAGGCTGCCACGTACTAATTAGGCCCTGCCTTGCTTAGCTTCTGAGATCTGACAAGATCAGGCTTTGACAAGTACGTATGGCCATATTTACTAATTTAACAAGATTAGTAATTGTAGTTGGATTCAGTTTCATATGCAGCGATATTTTCTTTAACAAGGTGTCCACTAGATTCAGAACTTGTTAATTGTCTCAAAATATAAAAATGCTTTTAATATATTCTAATTTCTGTCAAACAGTAAGCATGGTGGGTTGTTGTTCCTTATTTATCTACCTTATACTTTTATAACTTTTTAATAAAATTGTACTTCAACACAAATCTTACTTGAGTAATCTTTTTATGTCATTCATTTTTTACGATTTGAACTTTCTTTGCACTCCTTCAGATATGATTAATTTTTCTCATCTTTGTGCTCTATCCCTTGATAATATACAATTTATTTTTGGTCTTGAACTATATCTGAACTAACCTGGGAAATCCCAGGCTGCTTTCGTTCATTCCGATCTGAAAGACAGCCTGGTGACTATGGCAAGCGAGCTCTCCCGATTCTGGGAGCCAATCAGAGAGCGGGGAGGGGTGGCAAGACGGTGACGCGTACTACATGACAAACGGAAGCTTGTAGTTTGAACTGACAACTGACATGATTGGCTATGGGCTACGTATACGCCAAATGATAGACATTTGTTACGCCCAATAAACGGCCGTTGGCGATCGTAAACCACACCTCCGGTATGAGATATTTCGAAGGTGGCTTCCAGACCATATCTCACTTGTGATATGGTCAGGTGTAAACCAGGCAATATCTGAACTAGTATAAGACCACATGGAAATATTTAAGACATTTATTTATAGAAATCCATATGTTGTCAAATCTTCACCTTCAAAAATCAGAATGGAGTTTGAAATAGTAGTACTGGGACAAGAGTATTCTCATAGCAGTATTTCTGTGTTGGTTCAGCTGAGTTTGTGAAGTGACATTTAATCTGAGTTGGTTTCAGAGCCTTTTCCTGAGCACAGACCAGAATAGATTTGTTGACAGATGTGCCATGTGTCAGTGTGCAAAGTCTACAGATCCTCCACACTGCAGCAGCTCCACAAACCCATTTTGGACAATTTTATTGCACTGAAAAATGTAGGAAAACTTGTGTCCTTAATGTTAGCAGGCTCGCATCTCCACAAACCTGACTCTTACTTTGTCTGGAGGAATATCTCAACCTCCCTGTTTCCATGGATATGCTGTTCCTTTGGGTATAATATTCCACAGTATGGCATAAAACCTATAATCTATATATATATCCATGGAGAAGGTTCCTCAGAGTGGTTTTGACTCTTTTTCCAGGTGATGTGCCACTTCCAGATCAAATCATTTTGTAGCATTTTAGCTAAAGACTAAAAAATGTTAAAATTATATTTATAATCAGAAATTATTTTTATTCACATGTTTTTGTTTCTCCATAATTTTGGTTTCATGATGAATAATTGGCCCAGCAGCACAATATTCAGAGCTAATGAAAAGGCCATGGGCTGGAGATAGTATTTTGTGTAAAGGGCTCAATTGAAATGAAATCACATTTATTTTATCAGTGAAGCTCCAGGGCTCAATGAAGGACTTTGTTTCTATGGCATTTGCTACTGTGGAAACGCTCTGACAAATGAATATGAACAATATCTATGAGGAAATAAGTAAAGATTCAAAATTAAAAAGTTTAAAATAGTTTGTAAGAAGAGGTGACTTTATTAGGTTCAGTATAAAAACAGGGATGCCTTTATTTCTGGATAACCATGTTGAAAACCTCTGTTATATCTTAGATTAAAACATTTAGTCAGTGAATTATCCATTGAACTTCATTGCCACGTAGAAAATATTTTTATGGAAATTGTAATGGAGTGAATTGACACATTGGTGACCTTTAAGGCAGATTGACAGCCACTTCTCTTTAGTGCGCCTCAAGTGTGAATTATGGATCGTGAGATTAGGATTTTTTCAGATGATACCAATATATCGATATGTTTTGCAATTTTGTCAGCATGGACATTTTAAAGGACCCATATTGCACAATTTTCAAATCTATGTTATAATGTTGTTTCCTCATTAAAAACATACCTTGATTTGTGTTTTGTTTTGTTCACACATTTAACATACAAACACTGCATATTTAGGCTGAGTTCTTCTCTCAAATGGAAAACACACTGTCCCACCTTGTGATGTCATGTGGTAAGACACTTCATACACCTTCACTAGAATCATTTGAATAATTTCAGCCCTGGAATTGCTAATCTCTTCTGTACAAAAGGTAAAAGGTAGCTGTTAACGTGAAAATCCAATGCACTATTCTTATATATTCTTGTGTCTGTTTGTGTCCACAGTGGCAAGGGGAGACACAGGAGTTTTGTCCCAATGCCAAAGTGGTGCTGGTGGGCTGCAAACTGGACATGAGGACAGACGTCAACACTCTCCGAGAACTGTCCAAGCAGCGCCTCATCCCTGTCACCCACGAGCAGGTGAGATCCTCCACCCCAAATGTCCCAGAGTCCCCATACAGCAAAAATACACGCGGAAAGCGAAATTAGAAAGCTGTTCTGAGCTATTTCTCCAGTCTGGGGTCAGTGCTGGTGCTGCAGTGAGGTCCCAGAGGAGAGAGAGTGTGAGGAGGAGCAATCAGGCACCTAAAGAATCAGGCGGGTGGGGAGCGGGTGTAAGTCCTGGAGGGGTCCTGCTGTGGTCGAGCTCTGACCACGATGTGCTGACAGGATGAGGAAGTGTTTATGACGAGGGCTGAGGGAGAGGAGAGTGAAAGGAATTTTTCATTTAAAGACCAGCTATAGGTGGATTCAGACAATAAGACGAAAATGGGATGAATGAGGACTAAGTGAAGCATAACGCTCTTCTAAACTAAAGAGAGAAGTCTTATAACTATAGGTCAATTTGGAAACCAGGACTAATTACAAAAATATTACATATATTTGTATGTTTTTGCATATTGGCTTTGAATCATCAGCATACAGAGATATGTTCTTTTTTGTTGACCACCTGACTAAAGGAGAGATATTTACCTATTTATCTTTATTTGAACACTTAAATGCGCTTCTCAAAATGTGACTAGACTATCCTCTGTTGGATTTGCAATGAAATAAGGTTGTGGATAAATTTGTTACTATTTCAGTTCATATAATTTGGGTAGAAATGGTCAAAATCCACCCTCTATATCAGCCCAAAAATATCAGCAAAGCTTATCGGCCATCGGTTACTCTGGATTCTAAACAATGTTATCGGCATTGACCATGAAATAAACATATTAGATCTTTAAAATGAAAGCCCTTGTTTGTATTTGAGCAAAAATTTGTCTTGTCATTGTGAATAATTAGGATTGCATAAGGTAAGTGAGGAATAAAATGAATGAGCTTTGTTTCATGTTTTAAGACAGTAAAAATCATCTACAGTGCCTTTAACTGCACATTACTCACACAGAGGCTCGTGTACCACAGTTTGAGAACCCATTGTGTTGTAATATACCAATTTCCTTTGTCATATTCATTGCTCATGTAGATTTAGATACTACACATAATATATGAAAAAAAGAACTGGACAGTGATTAATGACCAAAGCGTTTTTTATTGTGTGGCGCAATGACCTCGAAGCGAGGAGAACGCAGAGGAGGGGGGGGGGGAGAGAAGGAGAGAGGAGACAGGAGAAGAGAGAAGGGAGGGGAAAGGAGAGGAGAGGAGAGAGGAGAAGGGTAGAGGAGAGGAGAGGAATGGAGATGAGAGAAGGGGACAGGAGGGGAGAGGAAGGGAGAGGAGGGCACCATAAACTGTGTTCATGTAGAGCTCATCCAAGTGTGTTTTAGCATCACACAAAAGCCCATAGAACAAAAGATGTTTGAATGGGCAGGTTCCGTGCAGTAAAAAAACATTGAAAGCAGATGTTGTGTAACTGCGATCAAGTGATAATTGTTTAAACATAGTAAAATGCCATAGAAATCTAGTCCTTTTTATTCTAGTCTATTTTATTTTACCTGTAGGTTTGGGCATTACAAACATGCTCTGATATACATGGGATTCTTATATTAGTGTTATTATTGCATTAGCAAAATTGTGCAGCCCTAGTTCACATACACTGGGGATGCACTGATCCCAAATATCGATTCAGACGATATCCTGGATGGACATATTATACTATTTACTGGTTGTAATTGGTCCAGAAAATCTCATAATGTTTGAATTTGTATTTGCAGTTGTTCAGTAATTACTTGAGAGGTAAATAACAGCCACTTAACACAACTGGATAGGTTTTGTCTTGTTTAAAGGAATTATATACAATTTTCCATCAGTGTACTGGTATTGGTTGATTTCGGTTATTGGCCAATTCTTAAAGCCCCAGTGTGTAGGATTCGTGGCGCATAGGTGGATAGTCGCTATTGCACTTCCTGTTTTAGCTACGGCAGACCTCGAGGGTCACCCGGGCGCGCCGTAGCGCCGACAGCTCGTGTACCGGCGCAAGAACCGCGCGCCACTACTGTATACATAAAACGCGGTCCCCCGTTCCCTTTTTTTTTTCTTTTCGCATGAAAACACACATTCCCGATCATGTATCATGACAATCTACACATCAAATGAAACCTTACAGTCTCCTCTTTTTGACTATGCAATTCATTTTCCGGCACAACAATCTCTCCCCGAGCACATGGTGCTTTTATACGGAAAAGCACAAAACGGAAAAGCACAAAGCTTACCTTTGAAGGCTTTGCCCAGGTCAAACTCAGCATTTCACCATAAGCTTGGTCTGAAATCTGTCCGTAAGGATCCAGCGAATAAAATCCAGTAAAACAATTTAGTCCAAAACACTTGTTAGATCTATTACGACATGTGATCCGGCAACATGCTTGTCATTGTTTACCCAGCCTTGCTGAAGGCGAAGGCGGAGCCCAAATGTCCTTCTGCGGCTCTCGTATTCAAAATGGCTGCTTCTGTATGGGGAAGATCCCCCTTTTATGTGACTATATCTAAGTCCAAAAGAATACTTTGATTTCATGATGGAAGTGAAAAGGCTTGGAAAACAATGTATTTTTGAATGGGTATCTTCAATTTCGGTTACCTGGCCAGCCAAATGATATCTCTCTGTATTTCCTATACACCGCGATACCATTTGGACACTCTCCATCCACTCTCGCTCCTCCGGTTCCAAACCGACTCCGCGATTCTGATTCGTTCAAAGATGGTGACGTCAGTGCACCCGCCTTTGCCCGCAAAGTCACTCTTAGGCAGCGGAAGTTCCGCCTCAGTTTTGAATCAAGATGGCGCAATCTCTGATTGGTTCACTTAGCTGTCTGTCTACGCGCAACCGCAGCGCATTCTGTGGATCAAGCATTACCAGACTCACTCGCTGGTACAGCGATGAGTCATGGATTCTTCCAGGCAACAATTTCGGTAATTAACGGGTAAAAATCTTTAATCTTTAAAGCTAAAGTATCGAAATCAGGATTGAAACTGAAAAAGCTGGATCAGTGCATCTCTAACCTACACAAGTTTAATGTAAAAAAAACACTATGTAAAGTAAAGATGGAATAGTTATAAGGTTATTCCTCCTAATCCTGCTCTGCTGCTCTGGTATCATGTTTCTGATCCTCTATCAAATGCCACCTCCTCAGACGTGACCACTGTGTGAACCTGGAGACACTTCCGCTGTAATCTGACACAGATCTGATCAAGCATTTCATGTTGTCACGACAACTTCCCCTTCAACTACCCTCTTCCTCCTCTGCCCATCCAGAAGTCAAAAATTCCAACCAATTCCAGTACAGCTCCTATTATATGACTTTGAGAGAACATGAATAAAGGTGCACTAGGTAACATTTCTGGTGAAGTATCTGCCTCCAACTTGTCTCCCTGGAGATGTATTGCTTGTCTGCGATGTTCCACTGTATGGTATTACGCTCATACTAGTATTTCCAGAATGCACCCTCGTACGTATAGGTCAGATCTGTGAAGAGGTGATTCTACTCACTGTAAGAATGCATATTTTTTCTGGGTATTTTTGAGTAATTAAAACATCTAAAATTAAATAAATGCAAGATAGGTAAGTGGAAAATAGTACTGTGGAAAATTCCAGGCAAAGCAATAACATCTCTATGGAAACAAGCAGGAAGCAAACCCTCTACTAAAAGTACCATAGTACACCTTTAACTAGCCGTATTGTGTGGCAATCAAGGAATTCTAGGACTTTTTCTCTTTACCTTCTAATGAGGACTAATTTCAAACTAATCTAGTAGAGCTGATGATAAAATCAGAATGAATGAAAAGCCCTTACTGTGTGACCGTGCAAGGGATCATGGGAAATGTGGTTTTGTCTCGTCTGATCTGACCTTTTGGTACTAGCGGGTCTCAATCATGAAACCAGAGAAGCACTTCACTAAAGAAGGAAATCGAGGAGATCTGAAATTAAATTAGCTTTTGATTAGATGTGGGGAAAATTCAAAAGCTCAGTTAGCAGCAGGTGTATTGTAACATTAGTCCAGTGGTGGTGGATTTCCTGTTTGTATAAATAACTGCAAAGACAAAGGCTAACCACAGACTCTGAAAGCTTCATTATTCATGCTTGTTTCCAGACATTGAGATTCGGAATATATGGACTGGCAGTGTTCATTTGGAGCTACATAAAAGGGTTTGAAACAGCAGCCCTGTGGTCCCATGATTCATCTGTTTGATATAGTATTGAATATTTTTGTTGTCATGCCATCTATTCATTATTAGAATAGGAAAAACATCAATCCCCTTGGTTATATAAGCTTATCACCACAACTGTAATGGGGACGTGACTAAACCATAATATACACAATATAAATCAAAGCCCTTTTTCTTTAGTTAAAGGTGCGTTGTGTAACTTTTCCGGTGGAGGATCTCTCAGATGCTTTTATTCATGAAGATGTTATTGCTTTGTTTGGAATGTTTCACAGTATGGCAAGGTAGAGCTTACTTTGCATTTATTCAATGACAGTTGGTTTTGTAACTCAGAAAAACAGGCATTCTGGGAGCCTCTTCACAGATCTGACTTGTAACTTGGTCTGGTTTGGTCTCCATGACGTTAGAGAGGTATAACATACTGTGAAACATTCCAGATGAAGCAATAACATCTCCATGAAGAAAAGCATTTGACTGGCCCTCCACCACAAAGTTACACAATGCACCTTTAATAGTTTGATGTATCATGTAACCTTGCAGTATGTAACTTTTCTGCTTGTCTCTGCTTGTCTCCATGGAGATGTCAGTGCTTTGCCAGGATGTTCCACAGTATAGTTTGCATCATTTGTTTTAATTGCACATTCTGGGTCGCCTTGCCACAGATCTGACCTTTAATTTGGCCAGGTGTTGGTAGGGCTTGACTCCCATGAGAGAGTGATTAATGCCATACTGTAGAGCATTCCAGCAAAGCAACATCTCCATGGAGACAAGCAAATGAAGGACCCTTCATTAGAAAAGTTACTAGGAGTTGTGTTTTGATTCATTCTCACACATTTAACACACAAAGCCTGCATATTTATAAATAGGTTAAGTTCTTCTCTCAAACAGAAA
Organism: Paratrypauchen microcephalus; assembly: GCA_036785185.1. NCBI lineage: Eukaryota > Metazoa > Chordata > Actinopteri > Gobiiformes > Gobiidae > Paratrypauchen > Paratrypauchen microcephalus. The sequence goes on along the minus strand of JAVJIX010000029.1, from coordinate 6,687,820 downwards.
ACACTGTGTTCACTCTGTTGTCATGTGGGAATACAGGAAGTGCTCCAGTATGTTTTTAAATGCCATACACCTTCATTAGAATAATTTGGATCATTTCAGCCTTGGAATTTCCAATTTCTACTAAACAAAAGATAAAAGATATTTGTTAACTTGGAAAATAATTCTTCATGACATCACAAGGTGGAGCAGAGCATTTTGAGCTTTGGAGAAGTAGACAGACTAATAATAAACCATTACTCAAACATGCATGAATGAAACAAAACACAACTCAAGGTATATTTTTGATGAGGTAACAACATTCTAACATGGTTTAAAGCTCACAAGAGTCAATTTTGTATTTAAGTATGCATGGGTTTAGAAATTAACAGTTCAAAATATTATATATTTTGAATATTGAATATTATATATTTTCAAAATATTATATATTTTGAATTGTCATAAAAGTGACACCTATAACAAGAAGTGAAACCCATGAACAGGACACAAACAAGGAAATATCCAGATGTACAGTCTATTTGAAAGCACATCACACCTACACAGTGAATTGAAAGAGGAAAAAAATATTTTCTAAACATAATGCACAATGAATCCTCCACCACTCTTAAAGTGCTTACTAATTTTACTAAAACACAGTTAACATCATTGTATTTAAGATTTTTGCTAAATCATTTACACTGTTTTCCCAATTTGGCATTTTTTGTTTGTTTGTTTTGTTACTTCCTGGTTGGAAATTGTGACATCACACTGTTCAGTTCCGCAACTGTTATCTAGCAAATCTCACAATGTACACATCAATTATTATCTGACAAATGCAAATATAACAAAAATGTATGTTTAAAGTATCAGAAAAAAAATATTTCTAGTCTGTAATTTCTCTGTAATTTTCAACATATTTTTCAACTTTTCTTTGCAAATTGTAAAAATCTACTTTATATTTGCAATAGTTATATTCCCACCAAATAAAAACAAAAAAAATGAAAAAGAATCATAAAAATCTGCCATGTGCATTTTGCCATTCACACTTGTATTTTTGTTGTAGGGCAGCACAATCGCGCGTCAGATGGGAGCTGTGGCGTACGTGGAGTGCACATCCAAAGTGTCTGAGAACAGTGTACGAGACGTATTCCACATCACCACGCTGGCATCTGTTCGCCGACCACACAAAACACAAATGAAGCGCAGCAGCTCTCGTAGGGGCCTAAAGAGGGTATCCCAACTGCCCCTGCCTCCTCTGCCCGGGCGGACTGAGACTCTGGACCAGCCCCCAGCCATTCGGAAGGACCGGGCTAAAAGCTGTGTGCTCATGTAGAACTCCTATGATCAAACTTGTGGACTGTATATACGACGCAGAATATAACAGAGGAAGTATATTTATTGTTTCATTATTGTTTTCCTCATATTTTATTTTTTGCACTGCTAAGGAACGCTTTGGAGGAGTTTCCGTGTTTTGCCTATTTTCCGACCTGTTTACACATTTGTTGTTGGTAAATTGGACTAACCCACCTGGACAATATATACTAGAGGAATTATTTTCTACAACTGGTTTAAGAAGAAGAAGAAGAAGAAAAGGACAAAGGAGGAAGCCATTTTGGATTGCCTTGTCAGTTATAAAGGACAGTTGACAAGCTACGAGCAGTACTATCTGCAGTAAAAATTTATAAGGGATTTTAAAGGGGACAATGATTGACAGCTCAGGTCAAACAGCTGGGAATGAGATTTAGTGACATGATGTTGTGGAGGTGTGCGTACGCTACCGCAAGTGCATTTTAAATGTGCACTGTGTTATTTTTCTGGTGGAGGGTACGCTACCTGCTTGTCTCCATGGATATGTTTTACTTTGCCTGGAATGTTCCATGGTATGACATTAAACATATACATCTAACGTTTATTCATTACGGGTGTTTCTATTGCTCAAAAATACAGTAATTCCCTCTATGAATAGGGGCGACTCCACAGATCTGAATTGTAATGTAGCGTAGTGTTGTTACCTGCTTGACTCCCTTGTGACAGATAGGTTTAATCTACAGTATAATGTGGAACATTCTAAACAAAGCAATAGCGTTTCCATCGAGACAAGGAGGTGGCGGACACTCTACCAGAAATGTTATGTAGTGCACCTTTAAGCAAAGAAACTAGGGCAAAATGCAGTTTAAAGTCTAATACCATTCTTTACAAATGCGTTATTGTCTGCTCCCCTGACCGTTCCTGTTAAATCAGTATGTTTCTTTGTGAAGATTATAGTGGTCAGATGTCAGCACTATTTTGTTGTACTTTCACTAAAAGCCTAAAATAAAAATGACATTGCTGCAGGACATTGTGGTGTGCTTATTAATATTAAGATGACTTTTTTTTCTCTAAACATTGCATTTCACTCTTTCAGAGTCACAGGACAATCTGTCAGGAGGAGAAGGAAACTGCACTGAAGTATCAGGGGACCACTCCCCAGATCCTGAGCCAGAATCAGAACACTCTCACACAAAGAGCTGCTTTTGCATGTAGATGATGGCACATGCTTTACAGTTGGTGTAAATACTTAAAGTCACAGGAAAATGGTCAGTAGTTTTGGAGTTGCCCAATAAACCAGGACAGTTTCCTGATATATACAGTAGATATATTGACACTGACTTAAGGCGATATTGTTTGTCTATTAATACTTTTCAAATACATTGCTTTTTATTTTTGTAGTCATTTTTATAAAATAATTTATAGTAGAGGATTTTCAATGCATTTTGATACAAAACTCATTAGTATCAGATTCAAGATTGTTTATTTATCATATGCAGGATCAACACAAGGTCAACAATGCAATGAAATACTTAGGATCAGAAGAACCCATTGACTCGCTAAGATAGTCGAGAATTGAACAGTATTGGATTGATGTAGCAATACTTGGCATAGCAATACTTTACATAGGCGACATCAGTTACTTGTACAATCACTACTGATCTGGTTTTAAACTCCATTACATATCTCAACAATTCACTAAATTACTCGACTTAATAACATTTTCCTTCTTTATATCCTTTCTGTTGCCGTTCATTGATTCCATTTACACTCAGTCTGTCAACATAATGTACACAGTGTAGTAGAGCAGAATATATGGACTGGCAGTGGTATTGTAGTGCAGTGGGTAAATTATAGTAAGACCTAAAATGAACTGCAAAGTGTGTAGTGTTTTTAAATAACTGCCTATGTACTCAAACAAGAACAGTGTATTCAAGATGGCAGGTCCCGAGTGATGTGAGAGCTCCCATCCACAAAGCACCATTTAACTGTCCATTCTGTTCTCAAACCTGAGAAGCGCTTTCTTTCTTAACAGCCCGAGTAAAGCAGAGTATAGCGAGAGAGTGGAGATAGTTATTGTGACTGGAGATAGGGTTATTTTATATGACTTTGAGCATCTCCAACTCCTATCCAAAGTGGATAAGGTGAGCTGTGTTGAATTCAAAACGCTAAAACATTTACATGGAACAAGCAGACAGTCCAGACAGAAATGTTCATAGCGAAATATAAAAGTTTTAGTCAAAATATAGTGTTGGAAATGTTTGAGAAATCCTGAAGGAGGTAATTGGAAGAGGGGGATATGCAAATATGCTCTAGAGAAGAAATGTATCTGCCACCATTTATTAAAAGTTTTTATTTCTGGTAATAAAAGTACAGCAAAGTCACTTTCGGTATTTGAACACTGAACAGAGCTGAATGAGTTTTGGGAAGGTGAATGGAGTTTTGATGACATTTATTTGAGTAACTTGTAAGTTTTTAGACTCCATAAATGTACATCTTGTTGAGTACTTGTGACAGTACTCTTACTTCAGTAAAAGTTTCAGGTATTCTTCCCACGGTGAGTAAGTCTACAAGTACCAAAAGCTTTATGTTGACAATATTAAAGGTCCAATATTGGACAAAATTGATTACTGTGAGCTTTTAGTTGCGTTAGATTGTTGTTACTTCATCAAAAACTAACTCGGAGTTGTGTTTTTGATTCATTCACACGTTTGAGTAATCCTTTATTATTAGTCTGTTTACATCCCCAAAGCTCAAAATGTTCTGTTCCACCTTGTGATGTCATGAAGTAGTTTTCAAATTCCAGGGCACAGAGGAAACACAGTGGAGCACTTCCTGTATTACCACATGACATCACAAGGTGGAACGGGGTGTTTTAAGTTTGAGAGAAGAATTCAGGCTAAATGCAAGCTTTGTGTGTTTTAAACATGTGTGAATGAAACAACTCTGGGTATATTTGTGATGAGGAAACAACAGTATAACAGCTCAGAAAACAGTGTAATATGGGCTCTTTAAGTAATATTATTTAAAATGAAAACAATGACACTCTTACTTTAGTGCAATTCTTGCTACTCCCTACCTCTGTAAATCAAGCTGTGAACCCTGAAGAGGATAACAGACTGGTATTCATATCATTCAAATTTGCAAAACAAATGGCAAAGGTCTGATTTGATGAGAAAACAAAATTGGAGTGTAAACACATTTTAATAATAAAAAACAATAACATATCAAACCTTTAAAGAATAATTTGTAGCTGCATCCTGGAGCTAAAGGAATTTTATGTAGCCTGTCCTCACTTTTAAAACCTGATCTGATGCTAATGCTTTAACCTGCATATTAAGGACACCAAAGAGAGTCCTTGATTTCAACATTGAAACTTGCAACCCAAATGAGAGACTTGTGAGGCTCATTCTGCTGCTTTCTGATTGGATAATTACCGTGACAACCAAACAAATCTGGCCAAATTAACAGCGGTTTGAATCAGTATCACCAAAATTACACAATGAATTAGTGGACTGCCATGTGTCGTACCTGACCCCAGCTGTCCATGTGTCACAACAGGTTAAAGGTGCACTGTGTAACATTTCTAGTGTAGGGTCTGCTACCTGCTTATCTCCATGGAGATGTTATTACTTTGTCTAGAAAGTTCCACAGTGTAGAATTAAACTCGTCTATCATGAGGGAGACAAGCAGGTTACAGCACTACGCTACATTACAGTTCAGAGTCACCCCTGTTCACAGAAGGAATTATTGTATTTTTGAACAACAGAAACAGCTGTAAAGGATAAACACTAGCTGGATATGTTTAAAGTTGTACCATGGAACTTTCCAGGGAAAGCAATAACATCTCCATGGAGTTGGTAGCAGACCCTTCACTAGTGCACCTTTAAGTTAAGTTTAAGTAAGTTATGTTTGGTGACCTGGGTTTCTCTCTACAGTCATCTCACACAGACTTGGTTACTGCAGGATTTGAGCTACATGACCAGGCTCTGGCCTTAAGCTCCAGACTCGACTCTTATTTACATATTCTTTAGTGCTCATTAGTGGATCTAAATGAGGCATGTTTTGCAAACGCGAAAGTTAATAGTCGATCTCAGTGGCCCAAATAAAGCCTCTAACAACCTTGGGAACAGAAAAAGAATCATTTGTCATGGAGTTTAGGGGTGAAAACAATGATAAAGGGAAATGTGTGAGTTTATTTGTCCATGGGAAATGGCACGCCCTTGACACTAAAATACAATGTAATTTCGATGTTTCTCATAGATAGTATTAGGTAAATAGAGCCAATGGGTTAAATTAATACTAAAAATCATGTTAAAATATTTAGTTATACATTACCAAGACTGAGGACAGTGCTACTTTGGGACAACCTGATTTTATAGCTATTATGACCCAGATCTTTGTATTGGAGCAAACTGCAATGCAGATGTTTTATTTACTTCATATTAGTTATTATTAGGCATACAATATTCATAGTTCATTTCAGTCACAATATTGGCTGCTGTTTTAGTGACTTTTGAAGATTATAAATAAGAAATATGTTTTGAGTATGTATTTATGTATTTATTGCTTTGGTAACTGTTCAAATTACAAAAAGTGAAATCATTCTTGCAAACTTAATTTTCAAACAAATCTTCAACCACTATCATTGTGTATATGGAAAATATTGATAACATTTATAGTTCAGTGGCTCTCACCCTTTTCACACTAAGTGGCCATACTCAAGGCTGTGTTTTGTTTCATTCACCCATGTTTAACACGCACCACCCTGCATATTTATACTGTGTTCTTCTCTCAAACAGAAAATGTGATGTCATGTGGTAATACAGGAAGTGCTCTACTGTGTTTTTAAACATCATGCACCTTCACTATACATGTGGATGATTTCAGCCCTGGAATTGCTAATCTCGACTGAACTAGAGGTAAAAGGAGCTGTTAACTTGAAAACTATCACTTCATGAAATCAGAAGGTGGAGCAGAGCATTTTGAGCTTTAGACAGACTAATAAATCAGGTTTACTCAAACATGTGCGAATGAAACAAAACACAATTCCGGGTATGTTTTTGAGAAGGTAACAACTTTATAACATGGCTTAAATCTCACAAGAGTCAATTTTGTGTAATATTAGACCTTTAAGCAATGCTCAAACACAAAGAGAGCCTTGTCTGAAGATCATGCATACCACTTCCAATTTCCATCATCCAGTCGAGCTAAGGTCAATGTAAATTCCAAGTAAATCAATATAATCCGTTTAAGGTTTTCTATGGCATTTTCTGAATTCCAATCTTCCTTTATCAGTTGGAGTTTGGACCAGAGAGCAGCTCAGTGGGTCAGTCCACGTGTGACTCATGATAACAGGATGTCCCCTATCAGAGGATGTGTCTCATTTGGACAGTTTTAGACAGATCTTCAGTTAACCGACAGGAGGAAATGGGATGGGGAGATAGAGCTGGAACAATGCATACCACAAGCAGAAAGGTACAAGTTTATTCAGTTTGTCGTAGTGCTTTTACTTGAAATATTGTAGGACTATTTTCAGATCTATGTTATAATGTTGTTTTGTCATCAAAAACATACCTGGTGTTGAGTAGTTTCATTCACACATGTTTAACACATGTATGGTGTATATTCCACCTTGTGATGTCATGTGGTAATACAGGAAGTGCTCCACTATGTTTTTAAACTTCATACCCATTCAGCAGGGATCATTTGGATGATTTCAGCCTTAGAACTGTCAATTTCTACTGATAAAAAGGTTAAAGGTAGCTCACTACATGACATCACAAGGTAGAAAAGAGCATTTTGAGCTTTGGAGATGCAGACAGGCTAATAAAGGATTACTCAAACATGGGGGACTTGTCAGAGGACTTGTTTCTTTTATTAAGTCAGTTTAGAATATTGCATAAAAAGTGATTTCTAGACGATAAGGTCTGATAATAATGGCAGACTGAGTAGTTTAGCAGCCATATTTATGTGTAAATTGCTTGGACTTTTAAGTCTGCTACCTAAAACTGAGCTCCGGCAGCATCAAAGATAAAAGGAGAAAAAAAGGCAGGATTTCAGTTGTCATCTAAAAGTGAGTGTTTTTACCCTCCTAAATCCTCTTATTAAAGCTTACAGTGACAGCTGTTAATACAGGTTTGGGTTTCTTGATTATCCAGGCAGACCTAACAGCTGTCAGCTCATTTCTGTAGCAACTGTAAATGCACAGATGCAACATGTGGTGTCAGATCGAGACATGCACGACTACATTTAATTAATAAAGATGCTGCAGGTGACAATAATACTGTCACCTTCAGAACAGGTGCTCTTGTTCATAGAAAGAAAAAGGATTACCAAAAGTGGTGCAAATTGTAAAATTTCCCCAAAAAACTGAATTAATTTCCATCCATCTATTTTCTTTCTCTTATCTGGGTCCGGGTCGCAAGGGCAGCATTCTAAGCACGGACACCCAGACTGCTCTCACCCCACACACTTCCCCTGAGGAGTTCCCAGGCCAGTAACATAGTTCCTCCAGCATGTCCTGGGTCTTTGGAACAAATGCCAGAGTCTCAGCTGCTCCTCTCGATGTGCATGTAACTAATTGTACTTAGGATCTGCACCCACTTGTCTCTTCCATGGTGACACTTTGGGGATGTGTTTGACCGGGGCACCAGAGTTTGGGGGTGTATTAATGCCACAATTACCAGCTGCTGTGGGACGGGGACCTTATTCATTATTAACCAGTGTCGATAGGTCCATCTGCCAATACAGTCTGACCAGTGTGGACCACTTAAAAATCACTTTTCTCAAGATTAAAATTCATATCAGAGAGGAAACGGGTAAATGTCATTGTCTGAAAATGAGTAATATTATTGTAGACTACACAAAAAGGCCTTACTGTACTGATGGATTCAAACTATAATTGTCAGTGGTAACTAAATCAACTCTACAACCTGAAAATAAACATTTGGGAGAAGACCTTAAAGAAGACATATTGTGCTTGTGTCTGCTATGATTATAATTTATGACACTTGTGATTCATTATGCTATCATGTGCACATTTTAAATCACTATATTCATCTAAAACGACGATAAAAGAAACAAGTCTGCTGCCTTCTGTGTCAGAAAATTACAGTTCCCTTAACATCATCACAACAAAGAGCTGTGAAGTTGTTAGCACCTGATACGAATAGATGCAGATCACACTAACAGATTCCTTTTTTTTTTTTTCATTTATACCAAAATGACTATGCAACACTGCCAAATCCTACACATATCACAGATTAAGACAAAAAAGTATAGTCTTGAATATAGGAGAATAAAGAAAAGTTACTCAAACATACAATACATGACTCACACTAAATGCAACTTCCAGAGGGTAAATGAGAAGATAAACAGATCAATTTTTTAAGTCCCTGAGTAGTTCAATAGCAAAACAGATACAGCCATTTTGCCTAAGTGTTATCTTCTAACAGTTTTCTACAGATATTATCAATGAAAACTAATGTAGTGGATTTTATCAAAGAGGGGTGAACAAATATTTTGAATGCAAGAGCCAAATGCAAGTGTGATGACTTTTTAAAGAGGCACTTATCTGTTTTATTTATTCTTTATTTAATAGGGACAGTGCATATTAATCTACCATCTATCTCACATCTACAACATTGCAGTGTAAATATGCCCGATGATAGCAAAAATGCTGTAGTCCCTAGGCAGGTGACACCACAGCAAAAACAACAAAAACAATGACAACTGACAAGAACAGCAGTTAAACATTAAAGGGTCCTCAAGTCTGGTTTTCCTTTAGCCACTGTTTCAAGTATGATTTGAAAGAGTCTCTATTATTGATAATGGGAGAGAGTTTTGCAAATGAACGCTTAGAGAAAAATAACATCACATAAAATAATATCTTGTAAAGTACATTGTAGAATTGGTGAAAATTATGAATTATGGTTACCCAATAAAAACACTACAAAAATTCCATTGGAAAATATAGAGCCATGGAAAGAAAACTCTGCCGTAAGAGGCAAAGTTTGTAACAAGCTCCTCACATGTCTGTTGTTTGTCTCCATTATAAAGTGGATGTCTGTAGATTTTGTCACACTCTGCACCTGTAGGTCCTGCTATAGATTTCCCAGGTGTAATTCTTGTTTGGAGCCTGTATGTCAGGTCACAGAGTCGCCAGTCTGAGTAATAGAAGTGAATTGTGTACGGGGGAAAAAAAAGAAAAAAAAGAGTAAAAAAGTTTGTGGTACCTTAAGATGAACTTTGGCTACTTTTCTGGCAACTTTTTATCATTGCCAGTGACGGTCCATTTTGCACTGAACTTTGTTTTTGAACTTTGTTGTTTATATGGCTTTAAAGGTACTATGTAACTTGTAACTTTTTAGGGCCACCTGCTTGCCTCTGTGATGGTGTTTTACATTAAACATACCTATCTCCCTGGAGATAGGTAAGAATGATAAGGCCTGTGAAGAAGAGAATCCAGTGAGTAAGAATTAGTTATCTCCCCCAAAAAGAACACTTTTAATTGGAAAATGATGAAATTACATGCATTCATTATAAAGATGCACTGTTACTTTACAGTGCGTCTTTATAATGAATGTATGTCATTTTATCATCCACCTGTATGTTACTTGCCATGAGTTTTCAGACTATTTACAAAAAAAGTTGTCTGTGTCTGTTAATGTGTGCATTGTGTAACCATGGAAACTCCCGAACATTGCACTATGGCCAGGTGCCTGGCTCTTCCCTGGCTTTAAGTGTGCGGGTGATTATAATGTAATAAAATCCTTGTCCACTTTCGCTGGGCAGCTTTGTCAGGCTGAAATCCTTGCTCCCATTTCACCACATGGACTGGCAGCTAACAAAATGAGCTTCGGTTTGCACAATTAACCACACATTACGAAGCCATTCACCTGTTTATCCATCTTTCAATGCAGTTTTCATCGCCATAAGGTCCTCCTCCAAGCAATGTGATTTATCACAGAGAGACATTTGTTTGTCTGTAAATTACCGTCATTAGAAGAAAACAGGCTGGGAACACGCCACAAATGATTCCGTGACAAGGTGATGCTATGAATAATAAAATGATTATGGCAGACGTGAAGTTGACCCTATTTTAGCCGGATGAGTTTTTAGAGAGATGTTGACGTCATGGCAGCGGGAGGCGGGGGTGGTTTTGCATGTTAATGACCTTAGGAGCATGTTGTCAGTCACACAGGGCTAAAAGGGAGAAAAAGTGTGAAACTAAAGAACAGGATGTCCACACAAACAGGAGATGGAGCCAGGCAGAGGCAGAGGAGCCAGCATACATGGGAAAAGAATAGAATCAGAGTCTGAGTTAAAATTCAACCCCAAGAGGAAATTATTTTGGTTATAAACATGCAGATGACCAGCAAAAGTCTAATTTAAGTTAAGAAATTAACATGTCCCTGGAGATAAGCATGATATGATGAGGACAAGTTACAGGTCAGATCTGTGGAGAGACAACCCCAGCACTCACACAAGATGTTTGCATTTTTTTTTTTTCTTAAAGGGCCAGTATTACGCTATTTTCTGATCTATGTTCTAATGTTGTTTCCTCATCACAAACAGACCTGGAGTTGTGCTTCATTTCACTCACACATATTTAACACACAAACCCTGTGTGTTCTTCTCTCAAACTGAAAACACTCTGTTCCACTTTGTGATGTCATGTGGTAATACAGGAAGTGCTTCACTGTGTTTTTAAACACCATACCCCTTCGCTAGAATCATTTGGATAATTTCAGCCCTGGAATTGCCCAAATCACAACTGAATTCATCGTAAAAGATAGATGTTAACATGAAAACTACTGCTTCATGACATCACAAGGTGGAGTAGAGCATTTGGAGCTTTGGAGACAGACTAATAATGAAGGATTACTCAGAACATAAGTTCAGGTATGTTTTTGAGGAGGTAACAACATTATAACATAGCTTAAAGCTCACAGGAATCAATTTTGCGTAATATAGGATCTGTAATTAAAACACCAGTAATTGAATGAAGTGACCATACAAATAGTAGTGTCACAGAAAAAATGTAATTCCAAAGCACAGCATTAAACATATATCTCCATGGAGACAAGCAGCACATATATCTCCATGGAGACAAGCAACACCACGAGGCCAAGTCAGGCAACACCTCACTCACTTGTAATTGAATTATTGCAAGAAACTTTACTATTAGTATTGCAGTTCCAGATTAAGATTAAGTCTTTATTTGGTCTCACACACAATGACACACGGGAGAAATTAGATTTCTGCATTTGACCCATCCTTTTTCAGGAGCAGTGAGCAGCCCAGGGGGCAGTACCGTGAAGGGTCTTGCCCAAGGACCCACACTGGCTTGCTCATTGCCCGGGGGGATTTGAACCCACATCCCCCTGGGGGAAGTCAGTGACTTACCAGTTGAGCTAACCAGCTGGTATATAGACATAGGCCTACTTAATGAAATCACCTGTCTTAAAAAATAAAAACACCAGAAATAACTCAAACCGCAGCAAACGGAGAAAAACAAGAAAAAAAAACATGGTGGTTTATTGGCATGGGAAGCAGATTAGGGGCTAATCTGACCTGAGCTAGCCCAGGGCAGGCTGTGAGGGCAGCTGCGAGCCTCCTTCTGCTCCATCTGAACACACATTATCAAAGGTCACCACAGTTTTCTAGATTATGTGTGCATTTTTTTTCATCACCTACATATTAATAGCCTTAATAAAGCATCAAAGCCCTAATTTATAACTAAGAAAAAGCCCATATTATGCTATTTTCTGATCTGTTATAATGTTATCATCTGTTCCACCTTGTGATGTCATGTGTTTTTAAACTCCATACACCTTCACTCGAATCATTTGGAAAATATCGGCTATGGAATTGTCAATCTCGACTGAACCAAAGGTAAAAGGTAGTTGTTGACTGGAAAAGTACAGCTTCATGACATCACATGGTGGAACAGAGCATTTTGAGCTTTGAAAATGAATAAATCAGGCTTACTCAAACATGTGTGAATGAAACAAAACACAACTCCAGGTATGTTTTTGAGGAGGTAACAACATTCTAACATGGCTCAAAGCTCACTAGAGTCAATTTTGCGTAATATAGGACCTTTAAACCATAAAGCTATAACTCCAGATATATGGACTCTTATAGTTCCATACAATAACCTACAAATAACCTATTCTCCTATCAAAGCTTCTTACGTTTCAATGAATTCAACCCCAGGACAACAGCTACAGCCTTATGGTGGTCTACCCATAGAAAGAAGGACTGGAATGGTCCCATAAAATCTTGACAAGCTTCTTGCCTTCAGACTTGTTTTGTTGGAGTAGATTTATCTCTGTTTGTGGTGGCGCTGTGAGCTTTGACCTGTTTATACATTGAAGCAGGGCACAGCTGTGTGTTTTGTAGGTCTATAGTATTTGAGTATTGGAAGCGGCCCAAACTCGGCACTGCTCATCGCCAGTTCTCTGTGCATGGCGTTTCACCAAGTTGGCAGCAGCCGACAGAGACCAAAACAACAAAAGTGAAAAGCAACTGTGTAATGGTGGAGGGTTGTTTTATGTGGTCTCTGCAGTTAAATGGTGGTAGTAAAAAAACTGGCTGGAAATTGAACCAATGAATAAAAGAAAAATGTCTCATGACCACACATTGAAGTAGGTAATTTATACATTTTTTTTTTCTCTTACAGGCAGTTCAGACTGCATTCAACTGAAGGGAGATGTCGGTGTGTACGTATTTCGTTAGCCACGTAGTCTCCTGGTGTTTTCTGTGCATTTAAAGCTCCTATATTAGACAAAACTGACTCTTGTGAGCTTTAAGACATGTTATAATGCTGTTACCTCCGCAAAAACACACCACCCAGACTTGTCTTTTGTTTCATTCACACATGTTTGAGTAATCCTTTATTAACAATCTGTCATCTCCAAAGCTCCAAATGCTCTGTTCCACCTTGTGATGTCATGCAGTGGTAGTTTTCAAGTTAACAGCTTTTATCTCTTGTTCAGAAGAGTTTGGCCATTCCAGGTCTGAAATCATCCAAATGATTCTAGTGAAGGTGTGTGGAGTTCAAAAACACAGTGGAGCACTTCCTGTATTACCACATGACATCAGTGTTTAAGATAACTACTAAATACAGTGTTTGTGTGCTAGCAGGTGCCCTTTAAAAGTGCACTATGTATTTATTTATTTATTTTTTTCCAAATTTTTCAATTTTCATTTTTTTTTTTTTTTCTGGTGGCATTTCCTTCACCTGGTTATCTCTATGGAGATACAGTATGTATTACTCTGACTGGAATGTTCCACAGTATGGCATTTGACTGATGGAGGTGACACCACCAGACCAAGTTACTGTTCAGAACACAATAAGAATGCATGTTTTGAAGGATTTTAAAAAATAAAAAACTGTAATTCAATAAAATACAAGTTAGATAAGTTATAACTTAAATGACATACTATGGAACATTCCAGTCAAATCAGTCTTTTCATACAAGCAGGAGGGGGATAATTCACAATTCTAACCCTTACCCTAACCCTTAAAAAAAAAAGGTTCCATAATATGAATTTTTCTTTTTTTTCTTCCTCATGTAATTACTTTTTTTTAATTTTTTTAAATTCATATTTATTTTGAGTTTGTGCCAAGACAGAAACAATAATCATACACAGTACATATTAAAGCTGTAATTCAATAATATACAAGTTAGATAAGTTATAACTTAAATGACATACTATGGAACATTCCAGTCAAATCAGTCTTTTCATACAAGCAAGAGGAGGATAATTCACAATTCTAACCCTAACCCTTAAAAAAAAAAAAAAAAGGTTCTATAATATGAATTTGTTTTTTTGTTTTTTTGTTGTTTTTTTTCCTCATGTAATTGCTTTTTTTTTTTTTAATTCATATTTAGTTTGAGTTTGCGCCAAGACAGAAACAATAATCATAAACAGTACATATTATACATACATTGTAAACTACAGAAAAGCACATTTCTTGAAAAGGAGTGGGAAGAAGAAAAACTTCGCCCCTATTCATTACATAGTTACAAAATGATGTTGTTGCTTATGTACATGTATTTTCATCAAAAACTTTCTATAGTTTTGGTCCATCTCATATTAGTAAACTGTAACCCATGAAGCGCTTCTGTGTTTTTAAAGTCTAAGCACCATTGTCAAACATTCTAATCCTACTCAAATTGCATCCATGAAGCTGCTAAGCAACGTTGATCTTTGCTCCTTTTGTTTTAACTTGTGTTTATTTTGTTTGAAGTTTCATCCTCTGTGAGCCAGCAGATATAGACTTTGCTCCTTCTGCTGCCACATACCATAGCAACATCATGATGACATTGTCTCCAAAAACTGCAAAACGGTGGAGTAGTCCTTGTAGGTGAAATTGCTGGAAAAGAAAAACATCTTTTCTCAGTGGCTCACAGTTGGTGACTGGGGCTGCTGCACATTAGGCAGGTGGTCAAAAAAAACATTAAGACCTTGTATTACGTCTGTTATTAGCAGGAGGAAGTGGAAATATATATAAAAAAATACAATAGACTTCATTACTGGTATCAAGGGCCATGTCTGCTTTCCAGGTGACCACAAAAATGTAGTGAAAATTTAACTGTGTGCTATGTAACATTTTTTGTGGGGAGATTGATACAAACTTGACTCCATAGAGATGTGAATACTTTGAATAATGTTCCACAGTACATCATTAAACTTGTGTGTATTGCATGTATTGTGTGTGCTTTTATTGATGCAAAGCAAGCATGCACCCACCTAGAGACCGCTGGGAGTGCTGTGAGAGTCACGTTCTTTGACTCCAGCGCCTTCAACACCATCAGGACGGCGCTGCTGCGGGGGAAGCTGGAGGACACGGGAGTTGATGGACATCTCGCTGCCTGGACCATCGACTACCTCAATGACCGTCCACAGTACATGAGGCTATGCGGCTGTGAGTCAGAGGTGGTAGTCTGCAGCACTGGGGCCCCCCAGGGAACTGTCCTCTCACCCTTCCTCGTCACCATCTACACCTCAGACTTCACATACAACACGGACAGCTGCCATCTCCAGAAGTTCTCTGACGACTCGGCCATTGTGGGCTGTGTGTCTGAGGGGAACGAGCTGGAGTACCGCTCGGTCATCAGAGATTTTGTGGACTGGTGTGGGCGCAACCACCTGAGCTTTAACACCAGTAAGACAAAGGAGATGGTGATCGACTTCAGGAGGAGACCACTACCTCACTCACCGGTGAACATCCAGGGACATAGAGACTGTGGACAGTTTCAAGTACCTGGGTGTTCACCTCAACAATAAACTGGACTGGTCCCATAACACCGACGCCCTGTACAAGAAGGGCCAAAGTCGCCTCCACCTCCTGAGGAGACTGAGGTCCTTTGGAGTGTGCAGGCCTCTGCTCAAGACTTTTTATGACTCTGTGGTGGCCTCTGCTCTCCTCTACGCTGTCGTCTGCTGGGCCCCGAGCAGCACAGAGCGGGACAGGAAGAGACTTAACAAGCTGGTCAGGAGGGCCAGCTCTGTCCTGGGCTGTCCTCTGGACTCCGTAGAGGAGGTAGCTGAGAGGAGGGTACTGGCCAAATTCACGTCCATCATGGACGACACCTTTCACCCTCTGCACCGGACTGTAGAGGAGCTGAGCAGCTCCTTCAGCAGCTGACTGAGGCACCCCCAGTGCAAGAAGGAGTGCTACCGCAGATCCTTCATCCCCACCGCCATCAGACTGTGTAATTCTACTATATAGGCCAGACGTGCAATATCCTTTTTCCATGCTCTCCTTGTTAAAGGGACAGTGTGTAAGATTTTTACCTGTTAATTACTGAAATTGAAGATACCCATTCAAAAATACATTGTTTTCCAAGCCTTTTCACTTTCATCATGAAATCAAAGTATTCTTTTGGACTTAGATATAGTCACATAAAAGGGGGATCTTCCCCATAGAGAGGCAGCCATTTTGAATACGAGAGCCGCAGAAGGACATTTGGGCTCATCCTTCGCCTCGGCTCCTGCTAACAGCTGCTCATCCGCGCTGCAGATGGGAGAGAAGGAGAGAAGGAGAGAAGGGGAAGGGGAGGGGGGAAGGGGGGAGCCTCGTGTAAAGAAGCATGCTGCCGGATCACACATCGTAATGGATATAACACGTATTTTGGACTAAATTGTTTTACTGGATTTTATTCGCTGGATCCTTATGGACAGATTGAGACCAAGTTTATGGTGAAATACAGAGTTTGACCTGTGCAGAGCCTTCAAAGGTAAGCTAAGTAAGCTAAGTTTTGTGCTTTTCTGTATAAAAGCCCCATGTGCTCGGGGAGTGATTGTTTTGCAGGGAAATGAATTGCATAGTCAAAAAGAGGAGACTGTAAGGTTTCATTTGATGTGTAGATTGTCATGAATCATGATCGGGATTGTGTGTTTTCATGTGAAAAGAAAAAAAAAAAGTGAACGGGGGACCGCGTTTTATGTATACAGCGGTGCGCGGTTCGTGCGCGGGCACGCGAGATTTCGCCGCTACGTCGCGCCCGGGTGACCCTCGAGGTCTGCCGTAGCCAAAAGAGGAAGTGGAATAGCTAGTAACCACCTATGCGCCACGAATCCTACACACTGTCCCTTTAATGTTTGTATTATTATTATTATTATTATTATTATTATTATTAGTAGTAGTAGTAGTAGTAGTAGTAGTAGTAGTAGTAGTAGTAGTAGTAGTATTAGTATTAGTATTAGTATTATTATTAGTATTAGTATTATTAGTATTAGTATTATTAGTATTAGTAGTTATTTTTATTATTACTTACTTTATTCCATTCTTGCCTGCATGCACTTTTCTTTCTTGTTTTCAAACTGTCCTGGAGCTACTGTGACAAGTAAATTTCTCCTGTGTGAGATCAATAAAGTCTTATCTTATTTTTACTGTGAGCAGGGCTGCCTTTGCACAGACCTAACCTCTACCTGTGCTGGGTGGTGTCACCTGCTTTTCTCCATGGAGATAGATATAGTATATGTGATGCCATACTTGGAGAGAAGCAGGTGGCAGACTCTCCACCAGAAAGGTTACACAGTGGACATTTATACAGTTATTATTATTTTTGGCTTTGAATTGGTTAATCGATCTGTATTAAGGTGATAACAAATTTTGAAGCATGATATAATGCTAGACAGAAATATTGCAATAAATGATAATATTGAGACTATTTTATGCCACTGACAATAATGCAGGATAATCCCAATAAACAATTCTAAATAAACAGTATCATTAAAAGGCCTGAGCTGCAACAAACAGATAGCAGAATGAACCAATAATTAGAAGTTATTTATTCAACCAGCTAAAATGTTATATTACAACTAAAATACTGAAAATCTCCCCACTTTTCCAAAGAAATTGTATACACGATAAATATTAACCCCCCAAAATATATTGTTCTAGCTTTCATATAATGAACGATAAGTCGATATAGTAGACAGGCCTAGCTGTATTTAAAGGTGCATTGTGCAGCTTTTCTGGAAGGTCCATCATATGCTTTTCTTTATGTTATTGCTTTGTCTGGAATGTTTTACAGTATGGCATTATACCTTTCTATCTTCATGAAGACCAAACCAGACCAAGTTACAGATCAGATCTGTGGAGAGGTGAACCAAGTCACAGTCAGAATGCCCATTTTTCTTGATATTTTTGTGCTATAAAACCACCTGTAGTGTAAGGTAGAGCTGTTTTAGTGTCATACTGTGGAACATTCCAGGCAGAGCAATGACATCCATGGAAACAAGTAAATGACGGACTCCCAAACAAAAAGTTACATAGTGCATCTTTAACAATGACAATCAAAAGAAAGCTACACTCAATTGTTTGTTTCCCCTCTAAATGCTGTGAAAATTATTTTCTGATTGCAAAACACAGCTATTATGAAAACAAAAGGAGCATGGAAATTGTTCAAGGCTGTGGCAGTGTAATGGGATGAATGCAATAATACTGTGATTAGATCAGACTGTGGAAGACTGTCCAATCTGTGCATCAGTTACACTTGTGGCTTTGTTGTGGTTGTGTGAGTGTTTCTGAAAATTACTCCCAAAACAATGCATTAAAATCTCAATAGACGAAATCTTTTTGACAAGACAGCAATGGTAGTGAATGAGTGAATCACTGTAAAGGTGGACTGTGTGACTTTATGGTGGAGGGTCATCCTGCTGCTTGTCTCCATGGTTAAAGGTCCTATATTACGCAAAATGGACACTTGTGATGCTAGAATGTTGTTACCTGTTACCTGTCTGTGTTTTGTTTCATTCATACATGTTTGAATAACATCTCCAAAGCTCAAAATGCTCTGTTCCACCTTGTGAAGTCATGAAGCGATAGTTTTCAAGTTAACAGCTCATTTTACTTTTAGTTCAGTGGAGATTGTTAATTGAAATTATGCAAATGATCTTAGCAAAGGTGATCTTAGTAAAGGTCTAAAAACACTGGGAAGTACTTCCCATATTACCTACCACGTGACATCACATGGTGGAACAGAGTGTTTCTATTTGAGAAAAAAGGGAGCCTAAATAGGCAGGGTTAGTGTATTAAACATGTGTGAATGAAACAAAACACAACTCCAGGTATGTTTGTAAGGAAGTACAACATTATAACATGGCTTAAAGCTCACAAGAGTATTTTTTTCATAATATAGGACCTTAAAAATATATATTCTCTAAATTACTTCATTTCCTTTCACTTTTTCACCTTCTGTGAATAAGCTCTTGTCTGTGTGTGTAGTGGCTCTCTCTGTTGATTCGTGCTGTGTGCTGTTGCAAACATTTCTCTGAGCAAAGGCGTCAAATAAACAAGCAGAGAAAGAACTAAAGTCTGGGTCTCTTTGAGAGTGACACTGCCTGCGTCATGGTTTATGGATTTGGGGTCCACCTTTGGTCTTGTATTGTGTTCTGGGCGGACATTAAGGGGGCACATGGGAGATTTGTGATGCTGAGATGTGTAGTGGTCTAATTCAGGAAGATATATGAAGATCCTTTTGTATTTACAACATGGCAACCACTGGCAAACACTATTGTTCTATCCTAATGCATGGTATAGTATTTGCTTTATTCACACATGTTTAACACACAAACCCTGAATATTTAGACTGAGTTTTTCTCTCAGACTGAAAACACTGTTTCACCTTGTGATGTCATGTGGTAATACATGAAGGGCTCCGCTGTGTTTTTAAACTCCATACATCTTCACTAGAATCATTTGGATAATTTCAGCCTTAGAATTGCTAATTGCTACTGAACAAAAAGTAAAAGGAGCTGTAAACTACAGCTTCATGACATCACAATGTGGAACAGATCATTTTGAACTTTGGAGATGCAGACAGACTAATAATAAAGGCTTACTCAAACATGTGTGAGTGAACCAAAACACAACTCCTGGTATGTTTTGAGGGATAACAACATTATAACATTATGGCTAAAAGCTCACAAGAGTCAATTTTGTGCAATACTGGACCTTTAATAAATAATGTAAAAATGTCATATTTGTAAAGTTACTCAGCGTGATAATAAATTTTGTATGAATACAGTATGTTCTAATATCTCTTCCTGTACAAAACCAAACCACAGCTTCTCAGTATCCTTACGCCATGTTCAGAGCTACTTGTGGCTTTTTGTGTTAAAATTTTAGAGCGCTGACTTCAGATGGTTATGGAGAAAAATGTCCTTGATTTTCTGTGCTTGAGCCTGTTATATAGCTCTAATCTAGTAGTGGATCACTATGTTATAATTTACAAATATCTCAAAATGTATCTAAAATAAGAACATAACATAATAACATAAGAAGAAACAAGTCCACTGGATTCCATTTTGAAAAATTGCTGTGTCCAACAGTAGTAGTAGTAATTAGATAAAAGTCCAAGAAAGAAAAGCAGTTTATGAACAGCAAGTTCACATTTAAATTTCACTTATAACTTTACAACTTACTGTATAAGTTTTTTTTTTTTTTTTTTTTTAATTATCCTTTATTTATCCCTGTAGGGAAATTATCCTCTGCATTTGACCCATCCTTCAGGAGCAGTGAGCAGCACATGAGGCGCCCGGGGACCCATCTCCATGATCTTATTCCTAGGACCTCAGCTGGAGGATTTTAACTATGGAGCATGTTTTTGGGTTGATGGGGGAAACAGGAGTGCTCGGAGGAAACCCACCCAGACATGGGAAGAACATGCAAACTCTACACAGAAAGGCCCAGGCAACCCAGGGATCAAACCCAGAACCTTCTTGCTGTGAGGCAAGAGGGATTTTAAAATCCTCATGCAGGTAGTTCCATATACTCAGTCCTCTAAGAGAAATACAATAACTTTTTTTTTCTTAGTTCTTATTTTCATTTTTAAAAATCTCATCTTTGCTTGAATAACTCCTGTATACAAACAGGAAGCATATGATTATAGGCCTTGTACATCACTACAGCTGGACTCAGGTCAACAAGATCAAAACATATTTTTTGCTTAACTAAAACAGGATTTGTTGGCGCATTGTAATTCACTTGATTCATTATTGTGATAGCCTTCTTTTGGCATAGACAAATGTTATTATTATTTAACATTTATAAGTATTATGGGAGCAGATGATGTTGTAAACATCATCAGAACAAAAATTACTACGCAACACTGCCAAATCCTATGTGTATTACTGATTAATAAAATACTAATAAGTAAGAAGTAAGTAGAGTGCAATGGGCGTATCCTGGTGAAAATGGGGGTTGATTGGCAATATGGTGTCTTGAAGTGATTAAAGATTACTCAAACATGCACAAATTACTCCAAATACAACTTAAAGATAGTAAATGAGAGGGGGATGCAACTATAACATGGTTAAAAGCTCTGAGAAGTTGATTGATCTTGCATAATAATAATAGGTCTGCTTTAAGAGTTCTGGCTCCCACAGACCAGTTAGACACTCCTCATCAACTCATCACCTGAATTAAAGACTCCTGTTTTAACTAGTCACCTGTATAAAAGACCCCTGTCCACAGAATCAGTCAATCAGACTCCAAACCCTCCAACATGGGAAAGACCAAAGAGCTGTCAGGACAAGCCTGAACAAGGCTGGAATGGGCTACAAAACCATAAGCAAGAAGCTGCCTGTTAAGGAGACAACTGTTGATGCAATTGTTTGAAAATTTAGGAAATACAAAATGACCATCAGTCAACCTCTGTCTGGGGCTCCATACATCATCTCACCTCGTGGGGTTTCAGTGATCATGAGAACAGTGAGAAATCAGCCTAGAACTACACGGGGGGAGCTAGTCAATGATCTCAAGGCAGCTGGGACCACAGTCACTAGAAAACCACTGGTAACACTTTACACCGCAATGGATTAAAATCCTGCAGTGCTCGCAAGGTCCCCCTGCTTAAGAAGGAACATGTGCAGGCCCGCCTGAAGTTTGCCAATGAACACCTGAATGATTTAGAGAGTGACTGGGAGAAGGTACTGTGGTCAGACGAGACCAAAATCGAGCTCTTTGGCACTAACTCAACTCGGGGTGTTTGGAGGAAGAGAAATGCTGCCTATGACCCCAGGAACCATGGCCCCATGACACCATCCCCATCGTCAAGCATGGAGGTGGAAACATTATGCTTTGGGGGTGTGTTTCTGCCAAGAGCACTTGGCCAGATCAACGGGAAGATGGGCGGAGCCATGTACTGTCAAAATGCTGAGTGGCAACTTCATTTCCTCCGTCAGGAAACTGAAAATGGCTTGTGGATGGGTCTTCTAACACGACCACGACCCAAAAGGTACAGAAGGCTCAAGAAGAAGCACATTAAGGTCATGGAGTGGCACAGCCAGTCTCCGGACCTTAACCCTATAGAAAATCTATGGAAGGAGCTGACGATCCGAGTTGCCAAGCGACAGCCACGAAACCTTAATGATTTAGAGATAATCTGCAAAGAAGATATGTGCACAAACCTGGTCATCAACTACAAGAAACCTCTGACCTCTGTGCTGCAAACAAGGGTTTTAAGTTTAAGTTTTTTGGCTAGGGGGTTCAAATACTCAATGAAATGCATATCAGTTTATATATTTTCTTTAAAGTTATGTTTTGGATTTTCTTTTTGAAATTCTATATTTCAATGTTAAAATAAACCAACCATTAAAATTATAAATGTATTTCTTGTCAGTTGGCAAACCTACAACCTACATAAATTGAACTAAATCACGATCATAGACGAAGAATTCACTGCACCACTTGAGGACTTTTTATGGGTATTATTTTCCAAATGCATCACCTCAGAACATTTTAAAAAGTTAGATAAAAACTACCAAATTAAATCTTTTCATTTTTTTTTTTCCAGTGAACTCATCATCTCCCATTCAGCTCTCATTTCAGTTGCTTTTGAATTAGTTTTATGCACAATGAGGAAAATGCCATGGTTATTTAAGAGACACAAAACTGGTCTGTATCCAGGCGACCGATTCGATGCTCTTCTTAAATAATTACCTCTCCTCCTCTACCTCCGTCATACAGCATCATTATGTGCCCGCTCAGGATGTGTCACTCAGTGTTCTGCTTAAAAACTTTTTAATGAACAAGTGAGAGAGCTTCAGAGTATTTGGAAATATGCAAATGAATAAACTAAAGAAAATAGGAATAAATAAAGGAATAAAATACACTACTAACTCAGATAATAAGTCAGTCATTAGAATCAATAATAAAACCTAGAAAAAATCTAGATTAACATGTAGAGATCAACATTATCAATAGCCTACAGTATAGACTCTCTTTTGGACTTTGATATGAGCTTTATTTTAATACAGTCTGCCCAGAAAAAGCAAATTTTGTTGGAACTACAATAAGTGAGATGATTTATGCTGTTACACAAGTCTCTCTCACATAAACATAAAATTACAATCACAAGCCAGCTAGCATTAGCCAACAGTTTTT
The DNA here is from genome assembly GCA_036785185.1 of Paratrypauchen microcephalus. Lineage (NCBI taxonomy): Eukaryota > Metazoa > Chordata > Actinopteri > Gobiiformes > Gobiidae > Paratrypauchen > Paratrypauchen microcephalus. Next base: position 6,664,623 of record JAVJIX010000029.1, on the reverse strand, counting down.
CCACTTCATCACTCTCACCTTTTTTTTACACTGCTTAAAACAATAATAATCTTCATTCATTGTAGTTAAATACTAGTTAAATACTCTACTTAATGTCAGCACTGAAGTGAGATGCTTTCAGTCTCATTGTGAGTGTGTATAAATTGTACATGTGAACAGTGAAAATAAAAGACATTCTATTCGATACTGAATAACCCTCCCCCTCATGAAAATAAATAAAACATATGACTTCTCAATTAATTAAATACTAAATAAATAAACATTAAAATTCAACTGCAAATGTTTTTCTTTGTAAAGTAAATGAACCCTGTGCAGCTGAACTGTAAGCAAAGGAGCAGAGTGACCACACACAAACAATGGCATCATTTAATTAAGTTTGTAAATCTGAAATAAAATCACAGGCTCATTTCCTTTATACCTCCTCCTCTTTCTCTTTGTTTACGGAGCAGCCCAGTGTTTTGGCAAAGCAGTAATCACCACGACTGATAAAGAGTGAAGGACTCTTGAGGAAAAACAGAGGGGCTGTGGTGAGTGTTAAGTGGATTTAATGTGAAATACTGAAACGATAATGCATTTCCTATTGTTATTTATAGAAGAGACGACCACATAAGACCACAATCTCTCCTGGCACCACCATGTTAAAGCAGACCTATTACACAAAATGGACGCTTGTGAGCTTAGCCATGCTATGATGTTGTTACCTCCTCAAAAACATACCAAGAGTTGTGTTTTGTTTCATTCACACATGTTTGAGTAATCATTTATTATTTGTCTGTCTATATCTCTAAAGCTTAAAATGCTCTCAAAATGCTCGTTCCCTCAGACACAGTGGAGCCCTTCCTGTATTAGCACATGACATCACAAGGTGGACCAGAGTGTTTTCTGTTTGAGAGAAGAACTCAGCCTAAATATGCAGGAATTGTGTGTTAAACATGTGTGAATAAAACAAAACGTTGTTTGGTAGGGAATCAAATACTTATTTCACACAATGAAATGCAAATCAATTTATATATTTTCTGGATTTTCTTTTTGATATTCTATCTCTCAATGTTAAAATAAACCTACCATTAAAATTATAGACTGTTCATTTCTTTGTCAGTGGGCAAACCTAAAAAATCAGCAAGGGATCAAATACTTGTTTCCTCCACTGTACATGCTTGTTTCCATAGAGATACTATTGTTTTGCATGCTGTGTCAAACTCCTCCTACACTATTTTAAAGGTGCATTGTGTAATTTTCCTGGTGGAGGGCTTGTTACCGGCTTGTGTCCATGGAGATGCTATTGCTTTGCCTGCAGTGTTGCAAAGTATGGCATTAAATTGATCAGTCTCCATAGAGATGTCACTTGGCCAATTTACAGGTGAGATTGGTGAAGAGGCGACCTCTCTTACAACAATACAAACTCCCATTATTGAAAAAATGCATTTTATATAAGTTTAATAACATATTGTGGAACATTACAGCCAAAGCAATAGCATCTCCATGGTGGCAGACTCCCAAACTGAAAAGTTACACAGTGCACCTTTAAATTTCAAACAACAACAACAACAACAATAATAATAGCATCTATTTAGTACTTTTTTGTTTTGTTTTCTTCAATAACCTATTTTTATTTATCTTGGCCTGACACTGACACAAAATGTATACTGCCCCTTGTGACTGAATGGGCTGAATGAGGAACTACTACAATCTAACGGTGTTTATCAAATAACCATTCACATTTACATGCTCACATACCACACACAGCACACAGCACACAACATAGGTACTTGTAGGGCTTGAGGACTTATTCCAGTGACCCTGTGTCCGTCCCTGTGGTGATTGTTTATCCTTGAGGAGAAATGTATTTTTAATGGAGAGCTTTTAGAGCCTGCACTGGGATGTCCAATCTCAACCACAGCCACACAGCACTACAGTCTGCATACTGCAAATAAATAAGTCAACATATGAGGATTGACTGAAAAGAATAATACAGTTTTTTAATTTATCATCAGTTGTTTTTCTAAATAAAAAGGTAACTGTAGGTGATAGAAAGTTAGCTTACCAATCCATACTTGTTTTGTTTTTGTCTAATTAAAGGTGCACTGTGTAACTTTTTGGTTTTGGTCACCTGCTTGTTTCTATGGATATGTCTTTTCTATGCTTAGAATGTTCCACAGTATGACATTAAACAGATCTAACTGACCTTTATTCAACCTGTAAATTCAACTTTATTTACAGGTGGTTTTATAGCTCAAAAATACCAAGAAAAACAGACGTTCTGACTGTGAGTGGGGTTGCGTCTCCACAGATCTGACTTGTAATTCGGTCTGGTTTGGTCTCCATGAAGATAGAAAGGTTTAATGCCATACTGTGAAACATTCCAGACAAAACATCTCTATGAAGAAAAGCATTTCACTCTCCACCAGAAAAGTTACACGATGCACCTTTAAACTAAATGATCAAAGGAGAAGTTCAATTTGTCAACTGGACAAAGTTTGTTTGGTTGAAAACGTTTCGCCGCTCATCCGAGAGGCTTCGTCAGCTCTGGTTATTGTACTGGTTAGACCCTCCTTATATCTAGCTGCCGGGAGGCGCGTTCTACAATGACAAAAGCTCTGAAAACGATCCCCCCTAATCTGTCTCTTTGTTTTTCAAATTACTCTGACGGCTGTTTCGACCCCCTATTCAACGTCTAACGACCCTCTCCACCCCTCTGCCCTGGCTCTGTTTGACTGGTCTAAGAATCGCATTATAAATGGGAGACAAGTTATGTCTCACTCCCCCATTTCTGTTTAATGACGGATTCTCTTTTTTGACAAAAATAGCCTCTTTAACTCCCCTCTCAAACCAGTTCTTTTCCCTGGCTAAGATCTGAACCTCACTGTCCTCAAAAGAATGGCCCGTGGCTTCTAGGTGAAGATGTACCGCAGACGCCGGTCCACTCTGGCACGCCCGCCTGTGTTGGTACATCCTCTTGTGAAGTGGCTGTTTTGTTTCCCCAATGTAGCGCTCACTGCAATCCTCACTACACTGAATGGAGTAGACCACATTGCTTTGTTTGTGGCTCGGTGTTCTGTCCTTTGGGTGGACCAGTTTTTGTCTTAAAGTGTTTGTGGGTTTGAAATAAACTGGAATTTCATATTGTCTGAAAATCCTCTGTAGTTTTTCCGAAACGCCGGCCAGGTACGGAATCGCTACCCCTTTCCTCCTGGGTTCGGATTCTCTGTTGTCTTGTTTCTTGTCCTTGTCTCTCTTGGTTTTGTTGACAGCCCATTTAGGATATCCACAAACAGAGAGGGCTTCCTGCACATGTTGTTCTTCTTTCTCCTTACCCTCTGTGCTTGTGGGAACCACTTGGGCCCTGTGTTGTAATGTCCGAATAACACCCAGTTTGTGCTGCAGTGGGTGGTGTGAATCAAAAAGCAGGTATTGGTCTGTGTGTGTGGGCTTCCTGAAGACTTCTACTTCTACTTTAAACTAAATGTTCATGAATAAATGCAACCAAAATGTAATTGTTTGTCAAAATAAATATCTTATCATGTTGATGGCTAATGTGTGAACTCTAAAAACTTTTAGATTTCATGTATTTCATGTCAATTCAAGATTATTAAAAGACTATTAAAAAAAAAAAAAACATGTAGAACACCCCCAGCATGATGTAACTGCAAAGTATGAATACCACAAAGAAGCACTGTAAATCAAACTTCATCATTATTAATCTTTAAAGGTCCCATGGCATGAAATTTTCACTTTCTGAGGTTTTTGAACGTTAATGTGAGCTTCCCTACCCTGTTTAGGGCCCCCCAATGGCTAAAAGTTGCGTAATGTCTAAACTGAGCATTTGCGATCCTTTTCTGCGTTTGAAAAAAACACAGCTCAAATGGGCGATTCTGGACAAGGCACCTTATTGACGTCAGATCGAAAAAAGAAATGCAAATGCAGTTCCACCATCGTCTGGATCTCCACCCCCCTGTCTCTGGAAATCACACCCAGAGAGTTTGGACCGCGGAGGAGCTACGCAATGCGAAATGCGTTTTTTTATTTGCCTGGAGGCACATGCGAGTGTTTCTAGGCTTGGAAGTCCTTTACCTGACCCTTTGGACCTCTGAAACAGCAGTGGTTTAATTTTATTTTCTGTACAAATGTGTTTTTTTTCATTGAAAAGGCTGTCCTTTCCTCCTTCGTGCTTACACACGCGGAAGTGGGGCCAGCACACCGCTAACACAAGGAACCAGCGGCGCATTTGCCTGCCCCCCCCCCTTCCTCTTACCAATCTGTGTTCTTCTCATTTGCATTCAAGCAACAAGGCCCAGAATGAGGTGTTCAGAGAGTTATTTTTTGACTCTGACTCTGTACATGTGTCTTTCCCATGCACTAAGTGTTGATTTTGAAGAAGGATTCATTTACAGTATTAGGGAACCATTAAGGCACCATATAAAAGCATCAAGAAGTACCATGTCATGGGATCTTTAAATGAAAGAAAGCTCAAATAAAGACAACGAAATTAAATACATGTTGTAGATGTCATCTCGGTGCAGCACCTGACCCATGGGTGCCCTGACTCAGACTCGGATGCACCACGTAAACAATATACATGCATAAATAAACAGCTGCTCACAGTGGGAAAGACTAGAGGTGGTCAGAGGAAAGCAGCTCTCAGCGTCTCTCAAAGTCAAAGCAGAATGACACATAACACACCGTGATGAGGTCAGTGTGGAGACTTTAAAACCACACAGATGGAGTTATGGAAATACTCAGCCCAAGCAGGACGAATGGCAGGCAAAGGCTCTTTAAAATTCTATGTCAACACAATGTAAATACATAATTAGATTCATCTAAATAGATAAATGCCATAAACCAGAATGTCTACTTCATGTAACTTTGCATGCTTGTCTCTATGGTGATAATTACATTTAATGCCAAACTATGGAACATTTCAGGCAAAGCAAATATAATCTCTATGCTGACAAGCTGGTCACATATGACCTTTAAAGACCCTGTAACCGATTTTTCCAATGTATTCGTGCAAGTATTCAAATGCCCCAGTACCGTTATTGTATACAGAGATCTTGAGGTCAAAATATGTCTACTGTGTATTGTCATCATCAAATTATAAAGTGTTTTACTGTCCGATAATCTGCAAATGTGCAGTTAACATGCTAGTTGTTAGCTTTACTGTCACAGAAAATCACCACTCTGGCCTCTGAGAGTTGTGAGAACGTATACATTTATAAACTCACAGTGGTGAATAGGTACAGGTACAGTGCTTTTAAGTGGAGTCGTAGTAGTCGTAGCAGTTGCCGTATTAACAGGGATAGTTGTTACCTTAGGGGGGCAGTAACTCAGTTGGTAGAGCATTCGTCCACTGATCCAAAGGTTGGCGGTTCGAATCCTGCTCTCCACATACATCATTGGTTGAGCGGTACAGTTCCAGCTCACAGATGAATGCTGCCGTTGTGTCCTTGGGCAAGACACTTAACCCCACCTCGCCCCCAGTGTCTGGTACGCTGGTAGCCCCCATGACAGAAGATACATCAAGGCCGGTTATGTCAAGTGATGTGTGGCCGTCCTCCCGTGGACCCACCACCCACAGGAGGATCCATGGGGGCTGGTGCACTGAGATCTGGGCAGCAGATCTGTCTGGACTGCTGCCCCAATGACCCGAACACTCGGAAAAAAGCGGATGAAAATGAATGTTTTTTTTTTTACTTTTTGTGTCAGTTTTTAACATCATATCATGGAATTTTACCCAACTAAGAAGTGCAGCATGTGCAGTTCAAAGGACACAAGTAAGGGACTGTTGGATTGTGTGAAATTAACAGTTTAATTTCCCCATGTATCTGTGAAGACCATGCAAGAGGTTAGTCAAATAGCTAGTTGAGAAGTTACCTGTGGACATTTGAGATGCTACACGATGAAATGGAGAATTTTGTTACCAACCAAAACAGAGCAGAAACACAGAGAAGGAACACTTTTGGCTCTTCCACGGGATCTGATGACACTACCTAACCTGTCCTCCTGTTAAACTGCACTGAGACCTTTGACTGAGACACAAAGGCCACTGAGAAGCACAATGGAAATGTTGCAGCAATTGCAACAGTTTGCTGCAGCAAAACTTGAATTTCTCTCGGGATCAATAAAGTCTCTCTGTCACTCTCTCTCTCTTTTAATAAAGAAAAAAGTGTATCTGAATTTTGAATTAGCTCTTATTTTTTCATATATCCTTTACTGCTAATAGTGTCACATTCCACTATTTGTTTTCTAAAAATACTTCTACCTCATTAAAAGTTTTTTTTTTGTGTGCACAATTACCCTTACTTTGCAGAGCCTGAGAGAAAATCTAAATGTTCTAAAAACATTTAATCTCCCCTTTTGGACATGGACACAAAGAGACCCTGAGTCACATCCATCAGTACTATATAGCATTGATTCTCCATTTGTCCAAAGCCCATAAGACGCAACAATCAGCCCATAATAGACCAGCCTCCTCCTGCTCTTTTCTACAGACAAACTACTGAAAGTAACAATATAATAGCTCTTTATTATAGCTATTTATCTGAGAAGGAGAGGAGGAGGAGAGAAGAAGAAGGAGGAGAGGAGGTGGAGAAGAGGAGGAGAGGAGGAGGGGAGGAGGAGGAGCCAAACAACTAAAAGTAAGAAGATTATAGCCTCTGTTTATCTTGGCCACACTGGAGAGGAGGAGGAGAAAAGGAGGAGAAGAAGAGGAGATGAAGAGGAAATTCGGAAGAGGAGAGGAGAAAGAGAAGAAGTGGAGAAGGAGAAGTGGAGGAGAGGAGCAGAGGTGAATGAGAGGAGGAGAAGAAGATTAGGGCAGGTGTCAGAGTAGTGAAGGGGAGGAGGAGGAGAAGAGAAGAAGAGGAGGAGAGTAGAAAGAGAGGAAGAAGAGAGGAGGAGAAGAATAGGAGGAGAAGATGGAGAAACGGAGGAGAGCTCTTTTCTTCAGACAAACAATTGAAAGTAAGAACATTATAGCTCGTGATTATCTTGGCCACACTGGAGAAGAGGTGGAGAAGAGGAGCAGAGGAAGACAAAGAGGAAGAGAGAAGGAGAAAAGGCATTTTTTCATCTTCTTGGGTCATGGATCTTTACAGCCACATGTCAAGAATAGATGTCCCAGAAGTGAGCTCCGAGGCTGGGCTGAGCGGTGTCCTTTTGTCCCTGTGTGGAGCGAGGCCAATGAAGTAGATGAATCAGTAGCATTTGTGTATCGATGCAATAGGGAAAAGGGAAATTAAGATAAGATAAGATTGATAAAACATTGTACAAATAGATAAAGATCAGATAGAAATCTCAGTTTAAAGGTCCTATATTACACAAATTTGACTCTTGTTAGTTCAAAAGTTCAAAACTCTGTGCACAGCTTCCAGGTGCTGGTAACAACAGGAACATTGAATAATTCCAGAAAAGAAGAAATTTACCGCACACTTGCTTGGCTTTACTCTTATTCCTTTATTAGGCTTAGAGCGAACAACGCGTTTCGCTTTTACAGCGTCATCAGGTTGACTCTTGTTAGCTTTATCATAGCGTCATATTAGAAAGTTGTTACCTCATCAAAAACATACCTGGAGTTGTGTTTTGTTTCATTTACGCATGTTTGAGTAATCCTGAATTATTGGGCTGTTTGCATCCTCAAAACTCAAAATGCACTTTTCCACCTTGTGATGTCATGTAGTGGTAGTTTTTAGTTAACAGCTACATTTTACCTTTAGTTGAGTAGAGATTGGCAATTCTAGTGTTGAAATTATCCAAATGATTCCAGTAAAGGTGTGTGGAGCTTAAAAAGACACTGATTTGTTGTTTTCAGTTTGAGAGAAGAACAGGGTTTGTGTGTTAAAGTGTGTGAATGAAACAAAACACAACTCCAGGTCTATTTTAGATGAGGATACAATATTATAACATAGATCAGGAAACTGCGTAATATGGACCTTTTAATTGTTATGCAAAAACCAAGTGATTTTACTCTGTACTCACTACATTTTTGATTCATTCAGACCCCGTGCGAATGTGATGTTCACGTTTTAACATCAATATTAAGTGTTTATTATTTGCGTTTGGGTTTTTTCTCGAGATTGTACATAAAAGCTCGACACAGCCCTGACCAGACGCCCTGCAGAGAGATAAACAAAGTGAATAAAATACACACCAACCCACCACACATATCTAAAGCTATTGGCAAACACACAGACCACTCCCAATGTCTGCAGAGAGGAATCGGGGCGCCTTGGCATCTTGTGGCCTTAGAAAACAGGCCAAAAGCTGGGGACTTCAAAGCTCCGTAAACACACAGAGGGAAGTGAACAGAGGAGGCTGGGGCAGATCCGGTCATGTGACTATGGGCCAGGTGCACCAGACTGGAGCCTTGGCAACAGAGAAGCCACAGTCGACACGCTATCAAGTCACTCTACTGCCAAACAGAGGAGCGGGGAGGTTTGAGGGCTACTAAATGTCATGAAATTAAAAATACATAGTTCTGTGTGAATGTTTGGATTCACTGCCAGAATCTTTGAAAAGAATACACAAAAAAATAAAATAAATACAAATAAGTTAAAAGTACCATTAGGCAAAATAAAGTGCACTATAGTGTTACTTTTAATCAGAATTTTCATGTAAGTAAAATTGTACAGTCCAAAAATAAGACCTGTGTTCTGTCTACATCAAAGTGTAAAGCATTTCTATCCTCTGTGAAACAGGAAATGCACTGTTAGCTTGAAAGTTGTTGTTAGCATTACAGTGGGGGCAAAAGTGTGGTCAACAGGGGTAACCTAAACTGACTACAGTATGTACCGCTTTGGTTACAACTTACTATTATAAGGTCTATAATGTTTAATTGATAAAGGGGTAAACACTCCACAGATCTGACCTGTAACTTGGCCTGGTTTGGTCTCCATGATCATACAAAAGTTTAATACCAAATCATATTGTGAAGCATTCTGGACACAATAACATCTTACAGTTACGCAATGCACCTTTAAAGTACAGTTAATCAAATGTGTTTCTCTCTCCATAACTATTACACCCACTAATGCTCCATTGTCCTGTGTTTTGGGTCAGCTATTTGGAGAGACTCCCATACTGGCTGAGCACCCGCTGCTTTCCAATATGCCACAACAGGACTCCCATTCATAGCTCCCCAGCCCCCGTCTGCCCCTGTCTGCCCCCACCTATCCCCCTCTGCCCGCCTCCTGCCCCCTGCCAGGTGTGCCCTAACACATGCCCGCTGTCTCCTCCAAACACAAGGACGTGCCAAAACTGCTCTGTCTGGAGGTCCCCACAGACACCCAAACACTACACAGACCAATATAGAACAACAAATGATCCAAGAGCAAGTGGACCAAAGCAAAAAACTGAAACATTTTCTCATTTTGTATAAATAAAAGATAATAAAGGATCTAGGCATTTTGGACCATTGTAAGTCAAAGTTTGGGCATTTCAAGGCTGTATATTATGTAAAATTAACTCTTGTTGTAACCTCATCAAAAACATATCTGGAATTGTGTTTTGTTTCATTCACACATGTTGGAGCAATCCTTTTGATTATTAGGTTGTCTACATCTCCAGTGCTCAAAATGCTCTGTTCCTCCCTGTGATGTCACAAAGAGGCAGCTTTCAAGTTAGCAGCTACAGTTTACATTTAGTTCAGTAGAGATTGACAATCCCAGGTTTGAAATTATCCAAATGATTCTTGTGAAGATGTATGGAGTTTAAAAACACAGTGGAGCACTTTCTGTATTATCACCTGACATCACAAGGTAGAACAGAGAGAAGAAATTAGCCTAAATATGCAGGGTTTGCGTGTTAAACATGTGAATGACACAAAACGAAACTCTGAGTTTGTTTGTGATGAGAAAACAACATTACCACACAGATCAGAAAATAGCCTCTAAAAATCCTAGTTCCCCACTTCAAATTAGATATTTTTTTTGCAGAATAATTGCAGAGATTTGCATAACAATTACATTTTCTGGAAGCAACACAAAAAAAGCCTGAAATTATAATTAGTTTAAAACACCAAAAATAATAAAACCTCACACCTCTTGCAGTGAGGGCCTTGAAAATTAGTTTCCAAATCTGATGGGAACTGGTCTGCACAAGTTAGATAAAGGTAACTTTGTCCTGATAAAACAATGGTTTATTTTAGTAGCCTAGGTTAAAAAGTTTACAGGATATGAGATTGTATAAGCCTATATCTTGTATTAAAACATATAGCAAATAGAGCACACTAATGCAAACCAATGTATCATGTAATAGTGTTGAAATCCTCTTTTGATTGGCAAGAAAATCTGTCTTATATTATTTTCAGCTTGGATAAACTCGATACCAAACTATATTTACAGTCAAATTAGAACTGGCCTCTCCTCCGCTATGTTTGTTCATTTCAAACATATAGAGCCGTGATGACCAGCGCTTTGTCCATCAGTTTTCAGTTCTGCAGCTCAAAGCCCAGAGGAGAGAGAGACGGAAATTATGATGGCTCCACTCAGGGGAAATCAGGCCAATCACACGCTGCCTCTCTCTCTGTCACTCCTCTCCCCTCTTTCTCTCTTCATCCTTTTCTCTGTCTCACCTCTGTCTCTCTCTCCACCTTCCAGCTCACTCTCACACCTCTTTCTCCTCTCTCTCTTACCCCCTTTCTCTCACCTTTCTCTCTTTCTCTCTCCATCTTCCACCTCTCTCTATCCCTCTCACCTCTTTCTCCTCTCTCTCTCTCTCACCGCCTTTCTTGCACTTCTCTCTCCCTCTCTCTCACGTTTCTCTCTCCATCTTTCACCTGGCTCGAGCTCGCTCCCCTCTCTTTCTCATCTCTCTTTTACCTCTCTCTCTCACCCCCTTTTTTACCTCTCTATCTCTCTTTCACCTCTCTCTATCTCTGTTTCACTTCTCCCTCGCTCTTCTCTTTCACCTCTCTTTCTTACTCTCCCCTTTCTTTCTGCACCCTTCTCTCTCTTCTTTCCCCTCATCCCCTGCCCTTTCTCTCTCCCTCTTATCTCCTTTGCTACACCTTTCTCTCCTCTCCTCTCTTTCCCCTATCTTTCTCTCTCCTGTACCCTCTGTTGCCCTGACACCCCCTCTATCCTCCTCCACCCCTTTTCTCTCTCCCTCCTCTCCCCTCTTCCAATTTCTCCTCTCCCTTTCCTCTCTCTTTCTCCCCTTCTCTCCTTCCTCTACCCTCAGCCACATCTCTCCCTTTTCCCCTTCCTCTTTTTAAAAAAAAAATTCTCTCCATCTTTCTCCCTCTTCCTGTTGCCCCGTCTCCCTCCTGTCTCTCTTTCTCCCTAATCTGCCTCTCCCTGCCATCTATTCCCTTTATCCAACTCCTCTCTTCTTTCTCTCTTACCTTACCTATCCCTTCAGCTCCTTCCTCTTCTCTCTCCTCCTTTATTCCCTACACTGTTCCCTAAACCTCCATCTGATCACGCCATCTTTCAGCGCAAAATTACACGTCGCATCTCTGGCACTGACTAAATCAACTGAACCAAAATCAAATTTCTGAAGACGTAGCAAAACACCCGGCTGAGCTTCACAGCAGTGTAGATGAAAATAATTTGTTTTTTAAAATGTTTTGATGTATTAGTAGATAAATGGCAAAAGGAAAAAAATCAATTTGTCAACTGGACAAAAGTTTATTTGGACAAATACATTTCGCAGCTCATCCAAACTGCTTCTTCAGTTCTGGTCAGACGCTGGTGGACACTTCCTATATCTGCCTGAAGGGAGGAGCTAAATACAATGACATTACTCTGAGACTACCACACCTACTTGTTTTCAATTTCTGTTAGTTAGGTGGGCCTATTAAATATGCAGTAGGAGTGGAGTGTGTTCTGGTTAGCAGAACCATTCAGTACCATAATGGCTGTTTTCACACCTCTGGACCTGACCTGGCTAACCCTATTGTTTTCTTTGTTTGTTTTGATTTAGGTTTGAGGACAGATGATGTCTGAGACCACTGTTTCTGTTCAAGGAAGGATTCTCTTTCTTGACAAAAAATAGCCTCTTTAACTCCCCTCTCAAACCAGTTCTTTTCTCTGGCCAAGATCTGTACCTCGCTGTCCTCAAAGGAGTGGCCCGCGGCTTCTAGGTGGAGATGGCTGGATTCTACCTGGACGACTGAGGGATTCTACACACATTTATAGTAGATAAATGTGTGACTATTTGAGCTGATGCATGTTAAAATATCCAGCATTGTTGCATAGATGATGGGATACAACACAATCTAAGTTGCAGTATATTGTTTTATTTTAAAGGTCATATATTACACAAAATTGGCTCTTTAAACCAACGCTCCTCAAAATCACACCAGGAGTTGTGTTTTGTTTCATTCACATAATATATTTGAGTAACCCTTTATTACATGTATTAGTCTGTCTACATCTCCAAAGCTCAAGGCCTTTTACCTTTTGTTCAGTAGAGATGAACAATTTCAGGACTGGAGTTAAAAACACAGTGGATGTATTACCACATGACATCACAAGGTGGAACAATATAGTCTTTCCAGTTTGAGAGAATAAATAAATGTAACAAAACATAACCCAGGTATGTTTTTGATGAGTTAACAGCATTATAACAGATCAGAAAATGGCGTAATATGGGCCCTTTAGCACTGTGTCTATATATAGAAGTTGGTGTAATCCTATTCTTGTTTATTACACTCGCCATAGATCCTTTTGATTTGGTTACTGTCTCACCATTTGTGCTAAAGGGGGATGAGTAATACCCAAGAGGCTCGCGTTTTTCCAGAAGGCCTCATCACTTTTCAATAGAAAGTTCCATCACTCATTTTCAAACATACAATAAAAACCAGCCTGGGCTTTTTGTGGTCTACAAACGATAATAATTCTTATAGGGTAATAGATTACAGTATCCTTTATATTAAACAGATACTGGCTTATGAGCACCCCTCCTTGAGCTGCCACCTTAACGTGGTGGAGGGGTTTGAGTGCATGAATGATGCCGGGAGCTATGTTGTCGGGGGCTTTATGCCCCTGGTAGAGTCACCCAAGGCAAACGGCCTTAGTCTTAGTCTAAGGCTGTTTGCCTTAGACTAGTCTTTGCCTTAGTCTGACCCATCCAGGGGGACGGGTCAGAGTAAGAGCGGTTCAGAAGCCCTTATGTTGACTTTTACAATGAAGTCAGATACGTCGCCTGGACTGGTGTTACCAGGGCCCCACCCAGGAGCCAGACCTGGGGTGGGTGCTCGCCATCGAGCGTCTGGTGGCCGGGCCTTTCCCTATGGGGCCTAGCCCGGCGAAGCCCGAAGGAGCGACGTGGGGCCATCCTCCTGTGGACCCACCATAGGGGCCGGGTGCATGGAGATTTGGGCGGCAGTCGAAGGCAGGGGCCTTGACAGCCAGATCTCCGGACATGGAGACTAGCTCTGGGGACATGGAATTTCACCTCGCTGGGGGGGAAGGAGCCTGAGCTCGGGAAGTTGAGCGTTACTGACTAGATATAGTCGGCCTCACCTCCACACACAGCTTGAGCTCTGGAACCCAACTCCTTGAGGGGGGCTGGACCCTCCATTTCTCTGGCCTTGCCCGCGGGGAACGGCGGTGGGCCGGTGTGGGCCTGCTCATTGCCCCACAGCTCAGCAGCGGTGTGTTGGAGTTCACCCCAGTGAACGAGAGGGTCACGTCCCTGCGCCTTCGGGTTGGGGACAGGTCCCTCACTGTTGTGTCAGCCTACGGGCCGAACAGCAGTGCAGAGTACCCGGCCTTCTTAGAGTGCCTGGAAGGGGACTTGTTCTATGCCCACGTGGACAACGACAGTGACACATGGAGAGGGGTGATTGGGAGGAACGGCCTCCCTGATCTGAACCTGAGTGGTGTTCTGTTATTGGACTTCTGTGCTAGCCACGGTTTGTCCATAACGAACACCATGTTCGAGCACAAGGGTTTCCATCAGTGCACGTGGCACCAGGACACTCTAGGATGGTTCTGGGTCTACAGTCTCTTAGCCAATCAGGACGCAGAACACAATGTTACACTATAAAAAAAAATGTTACACTATAAAAAAAACTTGGAACGGGGCCTTGGAACAAATCAGGCTTTTTCCATTGAAATAGCTACTCAACTTACGAAAAATTCACGTTACGAAACCACTTCTGGAACGAATTAATTTCGTAAGGTGAGGTACCACTGTATACTACATTTCCAAAGCTCAAAATGCTCTATTCCACCTTGTGATGTTATAAAGCAGTAGTTTTCAAGTTAACAGCTGCTTTTCACTTTTTTTCAGTAGAGATTTGTAATTCCAGGACTGAAATTATCCAAATAATCTTAGTGATAGTGTATGGAGTTGAAAAACACACTGTAGCACTTCCTGTACTACCACATGACATCGCAAGGTGGAACTTGAAGGAGTTGAGATAAGGACACAACCTAAATATATGTATGTTTGTGTGTTAAACTTGTGAATGAAACAAAACACAACACCAGATATGTTTTTGATGGGGAAACAACATTATAACATTGATATATATAGCACAATATGGGCCCTTTAAATCAGGTTTGGGAATTTAGGATCATAGGCTCAGGACAGAATGTATTTGCTACCATAAGGTCTCCATTGTGCACACAAATGATTTGATAGTTTTGTATAGCTCAGTAAATCTTGATAAAGTACAGGGCTGTGCAGAAATGGTATCGAGAAGTCATAATATAAATTGTTATTGGAGCCACAGTCGACATTTCTGCGCTTTTGAAACTGTACATAAAGAGACCACAGGGACAATGAGTATAAGTCACATACACTATACAGGAAGCATCTCTCAGCACAAAGCACAGATTTAATACAGGGATGAGGGATTGCTCCACTTGGTCTGGGGTGGTTATAAATCTACATCACAGGACCAAACCAGGACAGTGCCAGCCAATCATAATCTACTTCATTTAACTCTCAACTAATCACATTTTAAGAATTCATATAAACACACGCTCTTCTTCATCTGTTTATGTTTTTGCTCAGTGCCACGAGATCTGTATCCCAACACCATCATCTTTCTATTCGGTTGTCTTCTTTACCAGGAGGAAATATTCTCCTTTAAAGGTCCTATATCATACAAAACTGACTCTTGTGAGCATTAACCCATGCTGTTACATCATCAAAAATATACCCAGAGTTGTAATTTGTTTCATTCACATATGTTTGAGTAACCCTTTATTATAAGTCTGTCATCTCCAAAGCTCAAAATGCTCTGATCCGCCTTGTGATGTCATCAGTAGTTTTTCAAAGCTATACTGTACCTTTTACGATTTGTTCAGTAGCAAATGGCAATTCCAGGGCTGAAATTATCCAAATGATTATAGGCATTTAGGTGTATGGAGTTTAAAAACACAGTGGAGTACTGTGTATTACCACATGACATCACATGAAGGGGGAACAGAGTGTTTTCTGTTTGAGAGAAGCATGTGAATGAAACAAAGCACAACTCCCCGTATGTTTTTGATGAGGAAATAACATTATAACATAGATCAGAAAACAGTGTAATATGAACCCTTTAATACACAATATCTTGAGTGCAGCTGACTGATTCACCTTGCAGGGTCTAAGCCTAAGCACTTTTTGTAAATTAGCCATTTATTTGTTTTCGATGGATGAAATTAAATCAAATGCATTTATCTTAATAAGAAAATATTGCTAGTTTCAGTGTTGCAGGGAATTTCATCATTGCCATCGCTCAATGAAGATCCCTTGTAAAGACACTTAGAAATTGTTTTATTTCATAACAAAATTTCACAAAAACTGTCACAAAAATATAATTACAAAATGTCTAAGGAAAAAAAATCTTAGAACTATTTTTGGAATAATATTTGAGAGTCTCCATCTACTGCCTCATATTTTATTTTATTTTTTTACTTTTTCTGAGCAAGGTCAAAGTGGTCATTGAGTCAATTGAATGGCCCCTGCCCAAGGCCTGAGAGCAGAGATTATTTGAATACTGCCCTAGGCTTTTCAAATGGCTGGAGGGGAATTATTGCAGTGAAAATGTCTCCATGCAAAATGTGTGGATACTGGGGTCATTGTAAACAGTGAATCACCTTGAAAAATTATTTTTGAACAAACTTGGTGGGAGACTTGCCCGAGGGGAAAAATGCAAAAAAGCAAAATGGAGAAATAAGGTTATAATGGACCACACTGCACTGACCTTGCTGTAGTCTATGGATCAATACAAAACCACAACACCTAAGATGACTGGCCTGAGGATAGACAAGATTGACAATGCCATTCACTTTATAATGTCACTATCTCTTTGATCAATGGGTGTCCAAAAATAGCAAGCTTTTCCTAACGTTCAATACTCACTTTTTAAAGATTTAGTAGCCTATTACCAGAAAAAAAACAAAAACAAACAAACATGGTTCACCTTTAAACTGTAATATTTTAAAAGTGAACTATGTATTTTTCAGTGGTATAGGGTTCCCTATCTGCTTGTATCCATGGAGATGTCATTGCTTTGCCTGGAATGTTCCACGGTATGGCATTAACCAAACCAAATCTCCAAGGAGGCAGGTAGGTGATGTCTCCAGGCTGAGTTCCAGGTCTGATCTGTGGAACGATGACCCAGCTCAGAGTAAGAATGCATGTGTTTCAAGGCATTAAAAAGGCCTGCAAAAAATACATTTGTGATAGAGAAGTTTAATGCCATATTGTGGAACATTCTTGACAACGCAATGACATCTCCATGTCGACAAGCAGGTGATGGATCCCCCCCAACAGAAAAGTTACATTT
The DNA here is from genome assembly GCA_036785185.1 of Paratrypauchen microcephalus. NCBI lineage: Eukaryota > Metazoa > Chordata > Actinopteri > Gobiiformes > Gobiidae > Paratrypauchen > Paratrypauchen microcephalus. Next base: position 6,647,894 of record JAVJIX010000029.1, on the reverse strand, counting down.
TTAAAGTGATAAATAGTGTAATGTTTCATAGATTTGTTGACCAAGTTGTGCCCCAAATACTCTCTAGACCTAGTTTAAATAAATGCAGTGTTTCCCATAGGTTTATACTGAGACTATGGTGGCACAAGTGATTCATGTTTTAATCATTTTTAATACAATATCTTGGTGTATATATATATATATATATATATATATATATATATATATATATATATATATATATATATATATATATATATATTGCCTCTGTTGAACAAAAAACACTGATTACAGATTAAAAATTACTTCAATATGTTTATGATAAAGCTACATGCATGTAGTATATAATTTGTTTCAACAATTTTGACATTTTTTTTAGACTCTGGGGGTGAAAATTAGGCTATGGAGGGCACTGTAGTCTCCTATATTAATGGGAAACATGATCAAATCAACTGGTTTAAAGGTCCCATGACATGGTACTTCTTGATGCTTTTATATGGTGCCTTAATGGTTCCCTAATACTGTAAATGAATCCTTCTTCAAAATCAACATTCAGTGCATGAGAAAGACACATTTACACAGTCAGAGTCATAATCTGTCTGTCTGAATGACTCATTCTGGGCAAATGAGAAGGACAGAGATTGGGGGGAGCCCCACCCGCTCCTCTACCTCTGCGCCGCTGGGAGACAGCGCTGCGCTGTCTCCCCACTTCCGCGTTTTAAGCACTGAAGGCAGAAATGAGAGGCATTTCAATGAAAAAAACACATTTTCACAGAAAATAAAATTAAACCACTGCTGTTTCAGAGGTCCAGAGGGTCGGGTAAAGGATTTCTGAGCCTAGAAACACTCGCACGTGCCTCCAGGCAAATAAAAAAACGCATTTCGCATTGCGTAGCTCCTTCGCGGTCCAAACTCTCTGGGCGTGATTTCCAGAGACAGGGGGTGGAGATCCAGACGGTGGTGGAACTGCATTTGCATTTCTTTTTTCGATGTTACGTAACAAAGGTGCCTTGTTCAAAATCGCCCGTTTGAGCTGTGTTTTTTTCAAACGCAGAAAAGGATCGCAAATGCTCAGTTTAGACATTTCGCAACTTTTAGCCATGGGGAAGGGGGGCTAAACAGGGTAGGGAAGCTCACATTAACGTTCAAAAACCTCAGAAAGTGAAAATTTCATGCCATGGGACCTTTAACTCATACAAAACAAAAAGAAAACTACTGATACCACTTTAAAAGTGCTTGAGAGCCTAAACATGGACAAAAAAAGTCCCATATCACTGGAGTACAGCAAATATTTCCAAACTTAGACAAAAAGTAGAAAAAAATGACCAAAAATCACAACATTTTTTCAAAAATTGCCTTAAGACTGCTTCTTCAATACAAACCAGATTTCAATATTTCACTCCCCGTGGTGAAGCTCGATAACTAAATCTTGCAAGCATGAAATTTAGTGGCTATGATCATGAAATATTATGTAGCAGGAAGAGGTTCATTTTGGTGCCTTGGTCTGTCATGATTTGAACGGGCCCATTTCTCAAGAAGCTAAGTCTTGTTGTCTGCTCCTTGTGAAAGAAAGTCTAGTCTGTCAAAGAGTTATTTGAGCCAGAACACTGACTGGAATGATTCCTCAGTCAACACCAAGGTCACAACAAAGTTGAACAGAGCTGAGAGCAGTGACTGACAGATCTGCAACTGGTCAAGACAAATCCAGCATTCACGAGCACTCAGGGTTTCAAAGTGGTACAGTGTCACTAACAGCTGACCATGTGGGAGCTGACTGCAAGTTACATAAAAGGGCCCATATAACACTATTTTCTGATCTATGTCATAATGTTGTTCCTTCAGAACCACACCTGGAGTTGTGTTTTGTTTCACTCACATATTTTACACACAAATCCTACATATTTAGGCTATGTTCTCTCAAAAAGAAAACACTCTGTTCCACCTTCTGATGTCATATGGTAATACAAGTAGTGCTCCACTGTGTTTTTCAACTCTATGCATCTTCACTAGAATAATTTGGATAATTTCAGGCCTGGAATTGCCAATCAAGGTAAAAAGTAGCTGTTGAACTTGAAAACTACTGCTTCATGACATCCCATGGTGGAACAGAGGATTTTGAGCACATCTCCAGGGATGAAGGTATATATAACATGGCTTAAACATGGCTTAAAGCTCACACGAGTCAGTTTTGTGTAATATAGGACTGTTAGTTTTTGAAAAATAGGTCAAAAGAGGTTTGAAGAAAGGCATTGATCGATATTGAGGTTATTCAGCATTTAATGTAAGAATCAGCAGAATACAAACGAAATGGTGACATCAGACATCTCCAGTTGTATGTTGTCTTCTTTTGGTTACACAGGTCGTCCGTGGGCGTCCCCATCACACAGACATGTGTCCCTTTTCAGATCCTCACACACAGAGAAGGATCTGTCCCTATGCACACAGACATAGGCTGCAGCTGTCTTTAAATACAACCTGTAGCAACTATGACATCACCACCACAGCTGACCTATAGGAGAGAAGCTTAACCATGCACACCGTGTAAGGCCCATAGAGGACTCCCAAACTTAACTAAAATAAGACCAGTTTCCCAATGGTTTGAGTCAGCCACAGTATTGATGGATGGGGACAGGTGATGTAGCCAGCACAGCCAGAATAGCCTATGTGAGTATTGAGTTACGCTTAACTGCTCACAGGACACTGGGTTGTAAACATGCAGAAGAACGAAAGAAAATCATAAGTATACTTATTACAGAGATTACAGTTTTCATATGTAAGTACACATGTAAATTAAAAAATGAGATCCTACAGGACCTAAGATAGGCAAATGTTAAAAAAACTGGCAAAAATAGGAATCCCAGAGTTGAAGAATGGTGAAAACTTTGTCATTCTATAATGTTTTGATTGGCCCAAAGTCCACAAAATGGCATCCGTAACAAAAGAAATTCATGAGAAGTTTTATGAAGAATCCACGTATGAAAGGCTGCTGAGTCCATTCATGCCAAAATCATGCCTTGATTTGAAAGTATGACTGGGCCATGTTTCAGCTGATTGGACTGAACAGCTCCCCTGGTTTAGGAAAAAGCTGCTTTTTGATTAGTTGAAAATATGGTCCATCTGAATAGTGGCAAAAATAGCATGAAATGTGATTGTGTTTTTATGCCATGCCAGACTCACACTGCCAGCTCAGTCATTAGAGGTGTAATACATGTAATGTAAATGTAAATGTAAAAATTGTCTGATAATCATTAACAGAGATGTAAAAATATACATGTTTTTTCCCTGTTGTTTCTCTGTTCTTGGGCTGCTCCCTCTCCTGCTCCCCAAAGCACCCGTTTCAAGAAATTGATATGCGAAGTTTTCATTCATATAGTCTGATAATCAGGAAGTGTGTCTTAGCATGCGAGTTGTTGTTAGCTTTACCATCATGACAAAACTCCTCACTGCTCTGAGAGATGTGAAAAGCTCATTGCAGTGAATAATTAGGATGGCTCAGAGTGCATATAAGGTAAGGTAAGGAATATAAGTATTTAACGTATATGCATTGGAATTGTGAAGTTCCTTCTGTCAATTTTATTCTACAACAAATGTGCAAAGGTTCAAGTGTAGATTTTTACACTCGTGCAGTCATCACATTCACACCATTGCATTGCTGCTGTAGTGACAATTTATGGTGTGATTTGTGGCTAAAATTAGAGCAGGCTTCTAACGCTGTGGAGCATGTAAGAGTCGAATGAAGTCGATCACAGCTGTCAGGAAAACTAGCAGAGACTTCAAGGCTGGTTCAGATCTAGTTTCTCTTTGTCCAGAGCCTTTTTCTTACCTGAGAGGTACCCTTTAGATCAATCATTGGACACCACAGTCTAGGAGGTCAGGCTTCACAATGCACTGATGATTGAAGGTGCTACTTTTGTCATATGTGGTTATAGCTAGCAACCCATATTTTCAATGTGCAAAATGTAAATAAGGAAAAAAATTGTATCAAGGTTTTTCAGTGACACATCTCATAAAATCTGTAATATGTTTTTCCAAATTACATGGCTGGGTGTACTTTTAATGTACACTCAACAAAAATATAAACGCAACACTTTTGTTTTTGCTCCCATTTTTCCTGAGATGGACCCAAAGATCCAAAATTCACTCCAGATACACAACACTACCATTTCTCTCAAACATTGTTCACAAATCTGTCCAAATGTGTGACAGCGAGCACCTCTGCCCCGCCGAGACAATCCACCCCACCTCACAGGTGCGCCACATCAAGATGCCGATCCGACATCATGACCAGTGCACAGGTGTGCCCCAGACTGCCCACAATAAAAGGCCACCCCTAAATGTGCATTTTTTTTTGCTTTATTGGGGGTCTGGGGAGTCAGAACCAGTCAGTATCTGGTGTGACCACCATTTGCCTCATGCAGTGCAACACATCTTCTTCGCATAGAGTTTATCAGATTGTCAGTTGTGGCCTGTGGAATGTTGGTCCACTGCTCTTCAAAGGCTGTTATGGACGAAGAACACAGGTGCATTTTATTGATGGCATTTTGAATGCACAGAGATACCGTGATGAGATCCTGAGGCCCATTGTTGTGCCATACATCCATGAACATCACCTCATGTTTCAGCAAGATAATGCACGGCCCCATGTTGCAAGGATCTGTACACAATTCTTGGAAGCTGAAAATGTCCCAGTTCTTGCATGGCCAGCATACTCACCGGACATGTCACCCATTGAGCATGTTTGGGATGTGCTTGACCGGCGTATACGACAGCGTGTACCAGCTCCCACTAATATCCAGCAACTTTGCACAGCCATTGAAGAGGAGTGGACCAACATTCCACAGGCCACAATTGACAATCTGATAAACTCTATGCGAAGAAGATGTGTTGCACTGCATGAGGCAAATGGTGGTCACACCAGATACTGACTGGTTCTGAGTCCCCAGACCCCCAATAAAGCAAAAAAAAAAAATGCACATTTCGGGGTGGCCTTTTATTGTGGGCAGTCTGGGGTGCACCTGTGCACTGGTCATGATGTCGGATCGGCATCTTGATGTGGCGCACCTGTGAGGTGGGGTGGATTGTCTCGGCGGGGCAGAGGTGCTCGCTGTCACACATTTGGACAGATTTGTGAACAATGTTTGAGAGAAATGGTAGTGTTGTGTATCTGGAGTGAATTTTGGATCTTTGGGTCCATCTCAGGAAAAATGGGAGCAAAAACAAAAGTGTTGCGTTTATATTTTTGTTGAGTATAGAATTCAAATGGGATTGTAAATATTGGTATCCTCACTATGATCGCAATATTACTGTGTTAGCATTTTTTGTGTGAATTTTGTGAATTTTTGTGATTTGTGAATACTAGTTTAACCTTATTAATTCTTTAGAACCATACATCAACTTTATTACAACCTTATGGTCAGTGGGCAAATGCTGTACCATCTGAGTTACTAATTACTAAGTTACTACTACTAAGTTACTAATAATGTTATTTTCTCATCAAAAACACACAAACCCTAGATATTTAGGCTGTGTTCTTCTCCCAAACAGAAACACAGTGAGCTTTTAAAGTCCATACACCTTCACTAGAATCCTTTGGATAATTTCATCCCTGGAATTGCCAATCTTAACTGAACTTAAGGTAAAAGGTAGCTGTTGATTTGGAAATAGCGACATAACATCACAAGTTGGAACAGAGCACTTTAAGCTTTGGAGATGTGGACAGACTAATCATAAAGGATTACTCAAACGTGTGAATCAATCAGAACGTGACTCCAGGTATGTTTTTGAGCAGCTAACAGCAATGTAACATGGCTTAAAGTTCACCAGAGTCAATTTTGTTTAATGTAGGACCTTTAAGCAGTCATGTTTTTTTCATATAAACAGACCGTGTAGTCCTCTGATTGGCTATTCCGCCTGTCAATCACACTCTTCTGAACTCTGAGAAATAGGGCCCCAGACTACACAACTTTGTATAGTATTGGAAAAGCATGCAGTCTTGTCTAGCCAGGCAGGATGTTGGTAATGTTGTTGAATTAAGTGTTTAAAACACTTGTGCACATAGGGAGAGTGCAACATTTTCTAAACTGTTTTTCTTAGACAAAGTTCTTATGTGATTTTGTACTTACTCTTTATGCAGAAAGTCTTAATCGCCTGCCTGCCTCACAGATAATAGATTAACTCAAATATGTTGTTTCATTTAAACACATTAGCCAAAACACACTGAAGAAAGCCAGCCGTGTTGTTGCTGCTCCCGAGGCTGCTCTCTGGATGTACACAACTCATTAAAATAAGCAGAGATAATGGGATGTGCTTGATAATCTGCCTAATGACATACTGAGGGATAAGGAAACAAGGCATCTACTGTGGAGGATTAGTGGAGAAGTCCAAATATGTGCACTCAAATTATTGTTGATTATGACAGAGGAACATGAACTGGGGTCAGTGGGGTCAAAAGTTCACGTTTCTGACTTTTGGATAACTGGGAATTTGATGAAGAGTGCATTGGTAGTGTGGTGAGTGCTCTTGGCGTTGTAGGTTCAATTCTAGGACAACACAAGATTTATCTATAATTGCTGTATATCCTCTGTGTGTTATATTGTGGGTGTGTTTCAACGTACTTCTAATGTAAACTATAAAGTGTTTGCATTGCTGGCAGTAAGTCAGACCTGTTCCCAGTGCATAATGGACTCAGCCAAGGCGGCCTTTTGTCACAGGTTCTGTTCAATATATTTATGGACGGAATTTCTAGGTGCAATCAGGGGCCAGAGGGAGGCTGTTGATGTTGTCCTGATGGCTTAAGCAAACCAAGACCTCCAACATACACTCGGGTGGTTTGTAGCTGAATGTGAAGCAGCTGGGATGAAGATCAGCTCCTCTAAATCCATCAGAGGACTGTATAGCTTCTACTGACTGTATTTTCCTTTTATTTCTTCAGTTTAATTGTTTAGCAAAGTGCCAGAATGCAACAGACTAAATGTTACTAATTAAGAATTAGGGAGTTGATTGCAGTGATGTGGAATTTTGAGCATTTTTACAATTTACTGAAAGTTCACCCTATTATCGACAGGAAAACAACAATGCCTGGCAGAAGTTCAAACATATACTGTGTACTGCCAAAGATTAAAAATGCTTGATATAATAAGAGATGGGCCTTAATGAGTGTCTTAATTAGTGTGTTAATGAGTTTTAGTGATAGGCAATAAACAGTGATTTTTGTTTCAATATGATACCAAGTAAAATGGCAAGCATTGCAGCATTAATCTGATACTAATACCAATGACTTTCGTATTAAAATGCATTGAAACTACATTACTATAAATGATTTCACCATTGCATAATTATCTTTGCACGTCCCAAACTTGAATTAACCGAAACATATTTATGAAGACAAGCAATGCATTTCAAATATAATTGTTTTTATATTTATTTTATTTTGTCATATATTTTGATATTATATTATGTATATCAGGGGTGCTCACACTTTTTCAGCATGCGAGCTGCTTATAAAATGAATAAGTCAAAATGATCTACCTACAACAAAAATGCAAATCATTTATTTATAAATATATTGACAATTCTTTATTCGTCATGTACAATGCCTGTTGATGTACCTTGCATAACTTCATGTACATTCTGTAAATTTGTTGTCATTACTTTACTTTTACTCTTACACATTTACCAAACGCATGTCATGACAAACAGATGCATTTGTACACTTTTATTCAACCACATGTCGTGGTAGGCCTGCTCTGTGCCAACACTGTAACATAAATTTAGATTTAGTTTTTGCTTCACGTTTTGTCCTTGCACTTCTAATCAGAGGCATTGAGGAGGGAGTCTGCGTGCACTATGAGCAGGAGGAGCGAGAGCGCGAAAAGGCGAGGAGCGGCGCGCTGACGTGAGGCACGGACAGGTAGGATGTTTTAAAAAGTTTAACCTGCTCTGTGATACACACTGGTGCGCACAGGCTGCAGTAAGAAGCCCCGCGCGGTCTCGCACACCGGTGAAAGTTTATTGTTGACAGCAGCGGCCGTAATGAAATATGATCGCAATCATCTCGAGACCATTACCGGTGCCGAGTACTAGGACACTGCGATCTACCCACACTACCTTGGTGATCGACTGGTAGATCACGATCGACGTATTGAGCACCCCTGATGTATATTATATATGTATAAAACAATATGTTTACTATTAAAAAGGTCCTATATTATGCAAAACTTACTCTTGAGAGCTTGAAGCCATGTTATCTAATCAAAAACATACCTGGAGTTGTGTTTTGTGTTATTCACACCCGTATGCTTTAATGATCCTTTATTATCAATTTGTCTGCATCCCCAAAGCACCTTGTGAAGCATTAGTTTAAGTTAACAGCTTCCATCTGCCTTGAGTTCAATAGAGATTGGCAATTCCAGACCTGGAATTATCCAAATGATTGTAGTAAAGGTGTATGTTTAAAAACACAGTGGAGCACTTCCACATGACATTGTGGAGCAGAGACTTTTCAGTTTGAGAACAGCTCATCCTAATTATGTAGAATGTGAATGAAACCAAATACAGGTCCAGCTATGTTTCTAATGAGGAAACAACATTATAACATAGATCAAAAATAAAGTAATTAAGTCCCTTTAAAATAAGACTAAAGAAGAAGAAGTGACTTTATTGATCTCACACAGGAGAAATTCTTCTCTGCATTTAACCCATCCTGTTATTAGGAGCAGTGGGCAGCACATGACTGCGCCAGGGGACCATCTCCATGATCTTCTTGCTTCAGTTTGGTCAGGACCTAATCTGGAGGATTTTACCTGTGGTGCATGTTTTTGGTTGATGGGGGAAACCGGAGTGCCCGGAGGAAACCCACCCAGACACGGGGAGAACATGCAAACTCCACACAGAAAGGATCTGGCGCCATACCAACGTGCCATACGGGGATTGAACCCAGAACCTTCTTGCTGTGAAGGACCCAACCAGGGCTGAACTGTGACAATGATTATGAAGAATAACAAAAAGTCACATGAAGTGCAAGTATTCCAATAAATTATAACCTTTAAAACACTGGTAACTAGAGGTTTCGATATGATAATACCTGTAGATGGGACCTTATCACATATCACGTATAAATGCCAGATTATTCTGCCTGCTCTGAACTCCATCACCACTAAAATGTCTGTGCTGGGCTGTTGACATTTGGGAATTTAAGCCTGTCAGTTAGTTTAGTATTTATTTTCCATTTGTGTCTAACTTGAATATCAGGAGTCGATCCAGGTGACTGCTTCTCCCCCTGCCCCCCTCACCTGTCAGTTCTTGCCCCGACCCCCCTTTGCCTGTCACTCACAGTGCGTCCCACAGAGTGACAGGGGCGCACACAAAGATAGGGTCCAGTCACACCTGCTGTTTAAGAGGCAGACTGCATTTGGCCCGTGGGAGCTCATTATCAACTGATACGTCTGGAAGAAAATCTGACGAGAAGCAAGGTGCCTTTTTGCAAACAAAGTATAGATATTTGAAGTGATTTGCCAGTGTTTCTATGGTGAAATATGATGTAAATAATAAAATTTTCCCTGATTTTATAGTTTTTGGTCAAGATAAAAAAGGTTTATTTAAGTTATAATCATATTTTCTCATCATCTTATCAAAGAGGTATTTTGATCTAAACGTGCATGTTTGTGTAATAGTTTCTTTTTCTTTTCTTTTTTTAAAGGGACAGTGTGTAAGATTTTTACCCGTTAATTACTGAAATTGAAGATACCCATTCAAAAATACATTGTTTTCCAAGCCTTTTCACTTCCATCATGAAATCAAAGTATTCTTTTGGACTTAGATATAGTCACATAAAAGGGGGATCTTCCCCATATTAGAGGCAGCCATTTTGAATACGAGAGCCGCAGAAGGACATTTGGGCTCATCCTTCGCCTAGGCTCCTGCTAGCGCCCGCTCGGCCGCGCTGCCTGAGGGAGCGAAGGAGAGAAGGAGAGAAGGGGAAGGGGAGGGGAGAAGGGGGGGAGCCTCGTGGTTTTGGGTAAACAAGACAGGCTGCTGTATCACACGTCGTAATGGATCTAACACGTGTTTTGGACTAAACTGTTTTACTGGATTTTATTCGCTGGATCCTTATGGACAGATTGAGGCCAAGTTTATGGTGAAATACAGAGTTTGACCTGTCCAGAGCCTTCAAAGGTAAGCTAAGTAACAAACCTCGTTTTGTGCTTTTCTGTATAAAAGCCCCATGTGCTCGGGGAGTGATTGTTGTGCAGGGAAATGAATTGCATAGTCAAAAAGAGGAGACTGTCATGGTAGACGATCAGGAATGTGTGTTTTCATGCGAAAAGAAAAAAAAAAAATGACAGCGGGACCGCGTTTTATTTATACCGTAGTTGTCGGCGAGAGCTCGCACAGCGCCGGGTGCGCGCGGGAACGCGAGCTGTCTGCGTTACGGCGCGCCCGAGTGACCCTCAAGGTCTGCCGTAGCCAAAACAGGAAGTGGAATAGCCACTATCCACCTATGCGCCATGAATCCTACACACTGTACCTTTAAAATTATTACCCCGTATTTATCCCTGTAGGGAAATTATTTATCTGCATTTGACTCATTTTTCAGGAGCAATGGGCAGCACATCTTTCAGGCGCCCGGGAACCCATCTCCATGATCTTGTTGCTTAGGCTTGGTCAGGACCTCGGCTGGAGGATTTTACCTGTGGTGCATATTTTTGAGTTGATGGGGGAAACCAGAGTGCCCGGAGGAAACCCACCCAGACAAGGGAAGAACACGCAAACTCCACACAGAAAGGCCCGGGCAACTCGGGGATCGAACCCGGAATCTTCTTGCTGTGATTGTGAATCAGCTACCATGCTGCCAGTTTTTGTTTTGTTTGTGCTGCATTTGAGGCGTGAGTAATTTCTGTTTCCAGCTACCCCCCATCTCCACCCACTACTCTGTAACACTTGTGATTATTAAAAGATAAAAATCTGACTCCCCGCCTTTCATGTATATGGTTTAGAAATGTCTTTATTCTAAATGAAAAGCTGCTGCTCACAGTGAAATGCCAATCTGAAGAGGGAGGCCTATTCTGCACTTTATACAGGAAGTCAATGGACCAGTTTATTATTAAGCCATTATAGATCAGTACTGAGATTTACAAAGCACTAAGATGCACTATATGTGCCTGGGATCCAGAATACGTACTTCTTCAATATTTTACGAAGATGTGAGTCTGGTAATTTTTGAATCTCTAGGAGTTCAGATGGGTGTGACTGACAGATGGATTAGCCAATCAGGAACATGCATGGTCACACAATCACAGGGGTCTGAAAAACAAACATGCTGTCACAGGGGGGCTAGTTGGACCCAAAAGCAGAAACACCAAGAAAAGTTTAAATGGTTTATTTTACAGAGAGTGAGCTAGAAGTATTGGACTGGGGAGCCAGAAGGAGCAGGTAGGTCACGGGCTGGGGCCAGGAGGAGCAGGTTGGTATCAGGCTGGGGGCTAGGAGAGTGGTGAAATGGTTCCAAGATGAGGAGCAGAAGCAGAAGCAGGAAGAGGTCAGGGGTACACTGGAAACAGGAAAAAATTAAATGAAGTTCAAAAAAATCCATGGATCAAGCAGAGAAGAGTTATCAAACAAGTGGGGAGCCAGGAGACAAGTTACCATTACCAGAGTATTAACTGACGAACTGGCAGGGAGTGTTGGAATGAACCGGTTCTTATAGCAGAGTTGATTGTAGATGGACCACAGGTGAGAGAATAGTTGACTGCAGGTGTGAAGGATATGGCTCCTCCCAGGTGAGTAGACACAGGAGGGAGGTGGAGAACCCAGGAGGATCATGACACATTCCTGTTTTTCAGTGTATTCTTCAACAATTAAAACACCTGTAATTGAATAAATGCAAGAGAGAAGGTGGCAGACCCTTCATCTGAACCTTTAAATATATTGTTATGGTGCTCTAATAAGTCTACCTTTACTAGAACAAAAAATGTGTAAGATATATATCCTTTAACCCAATCATTTTAATCCCTCAAGATAACTACAGTGAGCAACAGGGACTGTCTCCTCCTTTGACATTCTTTTACGATTGAGAAGAGCGTAGATAGAAAATAGTCCATATTCCAACTTGAAATGTCATACTTGATGCCCTCTTTAAAATGTGGCGTATTAACCCGGTGCTGTGGCTGTGTCAAGGAAACAGCCTTTTGAAATTCAAAAGGGACAAAGTGACATTATTCAAAGCTCCGCAGCTGTCATTAAAGGATTACACTAGACATGTTCACATTAAAGGGGAAGTGATAGTCTGCAGTTACAAAGCTTTAGAAAACAAAAAATATACCGAACTAAGCTGCTTGAATAGGTAAAAAATCATAGACTGTGTCACAAAACTATTTCAAATTGGCCAGTGCTGCCTCAATCGAGATCATTTCTAGTCGCAAACAACTTAGGTTGATAACTTCAATGAAAACATCTACTCCAACTCTTCATTCACAGCTGTTAGATCTTGTTAGCTTCCCATTGGCCCTCCCTCCCCCTCCCCCCACATTCTCATAACACAAACAAATCATATACAGTGGAGAAAGTATTTGATCCCTTGCTGATTTTGTACAGGGATGAAAGTGCCCAGTCATGAAAAAAGCTGAAAGTCACTGAAATCCTAGGGGGGTTCTGGAACATGCCCCCCGGAAAATTTTTGAACTCTAGATGCTCTGAGATGCAATCTGGGGTCATTCCAGCCAATAAAAACTAAGATGTCAACCATTCATATCGAGTGCAAATAAATGTGCAAATCAACACGGAGAGCTTGCCTTGGTCATTTTGGGTGGGAACTATTTTCCAGTGCGGAAGAATACAGTCGAATCACGCAGTACGCTGCCAGGGGAATCCCTGGCCGTTTCCCAATTCAGTGACGGCACGCTTGTGAGTGTGCCGTCGGTCTGTCGTCGAGACGGCGCATACTCGCTCTGTCCTTAGTGCACTACGTTTCTCACATGGCCGCCTGCGAAATTGAACAGGTCCCGCCTCAGCTCAATGAGCTGGGTGGTCTGCTCCTTGTTCCCTAAAGACAAAAATATATATATATATATATATATATATATATATACATGGCCAATGTTCCCCCTAATTTTTAATGTGTCTGAGCAAACACACTAACTCCACATCCGAAATGAACCCCCCCCCCCCCCCCCGCGCGGCTCGCACTTTGCAGATATAAAAAAAATGCCCCCGCGGCTGAATAAAAAGCTCTTTCATCCCTGATTTACAGTGCGCTGCACAAGTTTTCTTGTGCGCTGAGAATGTGCGAACAGTGCGCAGCTTAGAGTAAACGCTGGACATGGCGATACTGTATAATATCCAGCATGGTGGAACAGTACTTGGGCTTAATGATCTTCATGTGGGAAAAGGTGTGACTCACATAAATACAGTTTTCATAAATCTATCTCCATTTTATTTGATAAATGTTCATTTTAATCTTAAAATAAGTCATGTAGCATAGTTGTAGGTGAGGAGAACCAGTACGTATATTTTATAGTGACGTCGCAACTCTCACTTGTGGATGTCGCTGGCGAGTCGGTCTTTGTAGTCCCGCGCTGTGCATGCTGGGGCTTTTAAGTGTGCGGAGCGTGCATGTTTGCACACTTGGTCCACGCCCCGATTTCCATGGAAACGACGGCGCCGTTCAGAGCTCGTCTTGACGGTGCAGGGGGGAAAAAACGAATGGAACGGCCCTTGTCGCGCCGGATATGACGCATATCCCGTTCCAAGGACGCTCACAAGCGTGCCGTCGGTGAATTGGGAAACGGCCCCTGTTACGCACCGGGAAGGGAGTTCCCCTGTTGCACAACGTGGTGCGTGATTCGACTGTATTCTTCCGCACTGGAAAATAGTTCCCACCCAAAATGACCAAGTCAAGCTCTCCGTGTTGATTTGCACATTTATTTGCACTCGATATGAATGCGCACTACACATAAAGTAATTGGGAAACGCATCGAGCAAATTAATTCCTTTTGGCCGAAATCTTTCTCTGGCGACGTTAGACTCCAGTCTAAGGCGGAGGAGCTGCAGATACCGCGGCGGTCAGTGGCGACAGGCTCGGACAATGGCTGGGTGAGCAGGAAAACGCTTTCCACCACTTATTTTAGTCTCTGGACTGTGGGGAGATGCCCAAATTTGACCTGGGGGTGGCATATCCCTTTAAACACTCGTTTTTGGACCCTCACCCACAGTTTGAGGACCTCTTCTTTGATTTTTATTTTATTTTTTTTAACATAAATTTAGATTTGTTTTTGTTTTGCACTTAGTCTTGCTCTTCTAATCAGAGGCATTGAGGAGGGAGCTTATGTGCGCTATGAGCAGGAGGAGCGAGAGCCTGAATTATTGTTTTATAGAAAAGTAGTAATAGTTTATTCAAAATTTTAATAGATCAGATATCAGTTCTAAGATCAGTCAGTATTCTATTTTGCTCTACAAATTGGTGTGATAAGATGATGACACCTTGTGATATTTGTTCTTTAAATGATAAAAACAGTTACAAAACACATGGATAATTTTTTACCACATGCAGTTTGTGTTTAAAGGAATTTTAAAATGTAGTCATATCCAACTCAACAAATCAAGTTGTAGCAGATCAATATGTTGTCTTCCATTTCATTATTTTATTTTTATTTCTATTTTTTACACATGTTGAGTAAAATCCATTTAAAAATGAATTTGCACCAGGGTCTAAAAGGTTATCTATGTGCAAGTTAAAATGACCAGTTATAATATTGTAACTTTAGGAATTAAAGTGTGAAGTTCAGTTCAGAACTGAAGAAGTAGCTTGGATGAGCTGCGAAACGTATTCAACCAAATAAACTTTGTCCAGTTGACAAACTGAATTTCTCCTTTTGCTTTAGGAATTAAAGTTCAGATTTCAGATTTTTTAAAAACAGTACTGGCCGATCAGAGCAGGGGATAAAGAGCTGTTGTGTTTGTCGGTTTAGAAAGGAGCAGAGAGAGGACATGGGACTTGTGCTGTACTCAGTTACACCTGACTTTAAATGTAATGGAAAACACAAACAAATCTACTCAATGTTGACAGCGCCACAAACCCTTGGTCTTCTCTTAATGAGGTTCATGATGACGTCACCTGAAACGGTTTTCACTTCACATATGTGCCATGTAAGGGTCAAGAAAAAAACAACTGAAAACCAGGGTTCAAAACAAACAGGGTGTCTATTTTTATTTTTCTGGAAATAAAGACAAAAAAATAAATGAAAAAGCATGTCCATTTACCCAAATGCAATAACCTACTCTGTATCATTATTTGAACAAAAACAACTGACAATGTAATGTGCTTATTGTTTATATTTAAATTGGGCATTCCAATCCAATATGCAAATTTTAGAATATTTGCTTGTAGTTTCTGGTCTCTATGGTTCTAGAGAGCTCACTTCTGATTTGAAGAAGAAGAAGTGAATTGAAGTGAAGAATTTCTCTCACACTGGAGAAATTCTTCTCTGCATTTTAACCCATCCTATATATATACATTAGGGCGCCCGGGGACCATCTCCATGATCTTCTTGCTTCGGTTTGGTCAGGACCTAAGCTGGAGGTACCTATGGTGCATGTTTTGGGTTGGTGGGGGAAACCGGAGTGCCCGGAGGAAACCCACCCAGACACGGGGAGAACATGCAAACTCCACACAGAAAGGCTCGGGCGACCCGGGGATCGAACCCAGACCATGCATGCAAACGCCACACAGAACACACACAGAAAGGTCTGGGCGACCCGGGGATCGAACCCGGAACCTTCTTGCTGTGAAGCAAGAGCGCTAACCACTCTGCTACCGTGCCGTGGTCAGCCACATGACCAGATCTCTCCTCAATTTTTCGTGAACAATGCAATTTAATGCCTCCAAAGTTTTAAATCTATTGATCTTTCTGGGTCAAAAAGGTGAGTGATCATTTGAAGCACTGGTTTAAACTCAGTCTTTTGGAATTGCACAAAATTTTTGGTTTCTTCATAGTCCTGTTTCTGGTAGTACGCTTAATTTTCAGTTTAATTTACAGCTATGAACAGTATAATTATTTTATAGCATATCTTAACACATGCCGATGCATAAATATTGATCAGGTCACGCAAAACTAATGTAGGACAGTAGTTTGAAGCTTGGGAAAATTGGAGTAATCAGTTTTTGTTAAGTTAGATTGGGAAAAAGAGAGATCCCAAAGTAAAACAAAGCATTACATTGGACAAAATTATACTTGTAGAAGTTTTAATAACTAAATGTGATCATATTTAACTTTTGGAGATTTACAAATGACAACTTCAGTGTAAAATGGTTCAGGCAGTTTTTTTGATACAATCTTATTAATTTTGAGATGTACTGTGGAATACTGTTCATTAAGTAGTATAAAAAATGGCTGGGATTTAAGTTAAGTTTAGTATGTAGTTTTTCTAGTTTACAGAATTTTTAGTTTGCAAAATTTTCCCATAACTCGATAAATATTTTTTTGCTTTGTCTTTACAGTTCTACACAGATCTTAACTATGGCATCAGGGAACTGGTTTGTCATCCCAGAAGTTTTCTTGACTGGTTGGGAGGATGAGTTTGCCCCACCACTCCCATCACCCCCATCACCCCCATCACCCCTGTTACCCAGCACCACTCAGGACAATTTATTCCAGATGGAGCTGGATTTCTTGGACTTGGACACCTGTGAATTAAAATCAGAGGATGTCCAATCACCAGTCTTTCTGGACATTTCAGGAATGACTGGACATGGGAGCCCATTTTCTCCCATGTCCTGGACATTTCAGGAATGACTGGACATGGGAAAAAATGGGCTGCTTCTGAGCCCATTGAAGCAGACCCAAGTGCCCCAAGCTCCAATCCAAAGAAGAAGTACAGATGTGCAGTACTGGCCTCTGATACTGCCGCTACATCAAGGTAAAGAACAGGGCAAAAACACTTTGATATCAAATTTCTGCATGTTAAACTATATCTATAAAACCTCATTTTAATGGAAGACCCTGGCTAATATTTCCATAGTAATAATTGCCTTGTATATCCTTGTAACATAATGTCTTGTGTTTGTAGTGAGAGGAACCAGGATGACGCAGATGACAGGCACTACATTAAGAATCCAATGAGCTACAGCGACCAGGCCTACGGCAGCCAGGATTACAGCAATTACAGCAACCAAGCCTACGGGAGCCAGGCCTACGACAACCAGGCCTACGACAACCAGGCCTATGACAACCAGGCCTACAGTAACCAGACCTACAGCAGCCAGGCCTACAGCAGCCAGGCCTACAGCAGCCAGGTGCACGACAACAAGGCCTACAGCAACCAGGTCTGGAACCAGGATGACGCAGAGGACAGGCACTACACCTTCAAAAAAGAACTCAAAACCCACCTGTTTAAAATTGCTTTTAATGTTTGATTTTATATTGTAAATTTTGTGATATTTTAAATGTTTGATTTTATGTTGTAAATTCTGTGATATTTTATTCTTTTATGATTTGTGAAGCGTTTTTGAGTGTCTTGAAAAGCGCTATATAAATAAAATGTATTATTATTATTATTATTATTATTATTACATAAAGAAGCCTCCAAATGCCTTCATGTTGTTTAGGGCTGAGCAGAGACCCAAGGTGGTGCAGGAGCTCCAAATCACTGACAGTGCCAAATTAAATGCAGTGCTAGGAAAAAGGGTGAGTGGAACACACTATTCATTAAAACACACAAGGGTTTGGGTTCAGTCATGGACTGATGGTGTACTTGATCAGTACACTTCACAAAAGTGTATCTGGTCATTTGAAGCAGATGTTAGAGCTGAAGGTGGAATCCCTGTTTAACATGTGTCTTGTTCCTCTGCAGTGGAAGAAGCTGTCTGAACAGGAGCAGGCTCCATACTATGAGCAGGCTCACGAGACCAAGTACCCTAGATGGACGACCAAGGACAACTATGTAAGTGCATCACACAACACACATCTTATATAAAGGAGAATCAAAATGATGTATTATACACACACATAGGTCATTTCAGTACTGTACCTAAAATACATTCACTATTATGTCTCCACCATGTCAACAATAGTCATGCCTCTGTGTATTCACAGTGAATGGACATTGAATGCTGCAAATATTAACACTAAAACCTTTATGTCTTTTCAGGGCAAAAAGGCCAAGTAAAGAAAAAAATAACAGCCTTCCAGTCCCCACAAACCTTGAGCAGTTTGCTCTTCCTGTAGCCTCCACCTCTCAACAGCCTGTGATGTGGGTCAATACAACAAATCCAATGAGCTACAGCGACCAATCCCTTTGGTCCTCTACACTTTCTCTTAGCCCTTGTGCCCAGTGGTGTTTATTCCTGTGCCCACATCCCCCGATGTGCTTTACGAATGTTATTGTGGTGTTAAAATATGTACCTTGTAATAATAAAAGATAAAAAGTTGCAAGTTGCTGTTTGATGTCATAAAGTGTTTTAGCCTCCACAGCTGTAAACTTTCCATGGTCCATCACGAATCATTCCCCGAGCTCCTAGATGTGACATGTGTTTACACGACTGTAGTGGATTTAGAGACCGTATTTTGAAAAGGTATAGAAAAGTTTATTTTGAAACAGCATGCCCTTTTCCTGTCTTTCCCTGTTAAAAAGCCTAGAAAAACTCTGCAAAATTAGAACTCCAACCTATTTTGAGCAGTGCGTAGCTGGTGTAAATTGACCGACTAAAATGGAAAGCAATATCTGCACGTATGCTACTCGTGTGCTGTGCTGCTGCGCTTATTCGCTGTTACGCTTAGTGTAAATTGGGAGTTACAGAAAGAAGAATGATAAAAGGAGAAGTTCAATTTGACAACTGGACAAAGTATGTTTGGTTGAAAACGTTTCGCCGCTCATCTAAGAGGCTTCGTCAGCTGAGAGCTGACGAAGCCTCTCGGATGAGGGGCAAATTGAACTTCTCCTTTTATCATGGATTCTACCTGGGCGACTGAGGGACTTTTCACGCAGAAAGAAGGGTGACAATTTCTCTGTGTAAAGGTAATGTGAACCAGAGTCGATGGAACTGAAAGCACTGCCATGCTCACTTCCTATTTGGAACGAGGCAACTAGTGGGTTAGCTATATCCATTTATATATTCCATCTATGATATAAATGGACATAGCTAATCCACTAGCGTTCTGAATAGGAAGTGAGCATGGGAGCTCTTCTGAATCCACTGACTCAGTGAGCCTCAGCATTTTGGTCTTAAAATGGGGGAGAGAGATAGCAATCCTCTGGACAAAAGTGTGCCTCCTCTGTGTCCTGCAATCTGGGCATCACAGTAGTGTCTAGGGGTAACGAGGTGAACAAGCCTCACACTAGGCCTTTAGAACCCTGCCTTGCTCAAGCACAATTGTCCCGTGCCCCCGCACTCACACCTGCACAACCAAACCAGGCCGTGGCCTGATGACATCATCACACGGCGCTGTTTGTTTACATGATGCGCAGCAGAGCTAAGGCTTTTAGTGGAGAAAATAAATCCAGCGGCATGAAATATCTAGTAAATAGTGAGGCAGATATGAGTCCTGTTGCCATATGCGCAAGTTTATGGATATAAAAACAGAGGAGTGAGGACAGCCGGAGGCGAGGCTGCAAAACTTGTGTTAATGTTCACAGTCCTTATTGAAGTTAAGCAAGCATTCACTGTGTGAATGCTGAACAGTGTTTTACTGTGGACTTTATTCACTATTTTTATCGTAAGAGTGACATCAGGGCACCTGACAGGGATTGTATAGTAAAGTTGTGTGTGTGCATCATGTACACGTACATGAGCAACCGTGCTGTGTCTCAGCACGATTCAATTGCACTCACACTGGACAAACGTACTGCACATTAGGGGCTATGTTGTTCTAAAATCCTAGTGTAAGTGCACCCTAAGCCTCATTCTTACTCTGCTTTGCTGTTGCAGTTGGTAATAAATTGTCCATTCCTCTGAAGCATTTTCTCTGGAAGGTCTCATAGTATTTCTTCTAGAAGGTCTGTTCATATTAACCTGCTCTACATGATCCTGGTGTTTTTATTTCACAGTTTTGTCCATAAATAAAATCCTATTCCTAGTATGGAATGCCATATTCACTCCTATAACTGCTAGCCTCATGAGCTTCATTTAGCTCAAGCCAAAAGCTATGGGTAACACTCAGTCCACAGTCAGTACACACCTTTATATGGTCTATGGTCAAACCAATACTAAACTATGGCATAATTTAGCACTTAATCAGGAATTATCATTGCTTAAAAATACCTTGAAAAATGTCTTATTCTTAACGATTTTACTGTAGTTGCCATCTGACCTGTATCTTGGATTTTATGTCTGTATTTATTGCTTGTATAACTTATATAAAAGCCAACTCCTGCAAACCACCTGTGGGTATAAATAAAGTTACCTGATGTGACCTACTTGTTTCCATAGAGATAGACACAATAAATCCCACACTGTGGAACTTTTCAGGCAATAAAATTTCCATAATGACAAGAAAGTGACGGACCATAAAAGTTGCATAGTGAACTTTCATTCAGGGGTATCAAAACACAACTCCAAGTATGTTGTGAGGAGATAACAATATTATTACATAACTCAAAGCTCTCAAGAGTCAGTTTTGCGTAATATAGGATCTTTAAATTGTCAGTCGTTATGACAACAGTCCTAATTTTTCATCAGTCTGGACACATGGATATTATCAGGATTTATTGCCATTGTCAGTGCTCAAACTCATAAACTTGGAACTTGCTTTGGCATTATGGTGCAACATAAGGGCATACATTAAAATAAGATAAGTAAAAACAGACTTTGATATACAAGTACAAAATATACAGTATGGGTAGAACAATAGTGCAAAACTATAAGAGCGAAAGTTGTTTTCAAGGTTCAATTTTCACAGTCACTGGTCCATGATTTCTCCTATATCCCAGATAATACTGCAGTACCTTACCACTTGAGAATTATGCATGAACTTGACTCAATTCACTCTATTTGTGGAGGTTGTGAGACAGAAGCCACAACAGCAGATAAGGGTAGAGTCATTGTGCATGTTAGAATATAGAAGCTGGTCTTGTGTTTTTATAGAAGCTTTTTGCACGTTTTTACACCCCCCAGTGTCTCATCCATTCACACTCAGCACATGCAAATTTTCTATCCTGTCCGCATCTGTGGCCCTGTTTAATTTACTGCACATATTCTTAGCCTTCTCAAAAGCAGCCTGCATTTTTTGTGATTAAAATTTTAAAATAAAGAAAAATAATGCGTACTCAAAAGAGCTGATTCTTTCACAAACGTCACATCACTGATATAAAATTAAACCGTGAAACCAAACTCATGATTCAAGAGAGCAAAGGCCTCCTGACATGAGATAATCCAATAATAACGCACAGTATTCTTATCATAGACCAATTCCTGTGAACTGTACCATATTGATTACATGGTTTACACTGATATCCACTGATACAATATTGTAATGAAAAACAGAGGCTTAGGCAGTGACGCTTTTACAAGACCAAGACCAATTCAAATTATACAGCAGTGACCTTATATCGTATCAGAGCATGTTTCCAACATACATTCACATATTAAGTGTGTGAAAAATCAACAGGAGCAAATGGCAGGAAATGGACTAAAAATGCTGCCCAGCTAAGGATATGGAAAACTAGAGTTTAAACATCCATCCATCCATTTTCTTCTGCTTATCCGGAGCCGGGTCACAGGGGCGGGGAACAGTCTAAGCAGGGACTCCCAGACTTCCTTCACCATGGACACTTCCTCCAGCTCCTCCGGGGGTACCCCAAGGCGTTCCCAGGCCAGCCGAGAGACATAGTCCCTCCAGTGTGTCCTGGGTCTTCCCCGGGGCCTCCTCCCAATGGGACATGCCTGGAACACGTCTCCCTCGGGAGGCGTCCAGGATTCCCAAGCCGCCTCAGCTGGCCCCTCCCGATATGGAGGAGGAGTGGCTCTAATCTGAGCTCCTCCCGTGTAATTGAGCTCCTCACTCTATCTCTAAGGGAGCGCCCAGCCACTCTGCGGAGGAAACTTATTTCAGCCACTTGTATCAGCGATCTTGTCCTTTCGGTCATTTCCCAAAGCTCATGACCATAGGTGAGGGTAGCAGCTTTGCCTTTCGGCTCACCTCCTTCTTCACCACAACGGTCCGGTACAGTGACCACATCACTGCCGACACTGCACTGATCCACCTGTCAATCTCATGCTCCATCCTCCCCTCACTCGTGAACAAAACCCTGAGATACTTGAACTCCTCCACTTGAGGCAAGGATACTCCACTCACCTGGAGACTAAGAGGGGTTTAGAAGCCCCCATGACAGTAAACACAGCAAGGCCAGTTACGTCGCCTGGATTGACGTTACCGGGGCACCACCCTGGAGCCAGGCCTGGGGTGGGTGCTCGACAGCAAGCATCTGGCCAGACTTTCCCCCACGGGGCCCGGCTGGGCACAGCCCGAAGGAGAGACATGGGGCCGTCCTCCCGTGGACCCACCACCCACAGGAGGATCCATAGGGGAGCCGATGCAGGGAGTTCTGGGCAGCAGTCGAAGGCTGGGGCCTCAACGACCGGATCTCCGGACAGGGAGACTAGTTTAAACATTCATACATCAAATATGAAATTGTACAATAAACAAACATGTGTAGAAAAAAAAAGTTTGAAAATAAAGCATTAAATTACAGCTTTCAAACACACAAGTGTGTACCCTGTTTTTGTATAAAGAAATAGCTTCAGTTAGGTTAGCTTATTTGCCATTTGTAGTTGAGGAAGTGAGAAAGTGGGTATTTTATAACATTGCAGGGACTTAAATCTTTTTTATTTATATTCTATACTATACTAAAAAAAATTAAGACCTAGGAGACTTGGCACCAGAAAATGCAGCATATTCAAAACAGGTATGAATGAAACAAAACAAGAATTTATCACATTATAACATGATAGAATGCTTATGACATTGATTTTGAATAATAGGCAAAGTTGTAACCCAAATTAAACAAAAGTACCAGTGTTAAATAAAATGAGAATGAATTGTGTTTTATTTAAGTATTTATAAACGAACATCTCGTAATTGCAACCACCTATAGCGAGTTATTGAATAGACCAAAGAGATCCGTGTCCTTAGCAACTGTCAGACTCTCACTGCGCTGCTCAGTGACCCTCACTTTTTTTTTTTTTTTTTCAAATTAGCCACCTCCAAATCTCATATTGATAGGCAAGGTGAATGATTTGTCTTGCCCAGTGACACAACAAAAATGTGCACCAGTTGGAACTGAATTGCTGTCTCACTTCAGGATTTTCAACAGTATGTAACTTTCTGGAGGAACATTCTCCATTGAAACAGATAAGTTGTAACCCAAATTAAACAAAAGTATCAGTGTTTTAAATAAAATGAGTTCTTCTTCTTCTTATTATTATTATTGACAATAATCATAGTAATAATAATTAAAGCCGCAAGCGGCGTTGGTCGGGACCTCGCACCTGCGTTTGTTCGTCTTACTGAGACGCACAGCCATACGAAATTTCGTGTGCCTGGCACAATTATCTCACTTCCTGTTGGGCGTGGCCATGACATTGTAGATACCCTGTCAGAACAGACCCTGTCAGACCCTGTCAGACCCTGTCAGACCCTGTCAGACCCTGTCAGACCCTGTCAGACCCTGTCAGACCCTGTCAGACCCTGTCAGACCCTGTCAGACTCTGTTAGACCCTGTCAGACTCTGTCAGACCCTGTCAGACCCTGCATGTGGCCTCCATGCTGAGGCCTACATGAACCTTCGATGCTTGTCCCCACATTGCTGCTTGCAGCTATATCAGATCAAAGGTACAAAGATCAAAGACCTTTGATCAGGGCGTTGCCTAGCAACAAATACCTCCCATTCATAACTCATCACTCCCATTCAATAAATACCTAACTTTATCGATCCGCCGTGTCGTCATATTACCGCCTATTTGAAAATCCTTCGCAATTTAACATCTCCAACGTCTTAAGATTATGCTTACCAAAATTTATGCCCATCTGAGGTACGGTCTAGGAGACCCCCCACTGGGGGTCCCCCAGTGGGGGGTCTCCCAGGGACCCCCAGGTCCCCCAGGGACGAGACTTTGTGTGGTCGTACTGGCTGCACTTTGTGATGCCCGTGCAAAGTTTCGTTTGTTTTGAAGCATGGGAACATGCTCAAAATTGCCCCAGCGTGTATGAACAAGAATAATAATAATAATACGGAAACAAAGCAACAACAATAGGGACCTTCGTCCCCCTTCGGGCTCGGTCCCTAATAATAATAATAATAATAATAATAATAATAATAATAATAATAATAATAATAATACATGTATTTATTAAAGAATAATAATATAATTGCAAGACCCATTAACACACTGATCCAAAGCAATCTCAGTTTGGCATTAATTACTATTATTTCACTTGGAAGCTTTTCAGTTCCCCACAAACTCATCCCCCTCTTTACCCAGCTCTCTTCCTCTCAATAAATGTTCAATAATTCAGCAGCCTTCTCACTTTTCGAACTCACCAACCTCTCCGGTGCGCCTGTTTTCTTGGGACACTGCCCATATTTCTGTACCAGGAAGTGCAGTGTCCTAGAGCTGGAGGTGTATTTTTTAGTATGTGGATGACGGGTGCTGGGGTCACGATCAGGATTGGGGCATTAAAATTTATGGAGGAGAGGTGTAAATCAGTGTGTGAGAGGAGCTGAGAAGCAGATGAGATGGTAAACAAGCAACCCCGGGGCAAGAAGTCACCTCTGCCCACTGTCAGAAGGAGAGGGGATAATATTAGAAAGTTTTTTTTATATATATATATATATATATATATATATATATATATATATATATATATATATATATATATATATAGATATAGATATAGATATAGATATACAGTGGTACCTCACCTTACGAATGACCCAACAAATGAAAATGACCCAACAAATGAAAATTTCAAGTTACGAAACGCCTTCACGGTAAATACGAAAGAAAATTCAAGTTACGAAACGCAAAATCTCAAAAATTCAAATAATGCGCGCTCAGCCACACACATTATACGCTTTTCTCAGACTGGATTTAAACTTTTCTCACATTTGTCTCTCGTTTAAACACTCAAACTTTCATAGATTTTCAACAAAATTATTAATAGTGAAGTGTGGGGGGAAGGAGGAGGGGGAGAAAACTGCGCTCCGACACGTGTGATAGACCCACGAACGCATGCAAGAGCCAGGTCTAGAGCAGGTCTAGACCACCGCGGCTCTTTGCCCACTCAAGTCTGTTACGGCGACGATCTGGAGTCAGGTTAAGACCCCGATGAGGACGATGAGCATGCAGTTGAGCTTCCCTGAGACGGTTTCTGACAGTTTGTGCAGAAATTGTTTGATTATGCAAACCAATTGTTTCAGCAGCTGTCCGAGTGGCTGGTCTCAGACGATCTTGGAGGTGAACCTGCTGGATGTGGAGGTCCTGGGCTGGTGTGGTTATACGTGGTCTGCGGTTGTGAGGCCGGTTGGATGTACTGCCATATTCTCTGAAACGCCTTTGGAGACGGCTTATGGTGGAGAAATGAACATTCAATTCACGAGCAACAGATCTGGTTGACATTCCTGCTGTCAGCATGCCAATTGCACGCTCCCTCAATGCTTGTGACATCTGTGGCATTTTGCTGTGAGACAAAACTGCACATTTCAGAGTGGCCTTTTATTGTGGGCAGTATAAGGTACACCTGTGCACTAATCATGATGTCAGATCAGCATCTTGATGTGGAACACCTGTGAGGTGGGATGGATTATCTCAGCAAAGCAGTAGTGCTCACTATCACACATTTAGACAGATTTGACAGAGAGAAATGGTAATATTGTGTATCTGGAATGGATTTTAGATCTTTAAAGGGATATGCCACCCCCAGGTCAAATTTGGGCATCTCCCCACAGTCCAGAGACTAAAATAAGTGGTGGAAAGCATTTTCCTGCTCACCCAGCCATTGTCCGAGTCTGTCGCCACTGACCGCCGCGGTATCTGCAGCTACTCCGCCTTAGACTGGAGTCTAACGTCGCCAGAGAAAGATTTCGGCCAAAAGGAATTAATTTGCTCGATGCGTTTCCCAATTACTTTATGTGTAGTGCGCATTCATACCGAGTGCAAATAAATGTGCAAATCAACACGGAGAGCTTGCCTCATTTTGGGTGGGAACTATTTTCCAGTGCGGAAGAATACAGTCGAATCACGCACCACGTTGTGCAACAGGGGAACTCCCTTCCCGGTGCGTAACTGGGATTCCCCTGGCAGCGTGCCAGGGGATATTTTTGTTGAGTGTATATACACTCAACAAAAATATAAACGCAACACTTTTAACCGGCTAACCGGCTGGTTAGCTCAACTGGTAAGTCATGGACTTTCCCCCTGGGGGTTGTAGGTTCAAACCCCCCCCCCCCGGGCAATGAGCTAACCAGTGTGGGTCCTTGGGCAAGACCTTTCACGGTACTGCCCCCCGGGCGCCGAAAAAGATGGCTGCTCACTGCTCCTGAAAAGGATGGGTCAAATGCAGAAGTCAAATTTCTCCCGTGTGTCACTGTGTGTCATTGTGTGTGAGACCAATAAAGGCTTAAGCCTAAGATTAATCTTAATCTTAAGTTTTTGCTCCCATTTTTCCTGAGATGGACCCAAAGATCCAAAATTCACTCCAGATACACAACACTACCATTTCTCTCAAACATTGTTCACAAATCTGTCCAAATGTGTGACAGCGAGCACCTCTGCCCCGCCGAGACAATCCACCCCACCTCACAGGTGTGCCACATCAAGATGCCGATCCGACATCATGACCAGTGCACAGGTGCGCCCTAGACTGCCCACAATAAAAGGCCACCCCGAAATGTGCATTTTTTTTTTTTTTTTTTGCTTTATTAGAGGTCTGGGAACTCAGAACCAGTCAGTATCTGGTGTGACCACCATTTGCCTCATGCAGTGCAACACGTCTTCTTCGCATAGAGTTTATCAGATTGTCAATTGTGGCCTGTGGAATGTTGGTCCACTCCTCTTCAAAGGCTGTTATGGACGAAGAACACAGGTGCATTTTATTGATGGCATTTTGAATGCACAGAGATACCGTGATGAGATCCTGAGGCCCACTGTTGTGCCATACATCCATGAACATCACCTCATGTTTCAGCAAGATAATGCACGGCCCCATGTTGCAAGGATCTGTACACAATTCTTGGAAGCTGAAAATGTCCTAGTTCTTGCATGGCCAGCATACTCACCGGACATGTCACCCATTGAGCATGTTTGGGATGTGCTTGAGCAGCGTATACGACAGCGTGTACCAGCTCCCACTAATATCCAGCAACTTTGCACAGCCATTGAAGAGGAGTGGACCAACATTCCACAGGCCACAATTGACAATCTGATAAACTCTATGCGAAGAAGATGTGTTGCACTGCATGAGGCAAATGGTGGTCACACCAGATACTGACTGGTTCTGAGTCCCCAGACCCCCAATAAAGCAAAAAAAAAAAAAATGCACATTTCGGGGTGGCCTTTTATTGTGGGCAGTCTGGGGCGCACCTGTGCACTGGTCATGATGTCGGATCGGCATCTTGATGTGGCGCACCTGTGAGGTGGGGTGGATTGTCTCGGCGGGGCAGAGGTGCTCGCTGTCACACATTTGGACAGATTTGTGAACAATGTTTGAGAGAAATGGTAGTGTTGTGTATCTGGAGTGAATTTTGGATCTTTGGGTCCATCTCAGGAAAAATGGGAGCAAAAACAAAAGTGTTGCGTTTATATTTTTGTTGAGTATATATAAATATATATATACCACAGCAGACCCACCAAGGCTGGAGAGTGAAAGGTACTGGAAAGGCATATGGGAAAGGAAAGCATCACATAACACCGATGCACAGTGGCTGGTGGCTCTGAGGGAAGACCACAGCAATCTCCCTGAACAAGATCCAGTCACCATCACAGTGGCAGACATTCAGGAAAGAGTCTCAGGCATGAAAAATTGGACAGCACTGGGCCCTGACATGCAGTGTTGGGAAAGTTAATTTTCTACATGAACTAGTTCAAAGTTCAGTTCACACATTTCAAAATTAACTAGTTCATTCATAGTTCATAATTGTTTATAGTTAGTAGTTTGTTCCAAAAAATGAACTAGTTCATAGTTCTTTCTTTTTTTCCCAATACATTGCTGCGAGCTATTATTTTTCAATATCATTGCCAAAGCCCATATAGAACCATAGACAGCAATTATTATATCAGTTTTAACGATCAAACCATGTGTTAGATTCCATCTTCATATCCAATTTCACATCCTTATCCAACTACAAATGATAAAATGATAAAACACCTGCAATTCAACATGCTAAAGAAAATACTTAAATAACCCCCATATGATATGACTTAATTAACTAAGAGACTTAACAAAACAAAATAAACCTACAAATTAACATTAGTGATTCCCCCTTTAATGTGGCCCCATTTAGGGCACCACTATGCTATGTTTCTGTGCCGCAGTTTGGCCCTTGAACCAGAGAGCAGCACGGAGGAGAAGGTCAGGAGAGCATGAGGGGAACAGAGTCCAGATAGCAGGAAACAGTTTGTAAGCACTCCTGCAGGAGCAGCAAAAGGTTTGAGGCAAACCAGGCGGAGCGTTCCGCGCGCTGCGCGAGAGGGAGAGAGCTGCCGGTCGGGGGGGGTGGGGGTGGGGGTGGGGGGATCGAAATTTTCAGATGGATGGATCAGAAATCTGAGACCCTATTGAACGAAGTTAAAGAAATAGCGCGTGTCGTTCACAGACACCAGAATGAACTCGTTCACAGTTCGTTCATCAGGCAGTAATACAGAGCGTTCAGTTCACGTTCAAAGTTCAAAGTTCAAAGTTCAAGTTCAAAGTCAGCCAAAATATAAACGCGTTCATGAACTATCGTTCAGTGAACGGGTTCAGGGACAACACTGCTGACATGATCCACGTATATAGGATCTACAGCACAGACATTGGAATGTCATTCGGGCTTGAAAAATGTAGTAGGATGGTGACAAAGAGAGGGAAGGTAATTCACACTCCACAATCGACAATCACTCCCAGAGGGAACAATAGCAGATATTGAGGACAGTTACAAGTACCTTGGTATCCCACAAGCAAATGGCAACCTTGAAGAGGCAACAAGGAAAGCGACTATGGCCAAATACCTGCAATAAGAAAGGCAAGTCCTAAGAAGTCAGCTCAATGGGAAGAAGAAGGCACAGGCAATAAACAGTTACGCACTGCCAGTGATCAGATAGCCTGCAGGAATCATCAGCTGGCCAAAGGAGGAGATACAGACCACAGACAAGAAAGACACAAAAGCTCCTGACCATGGAGGGTTCCATTCCAAATCCAGCACCCTGAGACTGTACACGAGCCGGAAGGAAGGAGGCCGAGGACTAGTGAGTGTGGGAACCACTGTCCAAGATGAAACATCCAAAATCCATAAGTACATCAGAGATAAGGCCCCAACAGATGATGTGCTCAAGGAATGCCTAA
Organism: Paratrypauchen microcephalus; assembly: GCA_036785185.1. Lineage (NCBI taxonomy): Eukaryota > Metazoa > Chordata > Actinopteri > Gobiiformes > Gobiidae > Paratrypauchen > Paratrypauchen microcephalus. The sequence goes on along the minus strand of JAVJIX010000029.1, from coordinate 6,618,387 downwards.
GACAGTGGAGTGCAGAGGAAGAGGTGCTGGAGGGACCATCATGGCAGGACCAACCCCTACATGGGGCGTACCACCAAAACATAACTGAAGTGGCTGATATCAAGAAATCCTACCAATGGCTGGAGAAGGCTGGTTTGAAGGACAGCACAGAGGCCTTCATCCTGGCTGCACAGGAACAGGCCTTGGGCACTTGGGCAATAGAGGCCCAGATCTACCACACCAGACAAGACCCAAGGTGTAGGTAGTGCAAAGAGGCTCCTGAGACAGTCCAGCACATAACTGCAGAGTACAAAATGCTGGCAGGGAAAGCATACATGGAGCGACACAACCAAGTGGCGGGCATAGTGTACAGAAACATCTGTGCAGAGTACGGGCTGGAGACCCCAAGGTCAAGGTGGGAAACACCTCCGAAGATTGCAGAGAATGACCAAGCCAGGATCCTGTGGGACTTCCAGATACAGACTGACAGAATGGTGATGGCGAACCAACCAGACATAGTGGTGGTGGATAAGCAACAGAACAAGGCCGTGGTGGTGGACATTGCAATACCAAGCGATGGTAATATCAGGAAAAAGGAACATGAGAAACTAGAGAAATACCAGGGGCTCAAGGAAGACCTGGAGAAGGCCTGGAAGATGAAGGCATCAGTGGTGCCCGTGATCGGTGCACTCGGGGCTGTAACCCTGTGGGATCTCATATTTAATTTACATGTGTACTTACATATGAAAAGTGTAATCTTTGTATACTACTGGTTCTTCTGTGTTTTAACCCTGTGTTCTGTGAACAGCTAAGCGTAACTCGATACATATATAGACTATCCTGGGCTGTGTTGACATCACCTGCTCCCTATCCATCAATATTTTGGCTGACTATTGGGAAAACTGGTCTTCTTAGCTAAAGCTGGGGAGTTCTTTACATGGTCTGCATAGCTAAGCTATTCTCCTATAGGTTAGCTGCTGCTGATGTCATAAATAGTCAACAGTCTGTACTGTATTTAAAGACACCTTGTGGTCATTTGTGTGTGTGTGGGGGTGTGTGATCCGACCCCACTGGGGGGTTCTCTCCATGTCCCTCTTCACGGTCGACGTCTCTCTGCTAAAGCTTCAACATGGATGCTGAAGATGCCTGATGTCACCATTTTGTTTGTATTCTGCTATTTTTACATTAAAATGCTGAACAACCTCAATTTCGACTATGCCTTCCTTCAGACCTCCTTCTGACTCACATTTTTGGAACTGACAACCCCCAAACTGGAGGAATGGTTACAGCAGATCTCAGGAAAAACATCAGACATCTCAGTCCAGAAGAAAACAGTCACAATCCGTCCCGGAGGCGTCCCTATATATAGGGCTTGTGTGATGCCTGGGTGGATTTCCTCATGGGAACTCTGGTTTCCCCCATCACCCCAAAACATACAGTCCTCCAGAAAAGGCAGTCCTGACCAAAACTAGCAACAAGACCACAGAGATGGGTCCCCAAGCACTGCACTATGGTACTCACTGCTCCTGAGGAGATGCCCCGTGGCATTAAAGGATGGGTAAAATGCAGAGGACACATTTCCCTTTAGGGATATTAAAGTATATGAACTTTCTATTTCTATGGAATTGTGCAGGTGAGGTGCCTCATCCAGAAAGCTACATGGTGTTGCTTTAAAGTTTGTATCAAAATTAAATACACCTGCTGTTGTTGTTAATACTCTTGCATTGATCTGATCACAGGTGTTTCTATAGTTGAATAAAAACATACATTCTTACTGTGAGTGGGGTCGCCTCTTCCCAGACCCGAGTTGTAACTTGACCTTGTGGTGCAAAATCCATGGCAAAAGGTACATTTATTATCAGCTGTCAGTTGCCAGCTTGTTAGCTCAACTGGTAAGTCATTTGACTTTCACCTGGGGACCTGGGTTCGAATACTTCCCAGCAATGAGCAAGCCAGTGTGGGTCCTTGGACAAGACCCTTCACGGTACTGGCGCCTGAAAGATGGGCTACCCACTGCAACCTGAAAGGAAATGCAAAAGTGAATTTCTCCTGTGTGTGAGATCAATAAAGTCTAACAATCTAAATCTAATTTATTATTATTTATTATATGTGTTTACAGTACAGTGAGTTGTTATTAGAGCAATACATGATGGAGTGGATTCATAAATTTCTCATACACTTCCTGTTGGCTACTGCTACTGTGGATTCTCATTCAAGAGAAGAAGAAAGTTTGGACAAATCCCACTTTTCAAATTAGTTTTATGTTGTGGAGGAAGTCCTTGATCTGATGCATAGCCACAGGGCAAACTGCAGCATACTGCTCTGTTTGGGCTGTAATCTCCACTGCCAGCTACACAGTTACCCACAAGCCCCCTGTGTACCCGCAAACTCCCTGTCTACCCACAATCCCCCTGTCTCATCCAGATGTCCACTCTGGCACACATTATAGAGCTTCATCATTAGCACTTTTCATTATAGCATTTGTCTCATTACTCAACAGTCTGGAGCTCAACAGGCTCGCCCACTTCAAAGCTCCCTGGTAAATTTACCACTCATTTTTCTCTTAAAAAAGATATATATTACTATGAACTTAAAGACACTTTTTAAAGTTTCAGTTAATTTAAAAGTCCTACATTACACAAAATTAACTGTTGTGAGATTTAAGACATGTTAAAATGTTACTTCCTCAAAAACATACTTGAAGTTGTTTTGTTTAATTCACACATGTTTGAATTTTATTATCAGTTTGTCTACATCTCTAAAGCTTAAAATGCTCCATTCCACCTTGTGATGTCATGAAGTACTGTAGTTTTCAAGTTAACAGCTACCTTTTACCTTTAGTTCAGTAGAGATTGGCAATTCCAGGTCTGAAATGATCCAAATCATTCTAGTGAAGATGTGAAGCGGGGTTTGTGTGTTAAACGTGTGAATGAAACAAAACACAACTCCAGGTATGTTTCTGATGATGAAACAACTTTGTAACATAGATCAGAAAATAGCATAATATGAGTTCATTAAGGTACTTTAAAGTAATTGAGAAAACAGAAACAAACTACAATTTAACCTGCATCATGCCCAGTGTCAAAAAACTATACACCAGGAGGAGATGACCTCAGATGATCAAAAAAACACATGGAAATAAGCATCAAATGTGACATTGATCTCACTTCACTGCCATAATATTTATTCAAATGTACGCAGCGAGACTGTGGAAGACCAATGTTCCTTATCAAATATATTCAAATGATAATTACAGATAGAACATTTTACATTTTTGGATATTTTGATCGGTGGAATAAAAGACACCAGCTGGTACTGTCAGATTTCATAGACGTGAGAATGCATTGATGTGCAGAGTCATTATCAGAGTGGCAATCAGAAGCCACAGTGAACAGAGGAGATAGACTGAGCACTATTAGACATATGCACAAGCAGATGGACAGGTTTCTTTAAAAAAGGATGAAATGCCTCACTGGAATTAGTCTGTACCAATTATGTTATAGTATTATGTAGTATAGTATTATGTGTTTTTATATAGTAGGTTTGGGTACAGCATTATGTATTAGAAAATGAAAGAAAAGTAGTTTGTAGTAGTGTTTAGCTGATACTTTGAGGTTGGTGTCATCAACATTCCCTGAGTTTTAAAGCTAACTGCAGGCACTGCTCTGTCTGAAGGTCTGTTATTCAAATTAGGCTTTGATCTGAGGTTTATTTTGACACAATCTGACCACAAAGAACTGCCTTAGCTGGACCTACAACAGGAGAGCTGATTCGGGCTGTTTAACAAGTTTAATGAGTGAGATTTTGCTTCTGAGCCACACAGACCGATTTTCTGGGCACAGAAGCGCTGTGACCAGTGGCTAGAGTTTTGAATTGCTTAACAAAATTTCTGTGTGAGAAATACCATGTGTGGCGTGTGAGCGTGTGAACGCATTGAAATGCGTGTGTCACACTCTCAAAGCGTGAGACTTGAGAGCGCTGTTTTACAACTTTGTCTCCGTGGTAACTACTAAACATTCCAGCATAGAGGTACATGTAGAACACCCCCAGCATGATGTTACTTCACCATCAATGGGTGGTTTTCATTGTGACGATGTCATACTCCCAGATGAGGTGCAGGGGCCACTTTTCCCTATAGATTACATTGTACTTTGCAGCAAAATATATAAAAGGTAAATACACAAATGTCGTGATCATTTCAATCAGTGACTAGCGACTATAACATATATATGACAATAACATATATATGACAACAAAAACCTACACTTTCGTAATATTAAACTGATCTGTCACCTATGTGTAGTACTGTATTATTGGTCTATAGAATGTTGCATGTGATATGGCGCCCAGCAACTAAAAAAAGATATATCACTTTGTCAGTTTAAATTTAAAAAATGAGGAAGAAAATATGAAAGATCGTTTTTTTGTTTTAATTGAAAAAATAATCTTTTCTCATCACTGCTGTAAGAAACTCCAAGAGGAGTGATGATTTTATATTGTTTTACATATAAAAACAGCAGTATTCTGATTGTGAACAGTATATGGAAAAGATAAGCACACTGTGTTAAACTATTGTTCCCTGCAGACACTTCTGAGTGAAACTGCAGAAGGATGTCTCCTGTAGTTTCACTCAGAGGCTTTTAACAGGTTTATAAGAAAAGACTGAGCAGTTTATGTTTCCTAGAAGAGCAATCAATGAAGGCAATACCAGTTTCCTATAACCCAAAAAGTCTATTCAATAATGTGCTACAAGCAGGTTCCATGGAAGATTCAAGTAATTTCCAAAGACATCCGTGTCCTTGACAAATGTCAACTTCTCACTGCACTTTTAAATCAGCCACCTCCAAATCTCATACACTGTATTGATAGGCAAGGAATGGTGTGTCTTGCTGTGACACAACAAAAATATGTACAAGCCAGAATGGAACTGCTGTCCCACTTCAGAACGCGTTTTGCTTTTACAGTGTCATTAGGTTCTGGAACCTGATGCTATAAAAGCGAAATGCGTTGTTCGCTCCAACCTAATAAAGAATAAGGAATAAAGTCAAACAAGTGTGTGGTAAACCATCTTTTTTGGAATTGTTGAATGTTATCAGCACCTGGAATCTGTGCATGGACTCTTGAACCCCTAAATTTTAATATTTACAACAGTGACATTCTGGATGAACATTCTCCATGGAAACAGATATGATTTATGCTGTACTATGGAATATTATTGCCAAAGAAACAACATTTCTATGGAAACAAGCCAGTGGAGGCCATTTGTTTAGATGCAAGCCTGTGCAGAATAAATACACGTTTTTCAGTAAAATAAACACAACCAAAATGAAAAAAAAAACAAAAAAACAAAAAAACAAATTGCCCCAAAAGTTACATAGTGTGGCTTTAAATAATAATTAAACAAATTTATTTTAAAATATTGATTGGTTATTTTTATTTCAAGCATATTTAGAACACAAATAAATGTCTATAAACAGAATTTCAACATGAGAAACCATGTCCAACTATCCTTGAGTTACTGTGAAAAGTGCAATATACACTACTCACAAAAAGTTAGGGATATTCAGCTTTTGGGTGAAATTTCACAACGAGCCTAAAATGCATTCAAACCTCTACAGGTGAACTTAATGTAAACTTCTCTAAGCTTTTGAATGCACATGTCCAACTGTTAAATGTTTCAGTCATTTTGCACAAGTTGCTGTTCTCTAACAAGGAGCTTAACGGCAAAAATCACAGCGGGTGTGTGATCTTTGAATTGACCAATAAATGTCCTGGTTCAATTCGAGCTGGTGTTTAAACAGTCATCCTCATCATGCTGTTCACATTGACATCATGAGACCAAGACGACACCTAACAATGGATGGACAGTCCCTTGCCAGTGCGATGCTTCAAACAGGACGTTCTCAGACGGAAGTGGCCACTGAGCTTGGAGTGTCACAGTGTGTCATCGGCAGGTTGCAACAGAGATATCGAGTGACTGGAAGAGTCACAGAAAGGCGTAGAAGTGGACGTCCTTTGGCCACATCCCGTGCTGATGATCGCTACATTGTGAACACTGCCCTGAGAAACCGGATGATGAATGCCACTCAACTCCAGGCACGTTTAAGAGAGGTGAGAGGCACCCAAGTGTCACGTCAGACCATTCGAAACCGTTTACATCAGCGTGGTCTGCATGCTAGACGACCTGCACGGGTACCTGACCACACCACCAGGCAGCATCGTCTTGCATGGACCAGGGAGCATTTACGCTGGACGAGGGACCAGTGGGCCTCAGTGCTGTTCACTGATGAAAGTTGATTCACGCTGAGCAGAAATGTTGGCCGGCAACAATGTTGGAGACGTCAGGGAGAGCGCTATGCATCAGCCACTGTTGTCACCAGGCGAGCTTTTGGTGGTGGCGGTGTTACAGTGTGGGCAGGGGTGTCCAGTTGGTACAGAACTGCCCTACACTTTGTGAATGGTACAGTGACGAGCTCATACTACCTAAATAACATCATTAATCCAGTGATTGTGCCCCTACATGGACAACACAGGCCTAATTCCATCTTCATGGACGACAATGCTCCTGCTCATCGAGGTCGCATCATCAGGGAACGGCTGTTGGAGACTGGTGTACCTCAAATGGAATGGCCTGCACTTTCTCCAGATCTGAATCCTATTGAAAACTTGTGGGATCAGCTGAGTCGCCGTGTAGAGGCCCGAAACTCTGCACCCCAGAACCTCAATGACCTGAGGGCTGCCCTTCAAGAAGAGTGGGATGCCATGCCTCAGCAGACAATAAGTTGCCTTGTGAACAGCATGAGACGTCGTTGTCAAGCTGTAATTGATGCTCAAGGGCACATGATGCGATATTGAGACATTAAAATTTTTTGTTGTGGTGTAACTACCATTGTTGTTATCTTTTGTTTCAATACATTTTTGGAGATGAGGAAACCACCAGTGCATCCTTCTACTTAAATGTCTTACTTTTCATGATATATCACTGTAGCATGAACTTGCGTTGCATTTTCCATAAATTTCACCTGAAAGCCAAATATCCCTAACTTTTTGTGAGTAGTGTAAAACCAACGTATTATTATTATTAGAAAAGAAACACAAACAAGCATAACTGATCTGAAATATGGAGTAATTATGATGGGCTGTGGTGCTCTCATCAGTAGTCACTAGTGAATGAACAAAAGCTGTTTACAAACTCTGTGCATAGGGCCTATTATCTCCCTCTTTATTTCCCCTGCACTTAAACACTCTGCTCATCTTCATTAGCTGCCTCTACACCAGTGGCCCTCCAGAGGCACGCACTGTATCCTGACAACAAATCTCTATTTAATTAAAGCAAATTGACTTTTTGTCTTGTAATGTGGTTAGGGATGCTTACATGGTCCCTGTTCAAATAAGTTGTAATGTCAAAAGAGTCAGCTCATTTAATAAACCTTTCTTCGCCCTAATACTGCCATGTGTTCTATTGGTTATGATAATTTTTTAGGGATGTAGTGTCTTGATAAAGCCACTAGCCAATTAAGAAACCTGCATCGGACCTGTACGCTGGTTGTGCTAAGAAGAGGAGGAGGTGGAGGAGAGGCTGTGGTTCTGCCGTTGCCATGGAGATTACAATTACGGCACATTGTTAATCACTGAAGGAGTGGGGAGATAGTGGTATTTATTTGAATGGCCTCAGAGTTGATTGGCTGTGGAGCAATGATAGAGAATTGTTATTGGGTGATTGTGACAGGTGACAGGAAAGAGATTTCCATAGACTGTTTACATAAATGGTTAATGCACTAGCCGCCACACCAACAGGAAGTGAGCATGGGTGCAGAAGAAATGCATAAAAAAAATGTCACCCTTCTCTGTAACTACTGCTGTGAGCCTCGTCACGGCAGTAGTTACAGAGTTTGGTCTTAAAATATTCATATTAACGTACAAGATCATATTCTAAATTGCGGACAGGAGTTGACATGTACCTTCAACAGCCTTGGTCCTGATTAAGACACCAGCTGGTACTTCTCTTTAGTACTGAGAATTGGGCAGAGATAGATGGTAGGTCAAAACTGGAATTTTGTGAGCAGTTAAGCCTCAAATGTAGGACTAATGATAAAGTAACATCATCATAACATGGCCAAAGCTCTAAGATGATTTTGCATATGTCCTCTTTAAGATAAGTAAGAGTCAAAGTCAGCCTTAGATGTCCCTGAATACAGATGACAGACTGACCACAGCAGCACAAAGAGCTCTTTATCTCTGGTCACTCTGATTCAGGTCAGATTAGCTACACATCTAAGCCTGAAGTTTTGACCACTGTAAATAATGTGATATGTGTTTAAAAATGGCTTTTATCAGAGGAAGGTGGGAGCTCTGTCAGACGGAAAGTATGCATAATACCAAGAGTCATCTTCACATACACTTAGAAATGCATTTTTGTTTGGTTTGAGCTGCTAAAGAGCCCATATTATGCTCTTTTCTTTCTGATCCATGTTATAACATAAATCCTGCATATTTAGGCTGATTTCTTCTCTCAGACATGAAAACACTTGAGATGTCAAGCAATAATACAGATAGTGCTCCACTGTGTTTTTAAACTTCATACACCCTCACTAGCATCATTTTCATTGTTTCAGCCCTGGAATTGCCAATCTCTGCTGAACAAAAGGTAAAAGGTAGCTGTTAACTGAAAACTTCTGCTTCATGACATTAAAAGGTGGATCAGAGATATAGACAGACTAATTGTAACAAGGGTAATAGTATCGTTCCTCTTGCCATTTTTAATTGGGTGTGGTTTCTTTCCTTGTGGCTTTTCCTTATTTAAGCCGTGTCTCAATTCCCAGTGTGCACAGTTCAGAGTGTAGTTTTAAGGGTACTCTGGGCTGTGCATACTTGCATAGTTCGGAGTGATCGCATGGGCGTCGGTGAAATGGGAGAGGTCCCGCATCTACCAGATGCAGCCACTGACTTCATTTTCTCCCGTAGAAGAAGTAGCGCACGCACGGTGCACTGCATGCTGGGATATATGACTGCGCAAAGTGCGCATGGATGCACGGTTGGTTCACACCCCGATTTCCATGGAAACGACTGTGGTTTTCAGGGTTCATTTTAAGTGTGTATGGGACAAAAACAAAATGGGACAGCAGTTGTCGTGCCGGAAGTGACGTACATATATGCGCTGTTAAAACCACACTCCGAACTGTGCACACTACGAATTGAGACACGGCCTTAGTGTGGGCTAATGGCCATGTAGTGGCAGCTGTGGGGAGGCGGTGATTAAAAACCCTGTGCACCTTCTCTAGCCATGTCTCAATTCTCAGTGTGCACAGTTCAGAGCATGGTTTTAAGGGTACTCAGACTGCAGTCAAGACTGTGCATACTTGCACAGGACTGAGTGCAGTCCGCGGACTGCATGGGCGTCGGCAAAATGCGACAGGTCTAGCAACTACCAGATGCAGCCGCTGACTCCATTTTCTCCCGTAGAAGTAGTGCGCGGTGCATGCTGGGATATATGACTGCGCAAAGTGTGCTTTTTCACGCAGTTGGTCCACGCCCCGGTTTCCATGGAAACAACTGCGGTCTTCAGACCGCATGTTAACTGTGCATGGGACAAAAATGAAATGGGACAGCAGTTGTCGTGCCGGAAGTGACGTACATGCCCTTAAAACCACGCTCCAAACTGTGCACACTGAGAATTGAGACACAGCTTCTCTTTCCCCCACACCCTGTTGTCGTCTCTTTATCCAGGTTAGTAGTAAGCAGCTCACCACACGGCACCTATAGCACTCATTGAAAATATTCAAGAATACAGGGCGGTGTTAACTCTTTGCTGTCTAGAAGGGAAACCAAAAAGGAATTTTATCCATTTTATCCAATGAAAATCGGAATAAAGTCGAACAGATTTTTACTGAATTGGACAAACTTTATGGGGATAGGACCATTGCCTCTGTTTTATGTTCAGGAAAGGCCAGGTAAAGCATGAAAATCTGAATTCTTTTGCTATAAGATTACAAGGACATTTCCAAAGGCTCAAAAGGAAAGATCCCAGGGACATTGGTGAGGACAATGTTCCGTTCTGGACCATCTGGTGGCAGCAGTAGCTCAGTTGGTAGAGCCGTTTGCCCACTGATGTTGAGGTTGGCGGTTCAAATTCTGTTCTTGACATAAGAAACATCAGTGGTTGAGCGGTCAGATCCACTGACCCACCTTGCTGTAAAGCGCTTTGAGTGCCTTGAAGGTGGAAAAGCGCTATATAAAGATGTGACCATTTACCATCTAAGAGAACATGCTTATGGGGAAACCGTTGAACACTTGCAATGTTATGCCACTAGAGGGGGAGCATTATGTAAAACAACCTGAAGTGAAAGATTTGGAGCAAATTAAAATGGAGCTAAAAGATGAAATGAACAAACATATGTCAAATCAACTTAATAAACTGTTCCAGTCATTAATCAAGGAAGTAACAGCAGAATTAAATCAAGCTTCTGACTATCAACACCCATCCAAGAGGGGTTTTAGGTCTCGTGTGAACTCAAACAAATATGATGAGCGTGTTAATCCCATCTGTAATTGGTCTTCACAACTTGGCCACAGCCCTATACATTTAGGCATGGGGGCACCTATGTGGCCAGGGCAATGTGTGGTGCTGGAAAAGAGGCTCTTGTTGATTGATGGAGTACTTCACCGCAAAAGATGAGGAGGACTTTTTGTCCATAGGTCACAATGAAGATCCTTTCCACAAGGCACTTGTTATAGTGGACCATTTCACAAAGTTTGCTTGGGCCATGGCAACTAGAGATCAAACTATCTTGACTATTGCCATAGTCATTTGGAGCCAGCAGGAAATGAAGCCTGTGAGAGCCTTAACTGGACTCTTTTAGGTTTGCTGGGTACTCTAGGGGAAGAGAGGAGTTACTGGTATGACCAGCTATGTAACAATACAACTCTCAGCTCAATTGGATATTCTCTTCACTATCTCATGTTTGGAAAACATGGTTTCCTCCCCCAGGATCATATTTTAGGCCTGATGGACACTGTCGCGTGCTCTTCTGTGGACAGTTGGGCACAGTGCCATCAAAAAAGCCAATATAATATGCTTTCACTCAAGCCAGCCAGCACAGAGGCTCTGAGATGGCTAGACAAAAGTTTAATTAGATTTCATTTTTTTGTTGCATAAATATCTGTATTAATGCTCTCTCTCACACCCTGTTGTCGTCTTTTTTTCCAGACTAGGTCCCTGGGCAGTCCTAAGATGCTTCGGCAGCTCCATGAGTGAAACTGGGGCACGCTGGAAACAAGGTGCCACACCAGCTGTGCCAGCTGTCAAGTGTTCGCCACAGAACCATGATAGCTGACCAAACGCCCACACCTCTGGACAAACCCTCTAAGCTTTTTAACTTTTTAACAAACTCCTTAACAGTCTTCCCCCACCCTTGTGACATGCTTATTCCCCTTTTAAATAAAAACTGCCTCGGATTATTGTAGATAAAATCATTGAATTTAAAGTCAGCTGTCTATAGTTTTCTGTTGATCCACAATATCTGCTGATCAAGGCCTTAGAGGGGCGATACATAATAATAAGGGGTTATTCTATATAATTGTCATTAAATATGTATCTTTTATGATACTGATAGTAGACATTTCTTAAAAGCTCATATAGCGCATTATAGCTGAACAGGGGCCCTCTTTGATACAGTGGTTTCATAGAGGAGAAAGCAGGCTCTTAGTGACTGACTCCAGCTCAAACTAAAGCTTTTATATCAAACAGAAATGCTGCTATTTATCTATATAATATTATATCAAAAGAAGATGGACTCCAATGCCTTTTTCTTACACATACAGTGGTTTCTGTGTTCCCACTAGAACAGGTACATCTCTGTCTGATTGTGTTAACGCTGCAAAGAGCAGTCTCTAGGTAAGTTAAAATGACTTAAATTAATAACTTTATTTGAGTAGATTCAACTTGACAAGTAAAATTATCTGCCAATGCAATAAGTGTGTTTTTTCTTAATTCAAGCAACATGGGAATTTATTTCTTATTTTAAGTGCAAAAAGTTGTCATTTGTCTTATATTAAGCATACCTAGATGTATCTCCATATTTTAACTACAAAAAGATCTTGTTTAATTCAAGTATTCTTCACTTTTTATTTTAGTTTTTGCAGTGTTTATGAGACAGTAGCTTTCATAAGAATAATTTGAACATTTGAATAATTAAAAACTAAACATTAGATCTTTTGAATAGTAAAAAGTTAAAATGATAAATAAAATAAAATAAAATAAATAGTATATGGCCTTGCAGGAGGGAGAGTGGGCAGACTTCAAATAAGTTAATTCTGTTTACATTTGATGCTATAGGAATTACAACATTGTGCATATGTTTTGATAATGATGTTGAAAGAGCATTTAAAGTGACAAATGAGAAACTAACAGTGCAGCTATAACTGGAGCAGGGATCTGGTTGAATAGTGTCATAATGTTGCTAGTTATGTAATGCAATTACTATGCTATTCTGCTATTGTTAGTGCTGTAGTTCAATGTGAAAGACAGGCATGCTGTTAGAGGTCTCTTATAATATTTAAATAAAGTAACATTTCAAATATGAATCAATGGACACAAAGCATTATTTTGCCATTAAAGGGCCCCTGCCATAGACTGTATAGAAGAGTGTGACGTCACCCATAGCCAGTGTTGGGTAAGTTACTTTATAAATGTAATCCGTTACAGTTACAAGTTACCTTGATTAAAATGTAATTGTACTGTAACTTTTTGGATTACTTTTACAAAGTAATGTAACTGATTACTTTTGGATTACTTTTGGATTACTTAAGTTTAAATGAGCATTAAACCCATGTTCAACATTTTATTTGTGAGAACTGACAGTGTGAACCTTAAAAGAGTACTAAACTGGGAGGGAATTGCTGACAGGCAATCACAGGAGGTCCACAAGAAGAGATGCCTGCACCAGACTTGTAAGATTTTCAATCAATCAAACAATCAATCAAACATTTATAAGGCGCTTTTCATACAAAATTGTAGCACAAAGCGCCTTACAGTGGTCAAGGATTAGAAGATTGACCTTTATTGATCTCGCACAGGAGAAGTTGTTTCTATATTTGACCCGGGGACCATCCCCATGATTTGTTTTGTTATTTATGCTTTGGTCAGGCCCTAAGCTGGAGGATTTTACCTATGGCGCATGTTTAGGTTTCACACAGTTTCCCAATGTCAAGTGTTCTAGCCACTGACTGCCAGCTAACTGCATTACGGTACTTCATACATTTACAATGACACCCTTGCTTGTAAAATTACACAATCACTGTTTTAGACCAGCAATGCTGTCAGGTTTCACACATTGGATTGGACACGGGTCTCTTGATATCAGGCAAAGACTTTACCACTAGATCACATTTTAGACTCAGATGCCGTCGGTCTGTCGTCGAGACGGCGCACACTCGCTCTGTCCTTAGTGCACTACGTTTCTCACATGGCCGCCTGCGAAATTGAACAGGTCCCGCCTCAGCTCAATGAGCTGGGTGGTCTGCTCCTTGTTCCCTAAAGACAAAAATATTATACTATTGCGACTAGTAATACTTGGAATTGGGACATGGCCAATGTTCCCCCTAATTTTTAATGTGTCTGAGCAAACACACTAACTCCACATCCGAAATGAACACCCCCCCCGCGCGGCTCGCACTTTGCAGATATAAAAAAAAATGCCCCCGCGGCTGAATAAAAAGCTCTTTCATCCCTGATTTACAGTGCGCTGCACAAGTTTTCTTGTGCGCTGAGAATGTGCGAACAGTGCGCAGCTTAGAGTAAACGCTGGACATGGCGACACTGTAGAATATCCAGCATTACAACAGCAAAGGAAATATAGAAGTGTAAGGGGAAAAGCATGTGAACGGTAATACAGGTGCTGTGATCTATGCCGTTACGGCTACCGTCACACATGTTTAGTGTAGTTTATGAAGAGTTTCATGTAGCATAGTTGTAGGTGAGGTGAACCAGTACGTATATTTTATAGTGACGTCGCAACTCTCACTTGTGGATGTCGCTGGCGAGTCGGTCTTTGTAGTCCCGCGCTGTGCATGCTGGGGCTTTTAAGTGTGCGGAGCGTGCATGTTTGCACGCTTGGTCCACGCCCCGATTTCCATGGAAACGACGGCGCCGTTCAGAGCTCGTCTTGACGGTGCAGGGGAAAAAAACGAATGGAACGGCCCTTGTCGCGCCGGATATGTCGCATATCCCGTTCCAAGGACGCTAACAAGCGTGCCGTCGGTGAATTGGGAAACGGCCTACGACTCGACTGTCGTCATTACGTAATGGATGCCGACGAAAAGCCAAAACCATACCGCAGAAACGATGAGCAGTTTGCCCTAAATGCACAAATTTACTAACTTTTGACTGCCTTAGTTCTGGGCCTCCCTCCAACCAATCAGAACTGGCCTGAAGCGTTTGGTTTCCGACTGGGTGGCATTGGGCCAAGTTACATCTTATCAGTGGTGGAGGGTAGCAGTGCTTACCTTAAGAGCTGTAGACTGCACGGTGAGGATACGGGAGCTCTACCGAGAGGAGTTTACGACACTACGGTGCGGAGGGGAAACACGGGAGCGCGGCAGGCAGGAGGGACCAGCCGACACCGCTCGCAGAAATGGCGGAACACCACGCTACAGCACGGTGAGGATACGGGAGCTCTACCGAGAGGAGTTTACGACACTACGGTGCGGAGGGGAAACACGGGAGCGCGGCAGGCAATAGGAACCAGCCGACACCGCTCGCAGAAATGGCGGAACACCACGCAGCAGCACAAATTGTAATCCTGTTAAGTAATCCCCATTCTCAATGAATGTACCTGTAATCTGATTACATCGTTTTTTTCTTGTACTGTAACGGATTACAGTTACTTTTATTTTGTATCCTTTTACCGTAACGCCGTTACATGTAATCCGTTACTCCCCAACACTGCCCATAGCGTTCAGCACCACTCAAATGAAGCTTGCGATGCTACCGATTTTTTTTACAGAGAAAATAGTGAAAAAAACACCAGGATCATGTAGAGCGGGTTAATACGGACATTTTAAGACCAAAATGATGAGGCTCACAGCAGTTAGAGAGAGAGGGGCCACGATATTCTAATGTAAGTCAATGAGAGCCCAAGTCAGAAGGAGGTTAGTATGTTAGTTATGTCCATTTACATATACAGCCTATAACAGAGATCAGAAAATAGTGTATAGGCATACACTATTTTCTGATCTCTGTTATAGTTCATAGTTTGCTTTATTGTCGAAAAACCATATGTATACGACAAATAGTGAATCGAAATTTTGTTTCCCCCTGGCCAAGCAGAGACAGTGATAGTGACGGCTGGGAGGGGCCGCGCACATGTGCGCGCTGCCATCTTGGAGATAACAGAGTAGAAAAGATGCAGTACAATATTCACAAACATATTACGACAAAAACAATTGGACAGGTAACACACGGCGTCTTCTTGGTTGGTGACAAACGGAAGGGGGGGGGGGGCAGTATTGATAAAATTGATTGAAAACTGAAGCAGACGAACATTACTAAATAGACAGGGCAGAGTGTTTACATAATACATGTCAGAGTGAGCCGAATTGGAATGTCCATTGTTTATAGTGTGCTGTGATAAGGCTGCAGCTGTTGACTTTGGAAGTGTTTGTGCAGAAGGTGCAATTTTCACCAAAGAGGGGAATAATTTAACATAATCAATACATTTTTAGAACCCAGGCCAACAGACAATTAGCCAGAACCCTGGTTTCTGCCAGGCCCCACAACTTCATGCCACCAAGCAGGGCTGTGTGACTCCCAGTCCTCCCTCCTGGCACGTATGAATGAATGCGGACTGAGCCGCTGTTCCGCACAGTTCCACAGCCATTATCCGTGATGTTATCCAGTGCCAGGGGGGTTTCCACAGATTGGAGATGGTACAGTCCTCAATCTGTGTCTCCTTCTGATGTAGACCTCCCTGGTCTGCAACAGCTCCACTGTGGTGTAAAATGACAGCCGACAGCTCGGGGTCTCTTTGTCCGCTGCCGGCATTCCAATTCTCCAATGGGTCAGAAAACATCCCCCAGGCCAATTCAGATGTCCTGCCATCAAAATGCCAATAGTAAATCATTCCGCGTCCTCTAGGAATAGCGGTGCCAGGTACACAGCACGTCCCTCGTGTATCCAGCAGCGAGTTTCCGTCGGGACTGTCCGGCTCTCTGGACCGGCGCTCCTCCATAAAAAAAGCCAATTGCGCTGAGGGACCAGCTTATCAATTCCATAATTTAGGATTTTGAAAATCTGTTCCAAACAGGAGAAAAGAGACGAGACGAGAGAAATAAAAACACCAGACAGAGCAAGATAAGGGAGGAAGAAAAAAACACGTTAACGTTGTTTCCTGATCAAATACATGCAGTAGCTGTGTTCATTCACATACAAACCCCTACATATTTAGTTCTTCTCTCAAACAGAAAACACTCTGTTCCATGTCATGTGGTAATACAAGAAGTACTCCACTGTGTTTGTAAACTCCATACATCTTCTCTAGAGTCATTTGGATAATTTAAGGCCCAGAATTGCAAATCTCTATTGAACTAAAGCTAAAATGTAGCTGCTAACTTGAAAACTACCGCTTCATGACATTACAAGGTTGAACAGAGCATTTTGAGCTTTGGAAATGTAGACAGACTAATATTAAAGAGTTACTCATGTGAATGAAATAAAACACAACTCCAAGTATGTCTTTGAAGTAGTAACATTGGCTTAAAATTTACTAGAGTCGATTTTGCATAGTGTATGAAGCAGTTTGATTGACTTTACAGGACTATTCAAATTTATAAAAACAAAACACAGCTATGAGTGAATAACAATGAAAGATCAAAACTTGTATTTGTGAATGAGTCCTTTAAAAAGAAGTGTAAAAGAGGCTTTGTTTGTCCCTTCATTTTTGTATTTGAATTCAAAGCAGAAAAAATAAAGAACAAACCAAATGCGTATTTATAACAACAGCAATGATTGAAAAATAATAATAGTGTTTAGACCCACTTCCTGTAAATATGCAATCCAGTTCTGAGTATCCTGCTGGATTCCTGTCACTGCCTCTTCTTTCTTCCTCTTGCAGACAGTAAAACTCATTATGAACGTGGATTATAGATCAATGAAAACAAAGACGAAGTGGAGATGTCCAGTGGAGAGGGACTGACATCGGCAGCCCAGCTTTTTAGGAGCATAATGGAGAAAAACAGAATCAGTGTGAACAGATCCTCAGAGAGAGCATGGTAGTGCCGGCACTGTGAAATGGGATTCTCTGTGTCTGTATTGTACAAAATATTCAACACAAGATATTGCAATAGTGTTTCTTTATGTCTTGGTGCACTGTGTAACTTTTTCCTGTAACATTAATTATAATTAAAGTTACATTTAAAGTTTGAAAGGCCTGTAGCGCCTCTTCCCCCTAGCTTAGCAATGCTGTCAATCAAACCTGTTCATATCTTGATTTACGGAAAAAATAGAGAAAAAAAAAAAAAACACGAGGAGTGGGTTAATTTGACCATTTTAAGACCAAAATAACAAGCCTGACAGCAGAAGTTACAGAAAGAGGGGCAACAATTTTTCAATAGAAAGTGAATTGGAGCCAGTGTAGATGGAGCCGGAAGTGCGTCCTTGCTGACTTCCTGTTTGGAATGTTGCAGCTAGAGGGTTAGCTTTTTCCATTTATATATACAATCTATGGTCCAGTGCAGGTATATTGTGTAAGCAGCCCATGAGGTAGAGTCCACTGCGTGCTGTCTATATCTAATTATAAGGAAGTGCACTGTTAGCATGCTGCTTGTTGTTAGCTTAACGTCATGGTAAAACTCTGCTCTGGTCTCTGAAAGTTGTAAACAGCATTTATAAACTCATAAACTAAGTGGTGAATAATTAGATTGTCCAGAATGCATAAGGTAAGCAGCATAAAAATTGTTCAGTTATCTTCATGGAGACAATCAGGAAACACCACCAGACCAAATTACAGAACAGAGTAAGAATGCATATTCATGCAAGTCAAAAACCTGTAACTGAAGAAACCATGTTGTGGAACATTTCAGGCCTGGAGAAAAAAAAAACAAGAGTATGTTTAAAAGATCAATTAAAAAATATATATGACTAATTCTTATATTTTTTCTTACCGTTTCAAACTTTCAGATTTTCTACCTCAAGTTTAAATTCCTGCATTTTGCAAATTGAAAAAGAAAAAAAGAATGTCCACAAAACAACACTGCCATTATATTTAATTTATTATTTCTAGTTGTGTGCTTTTTCACATTATGCTGACCTTAATAGTGGATAAACCTTCAAAGCTTGACTTGTCCTTTGTCTCGGCCCTTGCGCTGCTGTTTCTCAGTATAATTATTATAGGTGAGAATACAGAGAAAATGAGGCTGTGTCTAATCCAGGCCTGGGTAATGGCGATAATAACAGTTTTTGTGGTTTATGTGTCAGAGTACGGCCCTGCAGGAGGGACAGCGGATGCTTTCAAATGAGCCTGACAAAGATATTTCTCTTTACATTAGAGACTATAGGAATTACAGCATTGTACATATAGGGAGAATGATGTTGATGGCTCCTTAATGGGAATTGTGGGAGATCTCATTTTTTTAAAAACATCAGCTCTTTTTCTTTCTAATTTCTGTGCATATTTACATGGATTCACGGGTCCTATATGGACACAAAATGGACTCATGTGAGGCAGCACGGTGGCTGAGTGGTTAGCACTCATGCTTCACAGCAAGAAGGTTCCAGGTTTGATCCCCGGGTCGCCCAGGCCTTTCTGTGTGTGGATTTTGCATGCATGGTCTGGGTTCGATCCCCGGGTCACCTGAGCCTGGATGGGTTTCCACTCCGGTTTCCCCCATCAACCCAAAACAGGCTCCAGGCAAAAATCCTCTAGCTGCCCGCGCTGCCCACTGCTCCTGAAGGATGGGTCAAATGCAGAGAAATAATTTCCCTATGGGGATGAATAAAGTCTGGCTTCTTCTTAAGCCATGTTGTAATGTTGTTACTTCATCAAAAACATACCTGGAGTTGTGTTTTTTTTCACACATGTTTGAATAATTCTGGTTTATTTGTCTCTCTACATCCCCAAAACTCAAAATGCTGTCCCACCTTGTGATGTCATGAAGCAGTAGTTTTCATCTTAGCATCTACACTTTACCTTTAATTCAGAGGAAATGAAAGAGAGGGAGAGGCCAAGAGAAAGAAGAGAGAGAGGGGGTGAGAGAATGAAAGAGAGAGAGAAGGTGCAGAAACACAGAATAAACTTTATCATGAAGTGTTTTCATACATAAATAAATGTATAATTATATGTCATTAAAAGGACATATAAAACAGCTATTGTCCCATTAAATTTCTAGAACCAGGATTAAATTTCTCGCTCCATTTTATTCACATAATATGTGAATAAAATGCAAGAAATTTAATTGAATTCAATTTATCAGATACAGAAAGAATTTTAAGGGGATTTTGTGGTGTCTTTTATGGTATTATAGAATTTGATCTTAGTGAAAATTGACATTGAAATTCTCATTTTACCATGATGCATTGAATGAACATAAGGAAGAGACAGACAGAGAGAGACAGAGAGAGAGACAGAGAAAGAGAGAGACAGAGAGAGAGAGAGAGAGAGAGAGAGACAGACAGAGAGAGAGAGAGACAGAGAGAGAGAGAGAGAGAGAAACAGAGAAAGAGAGAGAGACAGAGAAACAGAGAGAGAGAGAGACAGAGAGAGAGACAGAGAGAGACAGAGAGAGAGAGAGAGACAGAGAGAGAGAGAGAGATAGAGAGAGAGACAGAGAGAGAGAAAGAGAGAGAAACAGAGAGAGAGAGAGAGACAGAGAGAGAGAGACAGAGAAACAGAGAGGGAGAGACAGAGAGAGAGAGGGAGACAGAGAGAGAGACAGAGAGAAGAAATGAAAGTGAGAGAGAGAATGAAAGAGAAAGGGAGGGAGAGAGGCTGAAAGATAGAGAGTGAGAGAGAGACACAAAGAAAGAAAGAGAGAGGGATAAAGGGAGAAAGAGGAAGCGGGGGCAGAGAGAGAAAGAGAGAGTAGGAGCAAGAGAAAGAGAGAGTGAGAGAAGGGAGAGGGAACAAAAAGAGATGGGGGGAGAGAGAGAGAGAACAACAGAGAGAGAAAGCAACAGAGAGAAGGGAGAGAGACAGAGAGAGTGAGAATAAAAGAGAAAATGAATGAAAGAGAGAGATAGAAAGACAGGCAGAGAGAAAGAGGATACAGGACAGGCTCCAATGTTCCCTCTAAGCTGCGCAACTGCGCAATTGACCACTGCTCGCACATTCTCAGCGCACAAGAAAACCTATGCAGCGCACTGTAAATGAATTAGATCTATAACATTTTTTTCTGTATCATTTTGCTGCGTAACTCAGTGAGTGACAGGTGTCCAGCCAATCATACAATATGATTCATTTACGCAGCCAATCATGGCTTGTGTACGTGCCATGGCCATACACACTATATACAGTGGTACCTCACCTTACGAAATTAATTCGTTCCAGAAGTGGTTTCGTAAAAAAAAAGCCTGATTCGTTCAAAGGCCCCGATCCAAGTTTTTTTTTTTTATAGTGTAACTTTTTTTTATAATGTAACATTGTGTTCTGCGTAGAGACTGTAGACCCAGGACTAAACGTGGACTATACCAGGTCTAGACCAAGGTCTAAACCTGGACTAAACCTGGACTAAACCTGGACTAAACCAGGACGAGACCAGGTGGATTAAAGCGCCGCGTGCGGGTCTATTTCCTGGTTTCGTTTCGAGTCACGGCTGAGGCGAGCAGCGAGGGGGACCGCACGCAGTCTGAGCGCATGAACGAGACCCGTGCTCAAACCGTGCCTGGTCTAGACCACCGCGGCTCTTGCCTGCGTTCGTTCATGCGCTCAGACTGCGTGCGGTCCCCCTCGCTGCTCGCCTCAGCCGTGACTCGAAACGAAACCAGGAAATAGACCCGCCTGCGGCGCTTTAATCCACCTGGTCTAGTCCTGGTTTAGTCCACGTTTAGTCCTGGTTTAGTCCAGGTTTAGTCCTGGTCCAGTCCTGGTTTAGTCCAGGTCTAGACCTGCTGGCAGCCCCGCGCCGGGTCATGCTGCGCTATCACACGTGTCCGCGCACAGTTTTCTCCCCCCTCCCCCTTCCCCCCACACTTCACTATTAATAATTTTGTTGAAAATTTATGAAAGTTTGAGTGTTTAAACGAGAGACAAATGTGAGAAAAGTTTAAATTCAGTCTGAGAAAAGCGTATAATGTGTGTGGCTGAGCGCGCATTATTTGAATTTTTGAGATTTTGCGTTTCGTAACTTGAATTTTCTTTCGTATCTAGAGACCAAAATTTAACGTGAAGGCGTTTCATAACTTGAAATTTTCGTTTGTTGGGTCTTTCGTAAGGTGAGGTACCACTGTAATAGTAATAACAGTGCACCGGAGTTAAGATACGCTAATGCTAACCAATGCTCCCTCTAAGGTGCGTGTGTGCAGCGCATAAAATAAAATCTAACCTGAACTGACAAACAAAGTGCTGGTTAGACGCACGGAACGACCAATCTGATAGACTGCACACGTGAATGTGACACACGTCAGGGAGAAGCCAACTACAGACACATTTCGACCACATTTCTCTAGCTTCCTTCAGTATGACCGTAGTTGTAGTTGCACATCTCCGCGGGTGATAATAATTTATACTTATTTTGAAACCATTATTTTGAGAAAGATTACCCATCTTATGGCCTATAGGTCCTACAATCCATTAAAAAAAAAAGTGTAGCTACACTGCCTGACAAAAGTATTAGGACGATTGTGTATTTCTGAACTTTCATAAATAATGATAACAAGACGTATTGTTAATGACAGCAAATCAATTTATTGATATATTAAAGCAAATTTCATCATGTGTAAAGGCATATTATTGTAAAAATGGGGACTCATTGCAGTGTAGGTCTAACTCAGGTCTAAACCAGGACTAGACTAGGACTATCGTCCTAATACTTGTGTTAGGCAGTGTATATTCAGGCTATATTTATCAAGCTGAAAAAGTCTCTTAATGTGATTTTACAGATTTATACACTGCTCATTTATGGGAGCAAAATAAAATAAAATATATTTTAAGTTATTTTATTTATTTGAGGTTATTTTTCTAAATATTGTACTGTTCAATGTTTCACTGACCACAGCAGGACTCACACTGACATACAACATATACAAATCTCATGAACAGATTTTTGTCTTTGTCATTCTAAGTGGACCAAAAAAATCAGTTATATTAAAAGTAATCTAACAGAAATAACTGCAGTAATTTGAATAATAAGCTGTAACTTGCAATGATCTCAGGTGTGATACTGGTGTGGCCACAGTGTGCATGTCTGATGTTGCTCACAGGGGTCCAAGGAACGCTCAAGGAGTTAGCGTGTTTGCTCAAACACATGAAAAATTAGGGGGAAAACTGACAGGCTCTCACATGAGTTCACACAGCAGTGATGGAGCAGAGTTGTTTTTTGGCGCTGTCTCTAAACCCTATCGCTCCATCTCCTCATATTGGAAAGCTGTGCAGATTGTGATTTGGACACGAGGCCACTAAATGCCAGTCTTTCACAGCCAGCGAGAAAACAGTTTTGACTAAACATCAATGGCAGCCTCCAGATGAGGTCTCCTCTGTCAGAGCCCAATTAAATGAGTGTTGGAGTGGAGTCTCGTGGAGTGTTTATCAGACAGTGCCCAAGGATAGCGCTGTGTCCACGCTCATGATTCAAAACAGTCCAGATGACGAGTGAGCTGCGCCAAGTGGAGATTTAAAACAGCAGCCGAAAGGGTCTGAGAAATGCTACTTTTAAAAGCATGCATAATATTTTTCATGTTGTTTTTTGCTGTTTCAACGAAAAACATCTGCAACCTGTGTGGTAATTTGCATGTTTTTACTTCAGATGCCCTGATTTTCAACACTTAAATAATGGTAAATCAGTGTATATCAGGTCATTGGTTTCTACTTAAATATTCTTACCCTTATCTTAATTTTAGGTGCATTATGTAACACACTTATAATTGATTTAAAGAAGACCTATTGTGCTTGTGTCTGCTGTATAGTTATAATCTATGACACCGTGGACCATTATGTTATCCTTGGACATTTAAAATCACAATATTCACCTGAAATGACAAAAACAAGTCTGCTGAGCTCGGTGTTAGAAAACTGCAGTGCCCAATGGGAGCTGACGTTGCTGTAAATGTCAACACAACTTGGACAACACAACTCCTATGAATAGCTGCTGATCACACTAGCAAATCCTAAAATATGAAAAGCTGATTTTGCATAATAGGTGTGCTTTAAGAAACTGTATATTAGTTTAAATCCATACTGTGGAATATACCAGATAAAGCAATAACGCCTCCATGGAAACGGGCAGGTGGCGAACACTTCCCCAGCAAAGTTACACAGTGTACCTTTAAGTAGCCTAACTGAAAATCCCCAAATTTGCTGGATGGAATGGAAAATTTACTATATTTGAAATAATGGATTTATATTTCTCTCAAACAGGTCTTGTGAACAACATTTACCAAGACATTCAGGTGTCCTTGGTTTAGGAATACAATGACATTCATACCAGAGTGTGGCCATAATCATTTAAAAAGTCATCGTTTATTTTTCTTATCTTGCTCAACAATTGTTTTGAGCTGTGGGTCACAGAAAAGATGTATTATCTAAAACAACCTTGTAAAGAGAAAAGTGGAACCAAAAAGCCAAAAAGTTTTTATTTGGCAAAGCAATACATCACAGTATTATCTGCGCATGACCTCTTTGTCAGTGAATATATGAAAATAATAACTAGTATATAAGATGTGGAGAAGTATAGTAATGTAAGTTGTGTTGTTTATTAAAACAATGAGAGGTAGTGAGTTGATGAATGACTGTCCATTAGGATTCACTCAGAAACTCTGGATATTGCGTGGCTGCATGATGCAATTCACTGTAATACAATCTACAGTATTCAGGACAATAGCTGCTCCATACGTAATCTATGGAACATCTTAATCTGCTATACTTATTAAGGTGAAACAACAACAATGCGGCAACATTTGTAATTTTATCAATTGAAAGTCATGTTGGCCTTACCTGATTTGTACTATTTTCAAACAGTAAATGAGTTAACCACTCTTCTTATGGCATTTCTATCCCAATCCCAATTATTCTAATCTCACTAGGGACACACTAGGGACTGCAGGACAACAAATGTATAGGTTTAAGAGAGATGAAAAATTAGTACTACTAAAGGAAAATTAACGTTTTTTTACAATCTGAGCCTTCTTTCGGCAATAAAACAAGTAGTTTTACTCACCCATAGCAGTTTGGTGTCAATTGGAGCAGTATCGCAGAACTTATGTTGAGCCGTTCTGTTCTACTAATGATCCCGTATCCGTTAGCGTGAGTGCTCGGGGCATTACTTTGCACTCTCCAAATAACACAAACTTTAGCACTTTTCAAATCACAGAAGATCGCTGTGTCAGGGTAGACTTTTAGTGGATTCCAAAACGGCCTGAAACCCGATATCCAGCTATAGTTTAATTTGATGACGTCATCAGAGAGGACAGTGCGCATGCGTGAACTCAGCTGTTTTGTAAACACAGCTAGTCCAAAAGAAGCTAACACCGCTCTGAACTTTACTTTTCTGTTGCGATATCGGGTTTCAGGCCGTTTTGGAATCTACTAAAAGTCTACCCTGACACAGCGATCTTCTGTGATTTGAAAAGTGGTAAAGTTTGTGTTATTTGGACACCGCAAATCAGTGCCCCGAGCACTCACGCTAACGGATACGGGATCATTAGTAGAACAGAACGGCTCAACATAAGTTCTGCGATACTGCTCCAATTGACACCAAACTGCTATGGGTGAGTAAAACTACTTGTTTTATTGCCGAAAGAAGGCTCAGATTGTAAAAATTTTTTACTTTTCCTTTAAAGCATTGTGGAGGCTAACCAGCTACATGCAAACTAATATCCATAATGCAGTTGTTTTAAGTCCAAAAAGCACATTTGAATGCAAAATTTGTTTAAATATTTAATAACTTTGCATTTATAAAGTTTCAGAAAAAATATTTAAAATAAAATTATTGTTCTTCTTGTAGCTGATTAGCCTCAAGCAAGCATTTAGACTTTTAGTTTTTTGGAAAAAAATTGTAGAAAATTGAATGAGAACTTTATTTCCGGAACCAGGGGGTGGGCGGTCACTGTTGAGGTCTGTTGCAATGGCAGGTAACCATTCAAACCATTTTTTATACCTTTTGAATGGTGCGAAGTGCTCAAAAGAGAGCCTATAAACAGAAACCCACGACTAAAAATGCATTTCACTAAGTCAGCTGATTTTGACCCACATAGCTGCTTTTACAATATTCTGAAGGCCAAAATGTATTTTACTCCAGCTATGAATAGAAGCAGGTACGGGGCCTTTAAGTACAAAGTCATTATGAAAATCAAGAACTGTAGGCCTATAAACCCTTTCTTCCATCTCTACCCCACAGCAGCAGAACCTACAGCCTCTTCTCCTCCTCCTCTTCACAACATAAGCACATAAGCACTGAAAGGAAGATTTTCTTATAACTTACTCTCCTTGCATCCATTGTATTGATTTATTTATTCTTCAAAAAATAATTAGCTGCCCCTTGCTCAAGCCACAGCTTGTATATCTTTTGACTTTGGTGCATCTCCAAAAAAGTTTCATAATGTTGTATACATTCTAATTGCACCAATGCAAAAAGGTAATTTAATCTTCATTTCTAATATATTTTCTTCAAACATAGACGTGAATAGTTTAATGGCAGCCCTGTGTGTGTCTCTTGGATCTTTTTGATGAACCTTGAACTAAAACTGCCCCGGGCGGCTTTCCAAATGACTGCATCGTCAGTCTGAGAGAGAGGATACAAGACGCATTTAAATTTAAGAATTATATAAGCAGTATCCTTTTTAGATTTAGTAACTTTTTCATATAATAATAATAGAATCAAATGGCTTTTACCTGCCTCAGTGAGAGGAGGTAACCAGTGCAATCGTACTTGTTGTTAATGCTTCTAAAATTAGCCTTTTTTTAGTCCTGATGCCCTGCTCTAATCCTGGTTTAGTCCTGATCTTGTCCAGGTTTAGTTTCAGATTTGATCCTGGTTTAGTTCATATTTTAAAGATTGTACATTACACAAAATTAACTCTTGAGCTTTAAGTCATGTAAGAATGCTTTTTCCTCAGCCAAAACATACCTGAAGTGTTGTTTTGTTTCATTCACACATGTTTGAGTAAACTCCTAAACTCAAAATGCTCATCACCTTGTGATGTCATGAAGGGGTAGTTTCCAAAGCTACCTTTTACCTTTTGTTCAGTCAAGATGGGCTATACTAGGGCTGAAATGATCCAGATGATTCTAGGAGAATAGAGTTTAAAAACACAGTGGAGCACTTCTTGTATTACAGATGACATCAGAAGGTGGAATAGAGTTTTTTCCATTTGAGAAAATGAAAGAAAATACACCTCCAGGTATGTTTTTGATGAAGAAACAACATTATAACAGATCAATATGAGCCCTTTAATGTGGTGAATGTGCAAGTGTGAAGGCACTTTGAGTCTAAGGATCAAAACACACACAAATTAGCAACTAAAATCTAATATGTATTTAATCTGTATTTGGGCTGCTTTCATGCAAGACCCAACCCTTCTTGATCAGCAATAATTTTACTTTCAAATTTGTTTTTTGGTCTAGAGATGAGACAGGGAACTTATTTATTTACTTAGCAAAAACTAGCAGAATTTTAAAATAGTGATAGGGTTTGTGATTTAATAAAGATCAGATATTCTGTTAGTATGGTAATACGATGGCAATAACATGGTGATTTAAAGCTTATCTAGGTGTGATTCTGTGTAATAACATGGAAATTACTGCCTCAGTGAGGATTCATAATAAGGTAATATTATGAATCCTACCCTATGTAGCACTATGTGAAGAATCATCAGGTAACACAGTAGATATTTATGGTTATAATAATAGAAACAGACCTACAAGTGCTTAAACCAGATTCCATAGTATTTCTATTGTTATTACAGTGTATAGTACAGCTTTATAATAATGGCTGTGTAATCCCTCAGAAAATTCAGTTCTGTAAACTGGACACAATGTTTTGAAGTGAATATTTGTGACTCATCCAAGAGGCTTCTTCAGTTCTGACAGGAAACTGGAAAGAAACTGCCTTTTATGTGTCTGGGGGGAGGAGAAAAGTACACTGAAATTAACAAATCTATTTGTTTACAGCTTCTTTTATTAGTTAAAGGTCCTATATTACACAAAATTGAGTCTTGTGAACTTTAAGTCATGCCATAATGTCATTAGCTCCTCAAAAACCCAGAGTTGTGTTTTGTTTCATTCACACATGTTTGTCTATATCTCCATAGCTCAAAATGTGCTGTTCCACCTTGTGATGTCATCAAGTGGCAGTTTTCAAGTTAACAGCTCCTTTCCTGTTAGTTCAGTAAAAATAGGCAATTCCAAGGTCGAAATTATCCAAATGATTCTAGTGAATGTGTATGAAATTTCAAAACACAGTGGAGCATTGTATTACCACATCACTGGTGACACACAAATGCAGGATTTGTGTGTTAAACAGAGGCGGTTCTTGGGGGTGGGGCGAGTGGGGCAATTGCCCAGGGCGCAACTTTGTGAGGAGCGCCCTGCCGAGCCCGCCCGCGCAATACATTCCCTTCCACCTGCTGGCGCCTAATGTATTATTTTACATTATATTATATTATATTATATTATACTGAGGAGCAATCTGTGTGAGGAAAGTGAGGAATAGCTGTGTGTGATAACTTTTTGTGTGTGTGTGTGCCTGTGCAATCTGTAGAATAAGACAGAAGAAGAATAAATGTTTAAGGGGAGAGTAGCCCACTTTGTGTGTGTGTGTGTGTGCGTGCGTGCGTGCGTGTGTGTGTGTGTGTGTGTGTCTGTATGTAGGTAGGGGATTTTGAAAAAATCATTTGAATAATTGTGATTTCATTATTGACAATATTGAAATAGATAGAAGATAATCGTGATTATGATTTTTTCCATAATCGAGCAGCCGATGGTTCTATTTATATATCTGATTGTATATATTTTTGCCACTTTTATGTTTAGAGTTTATTTATTATTTTTTAATGTATGTTATTTAAGTTATGATAACTTATATATTTTTTGAAAGTTGTGATAATGAGAACCACTCTATAGTGATAATTAAACATGGTTGCTTGTGATAAATGTTGTGGGTTTTTTTTTCATTCCTTGGAGGGGGGGGGGGGGCGGGGGCTTGTGTGTGCTTGTGGTTTTTTTTTTTACATTCCTGGGGGGGGGGATGTAAAAACACCGCCCCTGGTGTTAAACATGTGTGAATGAAACAAAAAGGTATGTTTGTGATGAGGAAACAATATTATAACTTTGATCAGAGAATAGCATATTAACTTAAATGATTAACTATAGTAGGTAAGCTCTTGTAAATGTTTACACAATAATGCAAATTTCAGATACTTGTTTTACTGTCTGTAGCCTGCATTCCCTGACAGCTGCTTGAGTCCTGGCACTACATGGGGCTTTCATTTAGTTTTGTTAAATCGCTCTCAAACCTGCAACTGGCCAAATCTTGAGGGAATAAAGAGTGCTTTGTGAACAACTCACATCTCCCCAAACTTCAAATTAAGAGAGAATTGATTAGGAAGGAGCTATCTACAGACTTAGATTCATTTTCTCTAAGTTCTGCTTTGTTTTAATTAATCTCGAAGGCTTGAAGTGGAGAAGTGGAGAATTAAGAGGCTTTTAGCTGCAGTTATCTCACAGACAGACCTCCGCTTTCAAACAGGTGCAGTCATGAGTTTGATTTAGGTTTGAGTTGGACTTTGAACAAAATGTTTAGGCTTGTCATACTTTTACTGGTGTAAATATTTGAAGGAATAGCACATCTTGATTTATATATTTTTTAAATTATAAATACATATTTAGAACTAGACTTAGGACTGACTCAATTTTCTGTGATTACTCCGATATTACAACTTCTACATTTTGCCTAAATACTACGTGTCTACCTAAATATTAACTATGATATAATTTAAAGTACTATTTTTCTGGTAAGGGTGAGTCCACTTTGTTTCCATGTGGATGTTGCTTTGGATGGTATGTTATAATGTCATATGGCATTAAACTTGTATCATGTTTTTATGCCATAACAGGGATCAAATGTTTGTTCCCACATCCCCAGAGATGGATAGATTTAATGCCATACCTTGGAACATTTTGGGCAAAGTCTTAACATCTCCAAGAAGACAAACAGGTGACGGACCCTCACCACGTGGAACCATTGAGACAACACTGCAGTACGGTAAACACTCTTTTATCGATGACTTTATGGCTTTTAGTCTAGTCTATGTCCATGTTTTATTGTGCATATATAGATCTTCCTTTTGTCAAAACCATCACAGCCTCTCTGACTTTAACTCCAAAAATTCCAACATGGCTTCCTTCTCTGATCATCCCTGGCCCCCCACCCTCATCATGAACTAAAACATCCTCAGTTTTGCCCATGTCTACTCCTGTCTGCTCCTGTACAGCTCCTGTTTTGGTGTGTCATTAAAGGGTCCATATTACTCAATTTTTTTCTGGTCTATTTTCTAATACTGTTTCCTCATCACAAACAGACCTGGAGTTGTGTTTAGTTTCATTCACACATGTTTAACACACAAATCCTGCATATTTAGGCTGAGTTCTTCTCTCAAACAGAAAACACTCCACCTTGTGATGTCATGTGGCAGACACCCATTTAGTGCTCCTCTGTGTAAGCTCCATACCAAAAACTACCACTTCATGACATCACAAGGTGGAACAGAGAATTTTAAGCTTTGGTGAAGTAGACAGACTAATAAATCAGAATTTCTCAAACTTATGTGGATGAAATAAAACACAACTCCAGGTATGTTTTTGAAAAGGTAATGTTATAACTATAAATGACCTAAAGCATAAAATTTAAATGTTGCATAATATAGGAAAGATATATTTATATGTAGAAAATTAACTCCTCCTTTTCAACATGCCAACAAAATATTATAACTCAGAGGTCTTCAACAGGGGGGTCGCGACCCCTAGGAGGGTCGCAGAGGTACTGCAGATGGGGTCGCGAAATCTTTTGATTTCACTTTAAAGCTCCCATGGCATGAAATTTTCACTTTCTGAGGTTTATGAACGTTAATGTGAGCTCCCCTACCCTGTTTAGGCCTTCCCCCATGGCTAAAAGTTGCGAAATGTCTAAACTGAGCATTTGCGGTCCTTTTCTGCGTTACAAAAAAACAGTGTTCAAACGGGCGAGTTCGGACAAGGCACCTTATTGACGTCAGATCGGCAAATGCAGCTCCAGCCCCTCCCTCTGTCTCCGCTCAGCGTCCCTGTATATCCCGCCCATAGAGTTTGGACTGTGAATGCGCTACAATGTGAAATGCTTTTTTTTATTTGCCTGGAGGCACGTCCGAGTGTTTCTAGGCTCGCAAGTCCCTTACCCGACCCTCTGGACCTCTGAAATACCAGTGGTTTTCTGTGTAAATATGCTTTTTTTCATTGCAAAGTCTCTCATCTGTCTTCGTGCGTAAAACACGGAAGAGAGGAGACAGGGAGCCGAGCTGCGCTTCGAGCGGGGGAAACCCGGCCCCCCCGCTCCTTAGTCAATCTCTCTGTCCTTCTCATTTGCATTGAAGCAGAAACACCCAGAATAAAGCATTTTAGACACATATCTAGCCTCATGAAGACTGTCAGAATCATATCTCATGCAGTGAGTGTTGATTTTGAAGAAGGATTCATTTAAAGTATTAGGGAACCATTAAGGAGCCATATAAAAGCATCAAGAAGTACCATGTCATGGGACCTTTAAAATACTATAATTTTATATTTTACAGTGTAAAATACAGTATTAACCTGTGTATTATTTCCTTTTATTGGATGTACCATAACAGAGTAGCAATGTTTATACATGACACTAAGCTCAATTTAATATAAAACACAATTCTATGCCGTATATATAGTAGGGGGTCCCTGACCCAGTTCGCCATCTGTTTGGGGGTCCCTGGCCTGAAAAACGTTGAAGACCTCTGTTATAACTGGTTTCATTTGAGAATGTATTAAAATGTTTGAAAGTCTTTTAATTATATAGTCAATGCAAATACTCACTTATTATTCACGCAGCAAAAAGATTACCGAGAATGAAAAGATTATAAAAAAACGTAGGTAGCTGCCCACGTTAACACATACTCCAGATAAGACAGATAAGTAGACAGACATACTGGAGGTGTTGCATCCCTTCTTACTCCGCATGTGACATTAAGCAGCCTTATTAAACCTTTGCTTATTAGAAGAGCTAATAAATGCACAGTGGAGCCTGGCAGGTGCGGAGGTCAGATCTTCCTCTCAGGTGAGATGATGAAGACGAGGGAAGTGTCACATGACAGGCCCGAGGCAGACGTGTGCTGTTACCAAGGAAACATTTCAGTTAAGCGTCTTTTCTCCAGCGATGTGGATTTAACACCTGCAAATAATCAAGAGGGCTTTAATAACAAGCTCCTGGTAGCGCCTGTTACTCTGAGCACAGTGCCACATAAGGTATGCAAAGAAACAGGCAATAACTAACATTTCAAATTCAGTTTCAATCAAAGTGTATGAATTAAATACAGGAAAATAATTAAAGTTAAAATTAAAATTAAAATTAAAAACACTCTTTTTACTTTTACACAAAAAGTCTGGGCAACATGGTGATAGAAATGATACATTGTGATAGACATTATGTTCTCTTCAGTGCAGCTTCTTTCCCACCCACGCCTCCTATTGGACAAACTCTGCCTGCTGTGAGTGAGTGACAGGTGAAGTGAACTTGCCTGTACCTTACTTTACAAAGGTATGAGTTTGGTCACCAGTAAATCTCCCCATTTTCAAATGGGTGTGATTGATTAACCAATCAAATGACTTGTTTGGTCTGTCTGTACTGAGAAAAATAAGGGGGAAAGGGAGAAAAAAACAAACCAAACCAGAAAACTGCAGAATCAATGCGCGTAACACTAAACTCAATCAGTCAAATCTGAGGAGAGAGAAATTAGTTTTTATTTTTAAATGATGTGTGACCAATGAGATCCTTTATTTCACATAGGTCTCTAAAAAAATATATATATCTGATTGGACGATCACCAGACCAGACTGATATTCATCTGTATTAAAAAACAAACAAACAAGGCTATATGAACACACTGTCCATAAATCATGAATAAATAACTTAGATACTGGGAGTGCTCATCCAGATCACTGGTTATGTCAGAAAAAGCAGGTTCTCATCAAGATTGCTGAGGACAAACAACTGAAATGCATCTAAGGTCATCCCACTGAGCCTTGATGAAGACTCATATGAGAGTTTAAACATTATAATCATATTTGTTTCACTAGACTAGTACTGAGATAGATCACTGCAATTCTAAAACCATTCAGGTGAAGTACATTTTTGTCCTTTCAGTTTCTTCAGTATCGATCTGAGTATTGTATTTTTAAAATTCATTTCTTTATTTTTTTATCTTAGATTAAACCTTGGGTGTTATTTTATTGTGTATGAATGAATGTATGAAGTTTTGCTATCATATTTAAGTTCACTGTCCTTTGTCGTCTGCATTTGACCCATCCTTCAGTAGAGCTATAGGTGACCCTGTCAGGAGCAGTGGGTGTCACAGTGCCACACCCACGGACCCAGCTCCAGATCTTAAACCATAGACTGTATTTATAAATGGAGATTGCCTACCCACATGGGAACATGGGAAGTTGCACATAGGAAGTGTGGCCCTTCCAGCTCCAGCTCTCTGTATTTGCTGCTGTGAACCTCGTCATTTTGGTCTTAATGTTTAACCCGCTCTACATGATCCTGGTGTTCTTATTTCACTGTAAATAAATTCTTATTCCTAGTAGAACTCAGCTCCAAATTCACTCCTATGACTGCTAGCCTTGTGAGCTTCATTTGACTGAAGCCACACTGCCTTAGTTCACTTCTTTATACAGTCTATGTCTGAAACTAGGCTTGGTCAGGGCTACCTTAGCTGGAGGATTTTCCCTATTCTGCATGTCTGGGGTTGATGGGGGAGGAAACTAACATTCATTCATTCATTTATGCTTTACCATTTTATGGGTCGCGGGGGCAGCAGTCCAAGCAGTGTTCTGCTGCCCCCATGAATCCTTCCACAGGTGGTGGGTCCACATGTGGTCAACCCGTCAAGAGCCGGATTCGAATCGCCAACCCCTGGATCACAAGGCATATGCTCTACCAACTGAGCTACTGCTGCCCCAGTAAACTAACATAAACGATGAAAACTGTGCCCTTTAAGATGAAGCATGGGACCTTCTGGCTGTGAGGTGGGTGTCTGGGTATTGGTACTAAAGCGGTTTATAGGTTCAGTTCTAATTTTGGTTTTGCAGACCTTAGTTTTCTTTGCATTTGACTTTTTTCAACCATAGCAACCTGTCAGGGTATGTGGCCACAACCCACATCCCCGAAGCCACTGGTAACTAATGGTGGTAAAATACTTCTTTAGCCAGAGGGAAAAGTGGCTGCCAATCTGTGCCATCATTCTCCCCGAGCAGCACCAATCACTCTCATACATCACATTCACACAGACAAGGTCGGGGAAATAGTAGTAGTAGTAGTAATAAATTTGGTCATCTTCAGCACTACAAGGACATAGACTACAACGTCATTTGGGTCATGACTGAAAAAGTAAAAAGAACTTGTAATTCTTAAACAATGATAGAATTCCAAGAAAGAAAAGCAGCTTATGAACAGCAAGTTTTTGTTTGCAGTTTCACAACACAGGACTTAAAGGTACATTGTATAACTTTTCCGGTGGAGAGTCCTTCAAATGTTTTTATCTGTGGAGATGTTATTGCTTTATCTGGAACCTTTTATCGTCATGGAGACCAAACCAGACCAAGTTACAGGTCAGATCTGTGGAGAGGCAACCCCACTCACAGTCAGAATGCCTGTTTTTGAGCAATAAAACCACCTACCAAATGTAATGTTACCAAATGTAAGGTAGAGTTGTTTAATGTCATACATTTCAGGAACATTTCAGGCAGAGCAATGGGATATCCATAGAAACAAATGTCAGACCCTCCACCAGAAAGTTACACAATGAACTTTTAATACAAGAAAAAAAAGAAAGAAACAAAAGAAACAAAACTGAATGCACGGATCTTTCTAAAACTCAAAAAAAATCAAACGTTTTATACCTCTTTTTAAAGGATGTCTTGCCCAAGGACACTACAGAAGCCTGCACCGGTCAAACTGCCAACTTTCTGGTTATGAGACACCACTGACACCCACTTAACTTCTACTTTATCCAACTTATATTTTGTAGACTTTAAATTTGAATGGTGATGTATTTTTGAGAGCAGTTAGGGCACATGGAGACTGTTGAGGTTTATTTCATATAAACTTGTATAGGCCTTGGGATTAGTGAAAGAATTATGTAAAAATACTGGCACCATCTGTTAGCGTTGGAGATAACTGCTTAAAAATCTGTTCATTTAATTTAGTATTTTCTCCACATACCCTCTGCTCTTTATAATTATTACTGTTTTTACAGATTAATGACTAGGCTACTTAATTAAAACCCGACACACACAGCCAAATGACACTACATTATTCTTTGTAATTAAGATTTTAGTTCATTCATTTTGTCTTGAAAAAGCTGTAGCCAATTACCAAAAATACACTTTATGGAGCACTTAATATTGCTTGCTTCAGTTATTTTTCTCTATTCAAAAATTCTATTAATTTGTACATCCAATATGTCGTGTTATTGAAAATATAGACCTATTGATTACAGTATGTTAAAGGTCCTCTATTACGCGATATTATTTCTCATTAGTTGTTTTGTTTCATTCACACGTGTTTGAGTAATCTTTTATTAATAGTCTGTCTACATCTCCAAAGCTCAAAATGCTGTTTCACCTTACGATGTCATGAAATGGTAGTTTTCAACTTAACCGCTACCTTTTACCTTTAGTTCAGAAGAGATTGGCAATTCCAGGTGATCCAAATGATTCTAGTAATGGTGTATGGAGTTTAAAAACACAGTGGAGTACTTCTTGTATCACCACATTGCATCACAAGGTGGAACACAGTGTTTTCTGTTTGCGTAAAGAACTCAGCCTAAATATGTATGTTTTGTGTGTTAAAGGTCCCATGGCATGAAATTTTCACTTTCTGAGGTTTTTGAACGTTAATGTGAGCTCCCCTACCCTGTTTAGCCCCCCGTGGTTAAAAGTTGCGAAATGTCTAAACTGAGCATTTGCGATCCTTTTCTGCGTTACAAAAAATCGGAGCTCAAACGGGCGATTTTGAACAAGGCACCTTATTGATGTCAGATCGAAAAAAGAAATGCAAATGCAGTTCCACCCCCATCTGGGTGGAACTGCATGGGTGGAACTCTGGCCGTGATTTACAGCGTCTCTGATTTACAGCGTCTCTGTAAATCACGGCCAGAGAGTTTGGACTGCAAATGCGCTAGGCAATGCGAAATGCGTTTTTTTATTTGCCTGGAGGCACGTCCGAGTGTTTCTAGGCTCGGAAGTCCTTTATCTGAGCCTCTGGACCTTTGAACAGCAGTGGTTTCATTTTATTTTATGTGGAAATGTGTTTATTTTTTCAATGGAACGCTTCAAATCTCTCCCCCGTGCAAAAACAAGGAAATGGATCAGCTGTGAGCTACAGCAGAGAGCGAAGCGTTTGGCCACGCCCCCACCCTCTACTATTGGCCAGCTCTTTTCTTCTCATTTGCATTCAAGCAACAATGCCCATTATAGAGTGTTCAGAGTGAGAAAAATTACTCTTTCTCAGCTTATCTCTGTTTCTCATGCACTGAGTGTTGATTTTGAAGAAGGATTCATTTACAGTATTAGGGAACCATTAAGGAGCCATATAAAAGCATCAAGAAGTAAACATGTGTGAATGAAACAAAACACAACTCCCAAGTATATTTTTGATGAAGAAACAATATTATTACATAGACCTGAAACATAGGCTCTTTATTTAGCTTGCTTTTCATCTTTCTAAAACTAAAACGTATTAATACTGTAAACTTACAGTTATTTCAAGTTTAATGAAGTTGTCACCTAACCTTACATTGTTATTGCGCTTATAGGTCCAATAAAATAAGGCTGGTCAAATTATACATGAAAAAAAAATAAATTAATTCAAAAAATAAAGAAATGTATAGTTATTATTCCATCCAAACAGAAATACCCCCAGCTGTGCCATGACAGTGACAAATGGTCTGAACAGGTGAGCAGTGCCCTCTTGTGGTGACTCATGGATAATGCACGTTACAGTGGACCGGTGAAACTGCCACGTAAAAATATATTAATTTATTAATGATAAAAGGAGAAGTTCAATTTGTCAACTGGACAAAGTATGTTTGGTTGAAAACGTTTCGCCGCTCATCCGAGAGGCTTCGTCAGCTCTAATAAGAATGCTGGTAAGACACTTGCTTATATCTTGCTGCAGGGAGGAGCTAACTAGCTAACTACTTTCCGAAACTATCTCATTGGTTTCCGTCTTTTGTTTCTCTGGCGTCTAGATAACGATCCCTATTCATCCCTACAACGGCTGTTTTTCACACCTCTGGCCCTGACCTGGCTTTATTAATGAACGTTTAGACACAAACCCCTTTAAGAATGAGACTTTATTCATTTTGTACAAAAACGGCTAAAAACAGGTGCTTCATGTAAATTTCACAGGGACAAGAGCCAGTCTGTGCCGTACGTCACCACAACGTCAAAATGTGCACTGAAATCCACCCATAAACAGACAGTTTTCCCCAACATTTTAACAGACATATACTTATTCTCCTCTGACCAGGTATTCCCTTTTTCCCTTTTATAATTGCAATTTTGTGACAATTTCTTTTAAAAATAGTTTTTTGATTACTTTACATTGATAATAAGCATAAAGACACTAGCCTATTTTAAAGGTGCACTATGTCACTTTTTGGTTGGAGGTCCGTCACCTGTTTTTTTCCATGGATATGTCATTGCTCTGTTCAGAATGTTCCACAGTATGACTTTAAACAGCTCTGCCATACATTTATTCAATTATAGGTGGTTTTATAGGTAAAAAATCCCTAGAAAAACAGGGATTCTCACTGTGAGCGGGGTTGCCTCCCCAAAAATCTGACCTGTAACTTGGTCTGGTTTGGTCTCCATAAAGACAGAAAGGTTTAATGCCATACTGTGAAACATTCCAGACAAAGCAATAACCTCTCCATGGAGAAAAGCATTTGACGGATCCTCCACCAGAAAAGTTTCACAATGCACCTTTAAAGGTAGTCTTCACAATAAACTCATATTTGAACCAAAACCTGGAATTTGGATTTTGGACATATTTACAATATCAATATCTCTATTTGACTTTTTAATCTCAAATTCCTTTCTGGATTTTCTAACACAATTGTAAAGTTTTGTAGCATCCAGCAGAAGACAAGGTTAACCCATGATTCTGCATTCCCTCTTCAAAGTAGTTTTCCTCACAAACTCCTCAAGGTTTTTCAAATCCCTTTTTCCCCCTCATCTTTTCTGACCCTTTACGCTTCCCTTACTGATTAGTTCCAGACCTGCCACTGTGCTCTTTTACCGACTCAACATTCCTTCTTCAAAATATAAAAAAACACACATCTCTCACCCCTCCCCTAGGAAAAAAAACTACAAGATTTTTTTCCCCAGTCTTAAGCCTTCCAGCAACCCTTTTTCAAGTAAAGCAATGCAAATCCAAGGCAAGGAAAACACAAGCAATCAAGCAAACACAAATGTAAGTAAAAACACCAATTTTCCACAAGTAATTATGAAATTCCCCAAAATACAAGGAAAAATACCCACAAGTGAAATCTTTGGTTGTAAATTGTAATACTGTTTAAACAATGAGTCAGTCACTTGAGATGTTTTCAAAGCAAAGTCAAACAGCTGGCCTGTATCCTTTAAAAGCAGTGAAAGTGTCCAAATTGTGTTACAGTTTTTGCAGCGGTTGCGAAGAAACAAAAAGAAATATTTATACAATATTTACAAAAAATAATGAAGTAAAACGTGGCGCCGTGAAATCGACAAAAATCTGGTATGCAAAATACAGAACATCATGGTTTGCAATTACCGATTCCAAGTAAAAAGCTATAAAGTTCTTGCCGATTTTGAAATTTAATGGTGCACTATGCAAGTTTTTGTCATTGCTCTGCCCAGAATGTTCCACAATATGCCTTTAAACAGCTTTGCCTTACATTTATTCAATTACACGTGGTTTTATGGCTCAAAAATACCTAGAAAATCAGGCATTCTGACTGTGAGTGGGGTCACCTCTCCACAGATCTGACCTGTAACTTGGTCTGGTTTGGTCTCCAAGAAGATAGAAACGTTTAATGCCATACTGTGAAACATTCCAGACAAAGCAATAACATGTCCATGGAGAAAAGCATTTGAGTTACACAATGCACCTTTAAACAAGATGAAATGTGTCTGCTGTCATCTGGTTTAACGGTCTTTTCACAAGTACATTATGCAATTAAAATAGTTCAGTTGTAAATCATTTTTTAAAAGCTCTAAAGTGAAAGCACATCTCTTATTTAAAGGCCTGGAATGTCCCATGGTAAGGCATTAAACATATCTTTTTTGCATTTCTTCATTACAGGTGTTTCTATTGCTCAAAAAGACAATAATTCTTCTGTGAATAGGGGCGACTCTCCGCAGATCTGACCTGTAATGTAGCATATTGCTGTAACCAGCTCTCATCCCTCATGATAAATAGGTTTAATCTATACTGTTGAACATTCTAGACAAAGCAATAACATTTCCATGGAGACAAGCAGGTGACGGATGCTCCACTAGAAATGTTACGTAATGCACCTTTAACAAACAGCAAATTCATTTCAAAATAAGAGAAGTCCGTGACAAGACGACAGTAAAAAAGTGAATTAAACGCAATGCACGACTAATACTGATAATACTGTAAAGTGCTAAAATGTGCACGTTAAACTAAGCTGTCGTTGATCAGATCACTATAGCAACCATCTATAAACAAAGGCACAAGGTCATAAGGTATAGTCAGTCTGGATTCTCTTCACATATATTCATGCTTGGAAACTTTGAGAGATGTTTTGCTAAGATGAACAAAGCAATGGATATTTGAGACAAGTTTGAAATGTGGATACAACATAATAGAACTCATATTTAAATTTTATGCTGATTTACTGAAGAAAATTGTATCTTTTAACATTGCAGATTTTTGCAATTTATGCAGATTTACAATGTGAAAGCAATGGAAATTTTGGACAAGAATAAAATTTGCCCACAAGATAATTTGTATTTCAATTTTATTCAAGCTTGATATTTGGCTACAAGATAATATAACTTGTATTTAAAATTATGTTCATTTTTGGAAGAAAATTGTATCTTTTAATACTGCAGATTTACACGTGTGAGTTACAATGGATATTTCAATCAATCAATCAAACATTTATAAGGCGCTTTTCATACAAAATTGTAGCACAAAGCGCCCAGTTCAGACCAGTTTGAAATTTGGCTACAAGAGAATATAAAATGTATTTAAATTGTATTCTAATTTATTGAAGAAAATTGTATATTTTAGCACTGCAGACTTTACACATGAGAGTTATAATGTGAGTTTTCTTTTGTTTAATGAGGCTGGCCCAAGTTCACATTTGGAAATCTTCCACCTGCATTTACAAAACATCTGGTGTAGACGTGTCCCAACTCTGAACTGGACTATTCAAACTCTGTAGTGTCTCAGTAACATTAAGAGCTTAAAATGTATTTGAAACCTTTTATTCCTACTGCCATTCACCTTTTAAATCTACGTAGATGTAAAGTCTTTCTTAGTCCTCAGAGCTCCTCTTTGTTCAGTATTGCTCCATGTGTTCGATGCTTCTTTGTCTCCATGTGTTTTTTGCTGCTTATACTAATTGGCCCTGGTGGGATTAATAAAGTTATCTGAATGTGAATGTGAATGTGAATGAAGCCTGCTCTGGAACAACTCTGACAATGGAATAAGGAAATGTGAAGAGAATCCAGTTTGGTCCCTGGTAATGGAAGTTTATGTACTGTAAATGTGTATGAATAAAAATACAAGAAATGAAAGAAACAAAACAAAACAAATGCATTTAGTTCAATTCAAATGGAAATCCACAGAACGAAATATTGCAAACATTTTTTAAAAATTTCAAATAAATATTAAGGCTTCTAGATAAAATTAGAAAATGAATGAAATTAATAGACCAGACCGTGTCCCAGTACGGAGGTGAATACTTAAATGTTGCCTGGGATTATCTCGCCTCTGAATCTCTTCCATTTCAAAATGGGAGTGATCGAGAGGTGGATCAGCCAATCAGGGAAGGTGAGATAAATGCGATTGTATTTGTAAATCACATGTGACCAATGAGCTCCTTTGTTTCACATGCATCACTGGACGTTCATGTTTGAGACGGTTTGAGATTTGGTGGAAGGAGTGTGGAGTTTGCCTGGAAATCCAGAATTGTATCTCTGTATTTTATACAGATCAGTTTCAGTCTGGATTTACAGGCAAGTTAAATGTAGTCCAGAACAAGACTAAGGAGGCTAATGCTTAATCATCATAGCCATTAAAGTTGAAATAAAAAGTGATTTGTGTCATCAATCTGTAAACATTTGTGTTTATCTTTTTGAATTGAACTAAAAGAAGAAAAAAAAACTAACTTTTTTCACAAAACCTTTACACCTACTCTTTGTCTGCATGGAAGACAGTTAAGAGGCGTTTCATAACATTGTGTTCCAGCTATAGCAAGAGGAAAATCACAGTTTAAAATGTATGGCATTCAAGGAGGATTTTTGGAGAAAAGCTGATTTTTGGAGAAACTGGAAAAACAGTCCAAACTTTCTTGTAAAACTTTAGAAAATACCTTTTTAAAACTAGTCAATAGTCATCTGCTGCGCTCTGCACAGACTGTGTGCACTTTAAAAATCATCTTTTTTGGTTTCAAGAAACAACTTTATATATAAAAAATGCCACATTGCATAAAAAAGTAAATCCAAATCTTCAGTCTCTCCGGGATCAGTCCCAGTTTGGAGCAGGACAGGTGTAGGTGGGGATGGGGCTTGACATTAACTCTTTAGCACATTATCTACCACTGACCCACTAAGATGGCTTGTACTCAGGGCCCAAAATCTCACACTGGACCCCTGCTAGCTACTGTGGCTCATCTGTTTCCTATGATAGTTATGTTTTGGTTAAATAGAAGTAAAACCACACAACTTATGCACTATAAGCACATAAAAGTATACAATCCTGTCAATTTGATTAGAATTTGGCTAGATAGTAAGCAGGGTTGAGTCACTATTTCTCTATTTGATGCAGCTCTATGCTCAAACACAAACTTTTGTCCCACCCACTTTGCCTATTGGTTAACATCTGTAAGGCTCTGAGTGAGTGACAGCTGGATTTAGGCAATCAAAGTGAAGTTTAAATGTTCAGAAGAAGTGGGATACTTTAATTTCTTCACAATATAAAATACAAAGCATCACGATCAAACTGAAACTGCAATATAATTTTTCCTCACCATATTGCCTAGCGTTATTGTCAAGCCCAACAGGGGTAAAAGGAGGGAGGGGGTATTTTTGTTGCTACTCTTCTTGCTGCTCGTTCAGCTCCATGTCTGATACCAGGATGTTTTTCTCCATCTGTTCTGTGGAGCTGGAGTTGGTGCGGCTGTAGCGCGCCCCCTCGTAGGACCCCCGCGCGCTCACAGTCCTGCGCCGGTACAGGTAAATCACACTGACGATGAGGATCACCAGGACCAGGCCCGTAACCACGACGACCATCAGGGTGGGCAGGTGCTCGGAGTCCACTAAGGGGGAGACAATACACAGTAGGGAGGAGGGTTAAGTTTGGAAAGAAATGCCTTGGAAAATGTAGTAAATATAAAAAGTTTAAACTTACATGTAACAGCTGATGTTTCTGTAACTGGAAATAAAGACAAGAAGAAAAGATATATTGGTTTTAACTGTAACTCTGGGTAAGCACTTTAAAGGTCCTATATTAAGTGACACTTGTGAAGGTGTATGGAGTCTGAACTCAGGCTAAATATGCAGAGTTTGTGCGTTAAACATGTGTGAATGAAACAAAACACATATGTTTTGTTTCCAAGTATGCTTGTGATGAGGAAACAATATTATAACAGATCAGAAATGGTGTCATCTCTGGGCAATCTAAAATAAAATATTATTTGCTTTGAATCAATAAAAACCTGACATAACATACTGTATTTATAAAGGGGGAACACAACAGTTTTTTGAGAGAATTTGTTAATATAGAATAAAGTTGTGCTCACTCCTCGGCCGTTTGCAGATGACCCCGTGTGTTCGGTTCCGGCAGGAGCCTGGTTTCCACAGCCCAGTGTTGCTCTGGATCCAGAAGCAGGAGTTTGGAGACAGAACAGAGAAAGCCTGAGCCTCCCAGTTTGAGAAGGTCATCTCTGTGTCATTTTCACTCCACACCAGACCGCGACCTGCAGGGGAAATATAGTCTATGAGCTCACAGATGCTAACCCTCTATCTGGTCTATGCAATTACAATTTCATTTCATGTATGACAAATAAAGCACCTCAAATTGAAAACATTTGAGCTGAAATCAATCTAATTGTCAGTAAGATATTTTTTTTACTGAGAGGGCTACAATCCTCTGTCAGTAAAGTTATGTGGTTTGGAGGGAAAAAGGCCAGGAGGACAAATTTAGAGCTCAGTATTTAAGTTTAATTATCTTAGTTACAATAATACAATTGTACTACAACCACTACTACTACTACTACCTACTTGAGCGAGATTAAATTTTAACTTAGATAAGACAACATCAATGACTATCAGTGACTATCAGCAAAGTCAGCATTTTTCATTTGCAAAAAAAAAAAGAAGAAAAAAAAGAAAGAAAGAGGGAGGGAGCATGTGGGTGAATTCCTGACCTTTGACGCTGATCCCAAGCCAAGCCCCATGCGCCTGCTCCGCGTAGCTCTGGATGTGCTCCCAAACAAACTCGTTCTCCGTCTCGTCCAAGATGGAGAGAAGCTCCGCCCCCACTGCACATAAAGGAGAGAGACAGGGAGAGAGAGGGAGAGAGACGATGGGCAAAA
The DNA here is from genome assembly GCA_036785185.1 of Paratrypauchen microcephalus. Taxonomy (NCBI): domain Eukaryota; kingdom Metazoa; phylum Chordata; class Actinopteri; order Gobiiformes; family Gobiidae; genus Paratrypauchen; species Paratrypauchen microcephalus. The sequence continues at coordinate 6,575,159 of JAVJIX010000029.1, read as the reverse complement.
CGCATTAACTAATAACGCATTAGAGGGGAGCCTTACTTAGCTCATGAAGTAGTTTCTTTTAGTAATGGTTTTACACAATATGCTTAAAAAGTCATCAAAGAATGCAGATTTCACATTGAACTCCTAAAAATATTAATTAAAACCTAAAATACTCCAAATATAAGTAAGATGTTTTGGGTTGATGGGGGAAACCGGAGTGCCCGGAGAAAACCCACCCAGACACGGGGAGAACATGCAAACTCCACACAGAAAGGCCCAGGCGACCCGGGGATCGAACCCAGACCATGCATGCAAACTCCACACAGAACACACACAGAAAGGACTGGGCGACCCGGGGATCGAACCCGGAACCGTCTTGCTGTGAAGCAAGAGCGGTAGCCACTCAGCTACCGTGCCGCCAATTGAGTATTTAATGTTAGTGGTGGTTAAATTAAAAGTGCTTGTGACCCTCCTCAACTGTTGGATGCATTTTGTTATTTTTATTAGCTTTAAAAACTTGATAAAAAAGTATTGTAAAACTATCTGTATATATGTATACAGTGACATTACTATTCTTGCAGGCAGAGCGTGCGTCCTGCTGTAGTCTCAGGTATTGCAGGTTAAAGGCGTAACAGTTGTTTCTAAAGGGGATCCAGGCCCAATCTCCCACAGAGTGAGGACACTCCCCTGGGTACACCCACTGGTGCACCACGGGGTCATCTGAAAGGACAAAAATACACATCACATTCTAATCCAGAAGTTTAAATTAAACAAGGGACATTTATTTGCAACTAGACATTTATTACAATCCATCACATTAAGTTACCATGTAACGTTTCTGTTCGTACCTCCAATTTGGCATAAAGCAGCTCCAATCCTGGCATCACACTGTGTCATCACCCATTCGCCGGTTGTAGTCATGTGACCACAGCCAGCGCTTTGACTGGGCTCTCCATCCTTCCAGTTTGAATACAACCCCTCCTCTTCGCCAAGCCATGTAAAACTTCTGCCCTAAAAATGACAAAACAATGTATGATATTATACTGCTGTTTTGTTGTGTATTGTTGAAAATGAACTGTACATCACTGCAAAAGCTTCTACTCTAAGCCTCTAAGCATCTAAACAAATGAGATGATCCAAGTGAATATTTGGTTAATTTGGCAAATGTTACCAAGCTGTTGTTGATAATATAACAGATGGGTTTACAAATGGACAGACAGCTTCAAGACGTGATATTTCCTTCCATCGAAATATTGTTTAGTGGTTTAAGATACAAGTTTAATACTCTACTGTGAAATATTTCAGGAAAGCAATAACATATTCACGGAAACAAGCAGAACCAGAAATGTTACAAACATGCACTTTTAACATGGTCAGAAGATTGTCACATTATCTACTCTTACTCCATGTGGAAATGACGGCCCAAGAGGTTGAGTTTCTCTTATCTTGAGAGGGGCAGCATTGTGTCATTGGGCAAGACACATATCAAAGAGTTATTTCACTTTTTCTCCTTTGCTACATAATTCCAAATATCTTAATTCAAATATTTGATGTCTTCTGTATGTATACAAAATGTAGAAAGTAATACAAATAAGGAAATAAAACACTAGGGGTGGCACGGTACACAAAACTCACGGTACAGTACGTACCTCGGTTCAGACCCCACGGTTCGGTACATTTTCGGTGCAGTGCAGGAAAAAAAAACTTTTATTATGGGCGTTGTTGCTTTATGCAAATGAGAAGGAGATACAGTGGTACCTCGCCTTACGAAAGACTCTACAAACAAAAAATCCAAGTTACGAAACGTCTTCACGTTAAATTTTGGTCTCTAGATACGAAAGAAAATTCAAGTTACGAAAGGCGAAATCTCAAAAATTAAATTAATGCGCGCACAGATGCACGCCCCGAAACGTAAATACACTTTATCAACACACATGGGGTTAGGTTCCAGAGGTGGCCTGCAGTGGGAGAGGTCCACGAGGTAGGACAACTTTGTATTTTGCAATTGTTCTACATGTTTTAAGATAAGATAAGATTAAGCCTTTATTGGTCTCACACACAATGACACACAGTGACACACGGGAGAAATTTGACTTCTGCATTTGACCCATCCTTTTTCAGGAGCAGTGAGCAGCCATCTTTTTTTTTCGGCGCCCGGGGGGCAGTACCGTGAAGGGTCTTGCCCAAGGACCAACACTGGTTAGCTCATTGCCCGGGGGGGATTTGAACCCACAACCCCCGGGGGAAAGTCACTGACTTACCAGTTGAGCTGACCAGCTGGTGTTTTAGGGCTGTAAATGCCTCACCACACACATTCTACGCTTTTCTCAGACTGGAGTTGGGCTTTTCTCACATTTCTCTCTCGTTTGAACACTCGAACTTTCATAGATTTTCAACGGAATGTGTTGATAGCGAAGCGTGGGGGGGCACGGCTCAATATAGCGCCGAACGCGCGAGGGGAGCGGAGACACAACAACACATCATCAGTAGGGTAAAACTAACCTGTCTCACGACGGTCTAAGCCCAGCTCACGTTCCCTTAGTGAGTGAACAATCCAACGCTTGGTGAATTCTGCTTCACAATGATAGGAAGAGCCGACATCGAAGGATCAAAAAGCGACGTCGACACGGCGCACAAACACGGCGCGAGTTTGTGGGATGGAGCCGTGGCGCCCGGGCTGTGCCTCCCCCTCGGGGCCGAGCACGTGCGGGCTGAGCACGCGCGGGCGAGCGCAGGAGCCACGCGAGGCCAGCGGAAAGCCGCACGGGGTGATTTAATCCTGGTCTGGTCCCGGTTTGGTCCGGATCTGGACCTGGTCCAGTCCTGGTTTAGTCCAGGTCCAGTCCAGGTCTAGACCTGGTTTAGTTCTGGTCTAGACCTGGTTTATTCCACGTTTAGTCCTGGCTCTACAGTCTCTTAGCCAAACAGGAAGCAGAACACAATGTTACACTATAAAAAAAATGTTACACTATTAAAAAAAACATTGGAACGGATCAGGCCTTTTCCATTGAAATAGCTACTCAACTTATGAAAAATTCACGTTACGAAACCACTTCTGGAACGAATTAATTTCGTAAGGTGAGGTACCACTCTAGAGAGAGGCCAGTGCAGCGGGTGGGGGGGCCAAACTCTGCGCTCTTTCCTTGTTTAGCTGTGCGCTGCCTCCACTTCCGCGTTTGAGCGCAGAAGGAATATATGAGACGAATTCCATTGAAAAATAAACACATTTCCACAGAAAATAAAATTAAACCACTGCTGTTTCAGAGGTTAGGAGGGTCGGATAAAGGACATCCGAGCCTGGAAACACCCTAACGTGTCTCCAGGCAAATAAAAAAACGCATCTCGCATTTCGTAGCTCGTTTGCGGTCCAAACTCTCTGGGCTAAGTGCAGGAGGGAGTCCGTGACTTTTCATGACTGATGACTTTATGTGCTCATCAGGGCTCGCAAATGGCAATGGTTAAAGAGTCCTCAAGGAAACCCTTGCAAAATGAAAGTCCTGTGGTCAGTTCAATATTAAACTTGTGTATCGTACAGTATATTCTCCGTCAAAATGAGCGCACCAAACCGTGACCCCCGTACCGCGACGGTTACGAATACATATACCGTGCCACCCCTAGAAAACACTGAATGAGATAGTTTGTCTAAACTTTTAATTATGTAGAATCTGTCTTTTTTCTGTCTTTTTTCCTTTTTAAAAATCCTGTAAATCCTGTGTTATTGTCATATATTTATATTCTTGTGATATCGGTTGTTAAAACTTTGCAGCTGATGTCATCAACATTCCCCGGGTGTGTGATGCTAACCTCTAGGCACTGCTCTGTCTGAGACTTTATTACACTTTAAACTGAGCTTTATTTTAATACAGTTTGATCAGAAAGAACTGACTTAGTAAAAATTAGGAGGAGCTGATTTGTGCTGTTAAACAAGTCCCTCTCAAATAACATTACATCACAAGCATTAGTCAACAGTTTTTCAGTTAGTCATTCTCACTTTTTGGTAAAAAATCCAACACCAAAACAGGACCGTAAACGCTCATATTGATTCACAGGCTCCTAAGAATGTGTTTAAATGCATTTTGCACTGATCTTCAAACTTTTTTGTCTGTGATTGCCAATGTGTGTATTGTGTCACCATGGGAACACAAAAATTCACTCACTCCATAGTTGTAGAGCCCTATCCAGGCGGGTCGGCGCAGGTTGTTGATGAGGAGGGTGAGGTAGGCCTGCTCGTACGGGGTCTTTATCGTGGCGAGAGTCCCGTTCAGAGACTCACACAGATGCAGAGCTCCGGTCCAGTCGAGCTTCTTCTCCACCACGCGATAGGACAGACCCCCCAGGTCCACGGGCTTCAGCAGAGAGGGGATGAGGGGAGGGGCCGGGGGGAGGCCGGGGTCTGTGAGGGGGTCGAGGGTTTGTAAGTATAGGCTACACAAATATATAAAACAATATAAACTTTATTTGTTCTAGAATGGGGCAATTCCAATGTTGCAATGCATAGTTCAAATACATCAGGAAAATAGAAAAAATCATGATAAACAACTATTAAAATTGACTTGAATGTAATAGTTCTTTATCTTGGTTTTTGATGGGTGCACTGCAAAAAGGCTTTAAGATAAAACTTAAATCTATCAGAAAATGACTTAAAAGTAGTGAAATTATCTGTCCATGCAGCAAGATCATTTTAGTTTTACACGTTATCTTAAAATAAACTACCTCTAGACTGGAATGAAGCTGTGTCAGAAGTAGTAAGTAGATAATAAATCTGAAAACAGGATGCATGATGAACCTGATACAAGTTTTAAAATCTTGGAAATGGTCTATATAGTTTATAAAAGTCCACTTAACGACACAGGTATATTTAAAAGACTTCTGTTTCTTGCAATATGTATAAAGTTTGTATTAAAAAAGTATAAGATTTGCAGTTTAACAAAGGTTGGTTAGTTTCTGATTCCAGATTGTGAATTCTGAGGAGAGTGACTTAGGTGCACTATGCAACTTTTTGGATGAGGGTCCGTCACCTGCTTGTTTTTATGGATATTATGTCATTGCTGGGGCTTGTTTATTGCAATTTATTATAAGCTTCCTAATATAAGCAAAAGCAAACTTGTCATTTATCCATAAAATATATTATGAGATAAGAAATGCTGCTTTCCTGTAAAAACTGTAGAACATGAGTCTGGCTGATAATGTCATAACACACCTTGTTTCCTTTGACAGATGTATCCATTGCTCTCCATCTCACAGGCCCGAGACGCCCACATCCCAGTGTTCCTCTGAGGGTTACCATGACGCATCACCACACAGTTACCCTGGAAATAAAATAAATACAACACAATTAGACCATTCCCTCAAAAGTGGGAAAACTTTTTTGTTTTCTTCTCTCAAACAGAAAACACTCTGTTCCACCGTGTGATGTCATGTGGTAATAAAGGAGGTGTTCCATGGTGTTTTTAAACACCATCCATCTTCACTAGAATCATTTGGATGATTTCAGCTCTGGAATTGACCATTTCTACTGAATTAAAATTAAAAGGTAGCTGTTAACTTGTCACTTCATGACATCACAAGGTGGAAAGGAGCATTTTGAGCTTTCGAGACAGAGACAGACTAATAATGAATGTTGCGTAATACAGGACCTTTAACGTTTTCATCATACAGTGCAAACCAATAATATTTTATACAAAAAAAATCATCTATTTAAAAACTAATTTAACTAAACATTTACAACAAAGACAAAATAATACTAAATGCACACTTTAGTTTGACCTCCAAATCTGAAATTATTCCAGGTAAATTCTCCTTGACTGGAAAACAATGCCCTAAAGGTAAATGAGTTCAAATATTCAAACAGAATATTCCCGTACAGGAGTCCTGTTGTGGTGTGGTCCGCTGTTGTCCAGGGGCTCTCCAGGTGCCCAGTTGGTGAAGCTGAGCAGACCCGGTTGTGCCCACTGGAAATGCCCTTTAGAGTCTGAGGTCAGGCCCAGCCACAGGTCAATGCTGGTGTTAAACAAGAGAGTGGTGACGAAGGCTGAGGGGAGAAAACATTAAAATAAAAACAATAAAATGAAAATAGAACTTTTGTAATGTCATAGTCACTGTGGTGGAGTACAGCCAGTATAAAAGATACAAGCACTTTATAATCTAAATGAGCATTTATCAGTGATAAAGGAAATAATTTCATATGCACAAAGAAGCAAATACGCCTCTCCCAAGTAGAGATACACCGATCCAGCTTTTTCAGTTCCAGTACTAGAGCTTTGAGTATCTGCCGATACCCGATATGAACCGATACCAGTGCAGAGACAGAAAAGAGATTTATTTTTCATAAATCAAAATAAAATGAGACAAGACTGATCCAAATGTTTTATACAGCTGTTATTTATCTCTTATGTAGCAACAGAACAACTTTATATAAATAAAAGTTCAAACATTCTGAGACTTTCTGGGTCAACTACGAACACTAAATAGTCTTATTACATCAATGTAAATGTCTAATTAGGATATCGGCTGGACCAATATTTGGAAGCCAATATTTGATCCAGCCGATATCTGATACCAGTATGCATCGGTGCATCCCTAGGCCCAAGTATATTTTCTTATTTTCCAATGCAGTCTATGTGTGCACCTAAATGAATTAAAGTTGAACAGCTACTCTAAAGATTCGTATTATTTAAAACATTACCTTGTTCTAAATGATTCGACACCACTGCCAGAACACCACCATTTGCTTCACATTTCAGTTTGGCTCCTGACCATGTGATCTTGTTCACCTGGTCAAACACTCGGAAGCACTACAAAACAGGAGATATACGTTTGTAACCTCGGCCGCATCCTTTATCTGTTCACATGACAACTTGATTTAACTTTATTCAACTTGATTCCTCAGCTGTCAATCAAGAATACTAAGAGGAATGCGATAATTGGAAATAAACTGCTCTCCTCTAAGAATTAAGGTGGAGTGAACAGAAAGTCGACCCCGCCCTAATTTTGATTGACAGCAATGTTACAACATGGTAGTTCTAACCTTATGACGATAGGCGGCCCACCCATCGGCACATCCAGACTGAGGGAGAGGTGAGGTGGGGGTGGGGGGAATCGTCCCGGTGACGTTGACTCTTTTACAGATATAAGGCAGGTCTGAGTGGCACTTCTGATCTGACCAATCACCTGTAATGCAAACATTTTATATTCAAATTAGAGCTGCAACTATCGAGTATTTTTGGAATCGAGTACTCTGTCGATTATTTTTTCGAGTAATCGAGTACTCTAATGAATCATCTTTTTTTTTAACTTTTTTAATTTTGAATTCTAGATGCTATATATTTGCAATAAAGTAAAACTGTAAATCAAAGCAAAAAACAAAACAAAACACACATTTTATTAACAGGTAGTGGTGACATACACATACCTGGCACAAATCTTGAGATCCGCTCCTTTACACTGACACCCCTCTTTCACATAGTTGAACGCTGTAGTTGAACACTGACAGCCCTAAATTGTAAATGCCTGCTTTGGTATATTTCCATTGTTCCTTAAAGGGATTTTTTTTTTTTTTTTATCTATTTGATTCAAACCTGAATTGAATTAGATGGATATTTGAGTGATATGGTATGACATGGAAAATAAATAATTATTAGCAATTTATTTTTAATACAAAATAATCAGATTAACAGAATAAAATAAATATCTGTCCTGCTTAATTTAAAACTGTATAAATTAATATAAAACAATACAAGGCAGAACATGCCTGGACAGTACAAATGATGCATGTTCTATCGAGTTCTATCGAGTTCTATCGAGTTCTATCGAATTCTCTCTCTCTCTCTCTCTCTCTCTCTCTCTCTCTCTCTCTCTCTCTCTCTCTCTCTCTCTCTCTCTCTCTCTCTCTCTCTCTCTCTCTCTCTCTCTCTCTCTCTCTCTCTCTCTCTCTCTCTCTCTCTCTCTCTCTCTCTCTCTCTCTCTCTCTCTCTCTCTCCCCCCATTTTTTTAACATAAATTTAGATTAATTTTTGCTTAGCACTTAGTCTTGCTCTTCTAATCAGAGGCATTGAGGAGGAGCTATGAGCAGGAGGAGAGAGCGTGATAAGGCGAGGAGCAGCACAGGCAGGTATAGGATGTTTAAGTTTAACCTGCCCTGTGATACACGCTGGGACGCAAAGGTACACGCTGTTGCAAAAGAGCTGCGTACGCTCGCGTGGTGGTGACGTGCGGTGTCCAGACGAGCACACGAGCTTGCGCGTGTTTAATAAGAGACACATGGGCTACTTTTGTTTCTGAATACAGGACGATTCCGTTTTTCAAGGGACAGTTGGCAACCCTAAATACAACTATACATATATACATATTAGGGCTGGGAATATTAACGCGTTAATCGCGATTAGATTAATGTAAGTTATGATCGCGAACAATTTTTTTAATCGCGATCAGAGTTTGCCAGCATTTTCCGCAATTCTACCATCCATATGCAGCTCATTTGGTTGTATTAATTAAACTCATTGTCGGTTAAACGCGCTATTTTGAGTTTGCTAGTATTTTGTTCCTTCTACGCATCTGTAGGCAGCTCACGCGGGCTTCAATCATTTATTTACAATTTCTCAAAGTAAGCACTATTACTGGTTCATTGTTACTTTTTCCTTTCTCTGCACTTTTTTGAAATAAAAAAAATGGTGAGAAATACTTTGCATTGTGAGTTTAACTTTAGATTCGAACGGTCTTACTGCAAGATATCAATTTTAAACATGCAAAATAAATCACGATTAATCGCGATTAGCTATGAAATTTCTGAGATTAGTTGCGATCAAGAAAATTAATCGTTTGACAGCCCTAATACATATATATACATATATATATATACATATACATACATATATATATATATATATATATATGTATATATATATACATAAATATATATATATATATTTATGTATATATATATACATACATATATACATATTTTTTCTCAACGGATTTGCACAGATATGACCCCGCAGCTGAAAAAAAAAAGCGGAGATCCGCTAAAAGGCGGAACTCTTAGTCTGCAGTCTATCCGAACAGCGCAGTAGTCTGACAATGCCACGATGATGCATGAATTGAAATATATCGTCACGTGATGATAATTAAACGGAGCCATTATTTTTTGTACTCAAGTTACTCGAGTAATCATTGCAGCCCTAATTCGAATAATTAAGAAACATTTTGGATTGTTCAGATTTTTATCGTCTTAAAAAAAGAAGTCAATTTATTCACTGTGATAAGTTTGTAAGCTCATTTCACAACTTTCAGAGGCCAAAGTGGACATTTTTGCCATGACAGTAATGCTAACAACAACTAGCATGCTAATTGCATACTTCCTGATTTTCAAACAATAAACACTTATAAAAAGGCTGTGTAGACAGAACAAAGTAGTCTCTTTTGTGATTTATCAGCACTGTGGCAAAACTAACTTTAACCCTAACTACTTGGGAAAAAATGGTTACAGCTATGTTAAATTTACCATGAAAGAGTTAAAAATAGTTAAGTTAATTCATACCTTTGCTGGCAGAGATGTGCACACATTTGCGGTCTCGGCTGAGGGGGTGTGGCCTGCCCAGAGCCCAGGACATGTAGTTGAGCACAGAGAAATCAGACCATCGAAATCTGCCGTCATTTTCATATGTGTGAAGACCAAGCCACCAGTTATCCCCTTCTACCTTCACCATCTGAAAGTAACAGAACCATGTTAAAGGACGCATACCAGGCTTTAGTTTGGATTTCAGTGATGTGTTTTCATGATATCATCATTTTCATTGTTAGGTAATTATAAACCAAAAATATTTATCTAAAAAAACATAAAGATGGAAATTTTCTGTTAGTGTCCATGGATATTTTATTACTTTGCCTTGAATATTCGAGTATGGCATTAAACTAATGAGCTCTCCATACAGGCAAGCAGGAGACGCCACTAGGCCAATTTACAGGTCATGTCTGTGGAGAAGTTCACAAAGGACATCAACATTGATATCAATATCAATATTGGAACAGAAAAATTTGGATAACTGAATCTTTATTTAATAACACATGCAGCTGATTATGCAATGTTTTTGATTTGCCTACATTATCAGGCAAAAACTGACCAGTGTAAGCCAAGGACAGAGTGTAGCAATAAATAGTAGAAGGGGAAGTGAACCATCAACCTTTGCCTCGACATGTCACTGTGTTAGCCCTTAAGCCAAGCTCATAGGCGCTGTGTCAATCCTGTGCACAGCTAAGTGAATCTAGTGCTAGGACCATTACCTGACAGCATTTTAGCATAGAAAGGTTGTGTGTGTTCGTGCTGAGCCTGGTACAGACCGCAGCATCAGCAATGACCTTTAGCTGCAGGTTGAAGCTTGTTTGGTATGTCTGAGTTTGCCCTGATCACTACCAAGGCCCTGACAACAAACTGACAATCAAATTTCACAAACGAAGACTCATGGTTATCTCATGGTTAGACCTGGGTTTTGTTCTGGTTTAAACATTTGTAACTCAAGTCTATTACACAGTGAATTCATTGATATAACAGACATTCCCATTCTGCTTTATTTCATGTAACACATTCACAAGGTCCAACAAGGAGACTGAAGTGTCTTGGCCAAGGACACAACAGCAGTATGCATTAAGAGTAGCGGGACTTAAACTGTCAAACTAATACAGTAGCTGCATTCAATTACAGGTGTTTTTATTATAAAAAAGCCATCAATTTTTACGCTGACAACTGCTTCGTATCTCCATGGGAATATATGAGTTTCTATTAGTGACTAGACCCAAGAACTGCATGTATTACAACAATATCTGCATTTAAACAAAATTAATTTTAGCTGCACCACATCTGTATTAAAGGTCCTATATTACACAAAATTGACTCTTGTGAGTTTCCACCCTTTTTATAATGAGGTTTCCTCCTCAAAAACATATCTGGAGTTGTGTTTTGTTTCATTCACACATGCTTGAGTAATCCTTTACTATTTGTCTTTCTGCATCTCCAAAGCTCAAAATACACTATGCCACCTTGTGATGTCATGTAGCTTTTAACAGCTTTTAACTTTTCTTTTTGTTTAGCAGAGACTGGCAATTCCAAATTATCCAAATGAGTTTAAAACATTTGCAGGATTTGTGTGTTAAACATGTGTGAATGAAACAAAACAACTCCAGGTATGTTTTTTGATGAGGAGACAACATTATAACATAGGTAAAAAATGGCAAGATATAGGCCTTTTAAATATTATAGAACTATATAATTTTGTGATGTAATTTGAAACTCAATAAAACAGGAGCAAATTAATATATAAATGCTGCATAACCTTGCGTAATGTACTGGCCAGGAAAGCCTCTTCGTCGGCTGAGTGGACAGAGGCCAGTGATGAGTCAAACCAAGTGCAAATCCTCTGAGCCTGGTCCCATGTGGTGCGATGGTCAAAAAACTTATACTCCGCCTCCTGGAAGCCAATCCATTCTGGTGAACTGGCCCCTGGGAAATCGGACGAGAAAGAAGGTAGACCAAAAACAGATAAAGTTACATCATAAAACCCCCAAAGATATTTATATAAACAAAGGGTTCAAAAACGAAACAACAGACCTTCTGGTGACTCTGGTTCTTTCTCAACACTTCCTAAAAACACAAAAGAGATACGAGGATAAGACAGAGATAAAGGAGTGTTTCATTCTTAGATAGTTTTTATATTGTATTTTGTACACTGTCTTTTTGCACTGCTTGGCCAGGGAGAAACAAAATTTCAATTCGCTGTATGTCGAACACATATGGCAGAATTTACATTAAAGTTGGCTTTGACTTTGACTTTTTGATATCAAGATGAAGGTATTACTACTAGGATACTGGCTTCTATTCATGGGTTTATGAATGATGAAACATTAAGACAGTTGAAAAATAGATGAACAAATCATAACAAAAATATAACTTCTGAATGCGAAGAAATCCTCAAATTGTTGTATACATCAAAATCTGAAACTCATGAATCGTTGTAAGACAGTATGGCTGAGTTCACACATGCGCACAAAAAATTGACTAGACATGACTATAATTGGACCAAACTCTAGTCTAAATTGAGAATAAAACAAAACCAGTTCCAGCTCCTCCTGTAGCCATAAATGATGTGTTTAGTCCCTACTGATGATCTCTGTGTTTGTGCAAGCCTCAATCTGACAGCCCTCTCCTGTGATCGATGAATTCATTTTAAACTTGCACCTGGGTCCCTTCCTGCTGATTGGTGTATCGCCCTAATGTCTGGCCAATCCTGGGCCTGGGGACCCGCCCCCTGCCACTCCGGGCTGCTGTTCTGTCTGTCAACTGCATGCCACTTTTGCTGTGCCTCTTATTTAGCTTTTGTTAACTTGGTGACTGAAACACTAGTAGTTCTTTGTGACTTAGTTTTGAGACTGGGTTGGTTTTTTTGTGTTATTGTAACTTATATAATTTAGTTCTGTTAACTTTATTTATACAGTTAACTACTCTGTTTAGAGCCTCTTTTTGTTAATCCCTGTAAATATCGTTCTTTTGTTAGCTCTACCTTTACATTCCTTTTAAACAAATTATAACTTTAGTTTCATCATTTTACATCTTGGTTCCCCTGTCCCTAGCAGAGCTGGGTCGTAACACTGGACAAGACTGGAACTAAAAAAAAACCATCCAATTATCCTTGCTTAGTCCCAGTTTAATTTAAAGTTTGAAATTTGTAGCTTTGTCATGGTTTGAACCTTTCCAAGGAATAGTCCTGAACATGATTTTGATTTGATTTGGTCTAGTACTGACTCAGTCTTGGAATCATTCTTGGTTTTGGTTTTCTTGGTAGACTCTAAGACTACACATAACCAGTTTTAGACCCCTAACATTAATATTACATGAACCCTCCACAACACTACTGGTTTAGTCCAGCAGTGACAGCAGTTTACATTTGGGGTTTTACTGATTTAGGATTCCTTCAGTTTGAAGACAAAAATGAATCTTTCAGAGTGACAATTTGACAAACAGGTGTTCTAAAATAAAATAAAATAGTGAGTACCTCTGGGGATCTTGCATATCCAGTCCAGCTCAGAGTCACAGTGCATGGCGAGCCACGTCATGGTGCCCAGACTGGCCGCAGCACACGGGCGAATGTTGTAGTACCGCCCAAAGTTCTGGTACGTCACCTGAAGACAGTCATATATCAATTAGTGTATTACGTTATTTTACATATGGCATTATTTCTTATATAGCTTCACTCACAGCCAGACCGTCACTCCACTTCCAGCTGCCGTTGTCCATTGGGTTCCTCCGGTTGAGTCCGATCCAAAACCACCTGTGCTCCTCATCCTCAGAGTCTCTGTAATAAAATTATGTTTTTATGGTGGATTTGAGTGTATTTTATGATGGTAAAGAGGGGATATACTGTGTGGTAGGGTTCCTGTTTTATAATTGAAAGACTGGAGGTTTGATCCCACTTATGACCAGCACTTACTGTTGTTGGGTCCACTGGCAAGACACTTTACCCCCCTTGCAAAATGTGGTTACAGTATGAACATGGTTTGTGAATGATTAGTAGTGGTTGTTAAATCTGTTAGCTCAGATTAGCAATGTTAACGGATTGTTGAGAGTCCAATAAGAAAATTATATATCGATTGAGGGTAGAGCTGGACAAAAAAATCCTCACCCAAACACTTCATTGAGGACCTGCATGACAAACTGCTCCTCCTCTGCACTGCTGATGCTCAGGAGGTTTGCTCCATGTGTGCGACAGAAGAGATGAGCCTGGAGCCAGCTCAGCCTCTCCTCCATATGAGACGAGTGGAACACCTGGAGACGAGGCACACAACAGCACGTCAATTTACAACTGGAAGTACTGAAGTTGTATACTTCTTTTGTGTATCAGAACCACTTACATTTATTCATACCCACTGAGAAATACTTGTTCTTTGTTGTCTATGTTCCCAACCTTTTTCTCTCAGCCATTCCTTTTTTGCCCTTGAATACCTTGGTGACCCTAACAGCTTTCTAGCTGAGAAGTTACTGCCTTGTAAGGGAAAATGTGAATGTTTTCTGATTAATAGAGATGTTATAGGATACTACTGATTATAAAATACTTGTGCAGATAAAATTACCACAACATCCCTTCATTAGAATTCACGCAATCTAGTTTGGCCCTCTTTTCGAAGACCCCTGGGGACACCCTGTGAACTCCCAGGTTGGCTGCTGTTTTGGACTATATTCATTTAATTTATTTATTTGGTTTATTTGAATAGGGACAAAAACACTGACTAACTGTAGCACACGAGTCTGATGGATGAATATTGTATAATGTGGAGGTTTTTACAATAAGTCTTTTTCAACAAACTAAAGCCTGGTTTGTGCAACAGCCACAATGTCACCATGTGTACATTTTGTGTGTGAAAGAGAGAGAATGGGAGGGCAGGAGAGAAAGATGAGAAAGAATGAAATGTGAGTTTGTATGTGTCTGATATTCCGTTATTGGATTGTCTTGACACATTCACTGTATTTATTGCTTTTTCAACCAATAATCCCATTGCTTTTTAGTGAACACTAAAAGCCCTTCTGGGGACTGGTGTTGTGAATTAGACTCGGCTATAAACACTGTGATAGCTGCATTATATTACTGAATTATTTATCTATGTTTGTATATCTGTTCCTATTCAAAGAAACAATAAATACATAAATCATTTATTTATTCACACCTTAGAATAGCTCAATTAATTTAACTAGTAACAGCTAGACTATAGTCCCTTTTGGGGTGTTAGTTATGCAGTTATTCTTTTTCATGTATTTATTCACACCTTAGTGTTGATAGTCCTTTCTGTAAACAACTAGGATGTGTTAGTTGTGTAGTTATCTCCTCCCTTCAGACACATCCTTAAGCCAGTCTCTTCTCAAAACTGTCCCAAAATTTAAGAGGCTACTTGGATGAAACCTATTAACTTTGGGCTAGTCAGTCTAATCCCAGTTTAATTTATGATGACTTAAAACCCCTAAATTGCCTCATCTGTCTATTTTGTGTTTTTTTGGTTTCATTTCTAATATTAATGGAATAGGTTAAACATCAAACAGCCGGTCTATGCCAGCAGCTACATTTGGGACAGGCCTTTGATGTGGCTCAGTCTCATTCACATAACATTGGATTCTAGACACTTTTATGGGCTGAGATGTTTAAACAGTAATTTCTATGTCTTTTAAAGTTTGTGTTAAACATAGCATGCACCAATGGTTGTAATATGACAATATACAACTTCTTAGAAAAGCCCTAAATCTTCCTTTCAGTTTTCACACAATTATACCTCCTATAATACCCAAATTAGGTTCTTGTGAGTCAAGTTAAAATGTTGTTACCTCATTAAAAACATACACAGATAAAATGCACTGTTCCAAATTAAGTTTTTATTTTTGGAAAAAATAAAAAATAAAAATACTGTTATCATTGGGAGGTTTGTTCAACAGCATTTGAATTGTACTCTAAAGGTTGACGACTTGAAAATTATGATGACTGTCATTTATATTGACAATTTGCACATAGTTAGCATTTATCTAATGACATGTTATTTAAAACCACACTGTATAAGATTTCTCAGGTGTTTTGATTGCAAAAAAGAAAACTTAAAAAAACTTGTATTTGCATGTGTACCTCTCCACAAACCTGCATGGTTCCAGCTTTGTCTGAATGATCCACAGAATGGCATAAAACTGATCCATCTACACAGAGAATGTTCACAAATTTGGGGTTTTCATTTTTTATCTCCATGGAGTCATGTTTACCACCCCACCAACAGAAAAACAATTGGATCATTTTCAGATTTTGAATATATAGCAATATATTTCCGTCACCTCTCCAGTGGTGCTTTAGGCCCTGTCTACACGGCAACGTTGTGGAGTGAATCCGATAAAGTTTTTTATCATTTCGGTCTCGCGTCCACATGGCACCAGTGTTCTGGGTACCCCAAAACGATATTTTAACGGCAATGTTACCGTTGCGGAGTCGTCTGGATGAGTAGAACAGATTTGTTTACGCCTACGTCACAACCACATGGCCAGTACGTCACAACTACATGGCCAGAACAAATAGCAGCCTCGTGCGCAACATTCATTCATAACAAGACAGCGACCATAGCGGACACCAGAGTAGCAGTGCTGCAGTCACTGCTAAGTTTACTTGCGTTATTGAAAGAAAATGTACTGCAGTTATACCAACTAGGTGAGCAGCAGAGACGCTTACAGCACAGCATGAGCCAGATTCTTTTAAACCCGCCACGGCGTGATACTAGACGTGCCAAAAGGAGATTTTGGGTGAGACCTGGAAGAACAAGTAGCTGGTGGGACAACTTTGTGAATGGCGTTGTTGTGGACGCAGAATGGAGAGAGAACTTTCGGATGTCCAGAGTGGTCCAGTGGGACGGGCTTACAGCGCACACAGAGGCGTGGCATGTGTATTGCGTCGTTTATTCCGTTGCCATGTGTACGTGATATTGTACTGATCCGTTCCCAGTGTGGGCATATTTTTTTTACCCAGTAAGAAAAAATCCTGCGTTGCGTTGCCGTGTGGATGTAGCCTTAGTCTCTCACCTTGTAGCAGTAGCGCAGGTTGCTGTTGCTCTTCCAGCCTCGGGGGCAGGCTCCACTCAGGCTGGGGGTGGGCTGGGGGAGGGGGGGCAGAGGGCCGGGGGGCTCCGGGCTCAGAGACGTGTCCTGGGTTTGACGACAGATGAACTTGGCTTTGGTTGCACCGCACTCTCTCACCTCCCACAGACCCGTCGCATAACCTGTCGCCATGGAGATGCAGCCACTGCCATCCACCGACACTGAGACAGATAAATACAGGTAATACAATGAGTGTAACAAGATACTGTTTATATTGCTTATTGTTTAATGTGGATCCCCAATCATTGTTCTTCCTGGGATCCATTAAAATACAGAAATGTACCTTCTCTGAAACAAAATCTGTTTATATTTCATATACGAATGAAATAGTATGTAATTAAGAAAAAGCTGTACATTGTGTATGTATGTATATATGTATGTATGTATATATATATATATATATATATATATATATATATATATATATGTATGTATGTATGTATGTATGTGTGTGTGTGTGTGTGTGTGTGTGTGTGTGTGTGTGTGTGTGTGTGTATGTACAACTACTGCCCTGGGTGTAAGTAACTGATAATCATAACATAATCATTTTCTATAATAGTATACTAATAGAAAAAAAAAAAACTTAAAAAACTTAAAATTCAGCAAAATTTAGAAATGTCCACATTGCTTTTTCGTTTGTTTATTGTGTATTTTTTCACAGCCATTATCAGCTCAAAATTGTGCTATTATTTGGAATCTAAACAAAGAGATGCCAGAGGGTCCGAACGACTGAACCTTTTGTAAAACCACTAAAACATTTCATCATTGATCTTCACACAAACATCTGAGAATCTGATGAAACACAAACACACCAGTGGTGTCTGAACAAGCCCAACGGTCTCAAACCTTCACAGCTTTGATCAGCGTGGTTCATGCACAGAGATATGACAATACAAGTCATTCTGCACTGCAAGAACAGTATGTTTTTAAAAGTATTTTTAAAGGTCCTTTATTAGACAAAATTTACTCTTGTGAGCTTTAAAGGGACAGTGTGTAGGATTCGTGGCGCATAGGTGGTTACTAGCTATTCCACTTCCTCTTTTGGCTATGGCAGACCTCGAGGGTCACCCGGACGCGACGTAGCGCCGACATCGCGCGTGCCCGCGCACGAACCGCGCACCGCTGTATACATAAAACGCGGTCCCCCGTTCACTTTTTTTTTTTCTTTTCGCATGAAAACACACAATCCCGATCATGATTCATGACAATCTACACATCAAATGAAACCTTACAGTCTCCTCTTTTTGACTATGCAATTCATTTCCCTGCAAAACAATCACTCCCCGAGCACATGGGGCTTTTATACAGAAAAGCACAAAACTTAGCTTACTTAGCTTACCTTTGAAGGCTTTGCACAGGTCAAACTCTGTATTTCATCATAAACTTGGTCTCAATCTGTCCATAAGGATCCAGCGAATAAAATCCAGTAAAACAATTTAGTCCAAAATACGTGTTATATCCATTACGATGTGTGATCCAGCAGCATGCTTCTTTACACGAGGCTCCCCCCTTCCCCCCTCCCCCTCCCCTTCTCTCCTTCTCTCCTTCACTCCCATATGCAGCGCGGCTGTGCAGCTGTTAGCAGGAGCCGAGGCGAAGGATGAGCCCAAATGTCCTTCTGCGGCTCTCGTATTCAAAATGGCTGCCTCTATATGGGGAAGATCCCCCTTTTATGTGACTATATCTAAGTCCAAAAGAATACTTTGATTTCATGATGGAAGTGAAAAGGCTTGGAAAACAATGTATTTTTGAATGGGTATCTTCAATTTCAGTAATTAACAGGTAAAAATCTTACACACTGTCCCTTTAAGCCAAGTCATAAAGCTGTTACTTCCTCAAGCATTCCTGGAGTTGTTTTGTTTCATTCACACATGTTTTAGTAATCCTGCATCGTTAGTCTGTCTCCAAAGTTCAGGATGCCCTGTTCCACCTTGTGATGTCATGAAGCTGTACTTTAAGTTAACAGCAACCTTTTATCTTAGATATAAGATATAGATAGATTTTATCGTAGAGATTGACAATTCCAGGGCTGATATTATTCATATGATTCTAACGAAGATTTATGGAGTTTAAAAACACAGTGGAGTACTTACTGTATTACCACATGACACCACAAGGTGGCATTTTCTGTTTGAGAGAACTCAGCCTCAGTATGCAAGATTTGTGAATTGAACATGTGGAATGAAAGCAAACACAACTCCAGGTATGATTTTGATGAGGAAACAACATTATAACACAATCAGAAAAGAGCAAAATATGGGCCCTTTAAGAGTTGTTAGTCCATGTACAAGCAGTTATTAAACAGGCAAATTCACTGCTAATGAAAAGTACTTTGGCATCAAATAAAGACTATAAACTAGTAATACTATACTATGCTATAACTGTACTTGTAAAAAAAAGCACCTGGGATCAATCAGAGAAGCATTTCGTTGAAGTTAAAATGACAGAGACTCTACTCAGGGGCTTTTCAATCAGAGGAAACTGTAAAAACGTGACCATTTGGATATTTAAAGCAACAAATTAAAATAAAATATGATTCAAGTTTTGAGGCATACAGTACATACTAAGCCCTGAATATTTTAAAGGTCCTATATTATGCACAGTTGACTCTTTTAAGGTTTTAACCATGTTAGAATGTTGTTTCCTCCTCAAAAACATACCTGGAGTTGTGTTTTGTTTCATTCACACATGTTTGAGTAATCCTTTATTATTAGTGTGTCTAAATCTTCATATCTCAGAATGGTCTGTCCTACCTTGTGATGTTATGTAGTGGTAGTTTGTAGCTACTTTTTACCTTTAGTTCAGTAGACATGAAGGCTGAAATTATCCACATGATTCTAGTGATGGTGTATGGAGTTCTACACTTCTACACTTGCCACATGAAGAAATCAGCCTGAATATACAGAATTTGTGTGTTAAACATGAGTGAATGACAAAAACAAAACTCCATTTAATGAGGAAACAACATTACAACATAGATCAAAAAATAATGTAATATAGGTCCTTTCAAGTTCCGAGCATCTTTTATTGCCTCTGAAAGCTTTTATCGTCTTTTGCATCGAGTCAGTTCGTCATGCTGCCGTGGCCAACGTCTCACCATCGACTCATCAATGCCATGCTCATATGCAGCAGCATTATAACTTATTTTATCACATGGTGATAAACGTTTAGTGCTGACAACAGCGCTCGCTAGTGTTGTAACTTCATGTTAACCGCACAGACAGCGGCGCTTTCTGCACTCAGGCTGCACGCGCATCCGCTATGTTGATAAACGAATAATCTGTCCATATATTAGCCACATCGTTGTATAAGACACACGGTTCAAAGTGTGACAAAAAAGTAGCAGTAGCTTATAATTACAGAAATTACAGTACATGTTTTATCCAAAGGGATTTTCATTCTATTCACACTATAATCATTGTTTTTCTCTATATAAACCACTAACCACCATGGTGCTTGTGAATTTTAGAGGCTTTGTTTCATTCAGAGTTTTGAGTCCCCAAGAGAGTTATAAATGTGTAACAAAAAATATTATGGTCACTAAATGTCAGTGTCCATGACCCCTCTATTATATCCCCACCTTTTTCAATTTTAAATCTTTTATATTAAATGTTTTACATTAATTTATGGTAAATCAATGTAAAATTGATGATCTTAGAATGTAGATTTTGCTTTGGATCAATATAAAATAACCACCAAAAAAAACGATTTTATATATATATATATATATATATATATATATATATATATCATCACGGACTACATCAACTTCTGCGTGGAGAACACTGTGCCTACCAGAAGAGTACGGTGTTTCTCCAACAACCACCACCCCTGGGTCACCCCTGAGCTTAAAGCCGTCCTGAACCAGAAGAAAATGGCTTTGAGCTCAGGGGACAGAGAGGAGCAGAAAAGGGTCCAGCGGGAGCTCCAGTGGAGGATCCCATGGGCCAAAAAGGACTATCGGAGGAAGATGGAGGAGCAGCTGGCCCAGGTGAGGAGAGGTGAGGAGGCGGACGAGGTGAGAAGAGAGCTTAGGTGACTGAAGCAGAGGAAATCCGCAGGACCTGACGGTATCTGCCCCAGGCTGCTGAGAACCTGCGCAGATCAGCTCTGTGAGGTTCTCTGCTACATCTTCAACCTAAGCCTCAGCCTGAAGAAGGTCCCAGTCCTGTGGAAGACCTCCTGTGTGGTCCCGGTTCCCAAAACAACAAATGCCAGGAAACCGGCCCACTACAGACCAGTCGCCTTGATTTCCCACCTCATGAAGACCATGGAGAGGGTGATCCTCAGTCAGGTGAGCCCCACCTTGGACCCGCTGCAGTTTGCCTACAAGCCAAACGTAGGAGTAGAGGACGCCGTCATCTACTTGCTGCAGCGGGCGGTCACCCACCTAGAGACCGCCGGGAGTGCTGTGAGAGTCATGTTCTTTGACTTCTCCAGCGCCTTCAACACCATCAGGCCGGCGCTGCTGCGGGGGAAGGTGGAGGAGGCGGGAGTTGATGGACATCTCACTGCCTGGACCATCGACTACCTCAATGACCATCCACAGTACGTGCGGCTGCGCGGCTGTGAGTCAGAGGTGGTAGTCTGCAGCACTGGGGCCCCCCAGGGAACTGTCCTCTCACCCTTCCTCTTCACCATCTACACCTCGGACTTCACCTACAACACGGACAGCTGCCATCTCCAGAAGTTCTCTGACGACTCGGCCATTGTGGGCTGTGTGTCTGAGAGGAATGAGCTGGAGTACCGCTCGGTCATCAGAGACTTTGTGGACTGGTGTGGGCGCAACCACCTGAGCCGTAACGCCAGTAAGACAAAGGAGCTGGTGATCGACTTCAGGAGGAGACCACTACTTCACTCACCGGTGAACATCCAGGGGCAGGACATAGAGACTGTGGACAGTTTCATGTACCTGGGTGTTCACCTCAACAATAAACTGGACTGGTCCCACAACACCGACGACCTGTACAAGAAGAGCTACCTCCTGATTAGACTGAGGTCCTTTGGAGTGTGCAGGCCTCTGCTCAAGACTTTTTATGAACAGGAAGAGACTTAATAAGCTGGTCAGGAGGGCCTGGGCTGTCCTCAGATCCTTCATCCCCACCGCCATCAGACTGTGTAATTCTACTATATAGGCCAAACGTGCAATTTTTTTTTTCCATACCTCCTAGTTACTGTTTTATTATTATTTCTTATTTTGTTATTACTTATTTTATTCTGTTCTTGCCTGCACGCACTTTTCTTTCTTGTTCAAACTGTCCCTGCCTGGAGCTACTGTGGCAAGTAAATTTCTCCTGTGTGAGATCAATATCTCCCAGTCTTATCTTATCTTAGGAGTGTTTTCTGTCTAAATATGCAGTGTCTTAAACATGTGTGAATGAAACAAAACACAACTCCAGGTACAGTGGATATAAAAGGTCTTCACACCCCTGTTCAAATGCCAGATTTTTGTGAAGTAAATAAATTACATCAAGATAAATAATTTCACAACTTTTTCCACCTTTCATGTGACCTGTAACCTGTACAATGCAACTGAAAAACAAACAGAGATCTTTCAGGGAGATTAAGTAAAAAATAAACAGAGATAATGTGGTTGCGTAAGTGTGCACACCCTTTTATAACTCAGGATGTGGCTGTGTTCAGATTTAAGAGATTCCATTCAAACTCATGTTAAACTGGAGTCAGCACACACCAGTCACCAATAAAAGTGCCTCTGATCAACCCCAAATAAAGTTCAGCTGTTCTGGTCAGCTTTTCCTCACATTCTTGTAGCCACATCTTCCAGTACAAGCCATGGTCCACAAAGAGCTTAAAAAGCATCAGAGGGATCGCAAAGATATCAGTCAGGTGAAGGCTACAAAAGAATTTCCAAGGAATTAAATATACCATGGAACACAGTGAAGACCGTCATCATCAAGTGGAGAAAATATGGCACAACAGTGACATTATCAAGAACAGGATGTCTGATGATAACTGATGATAAGACGAGAAGAAAACTAGTCAGGGAGGCTGCCAAGAGGCCGACAGCAACACTGAAGGAGCTGCAGGAATTTCTGGCAAGTACGGACTGTGTAGTACGTGTGACAGCAATCTCCTGTCTTCTTCATATGTCTGGGCTATGGGGTAAGGTGGCAAGATGGAATTTATCTTACAAAGAAAAACATCTGAGCCCGGCATAATTTGGCAAAAAGACATCTGAAATCTCCCAAACACATGTGGGATAATGTGTTATGGTCTGATGAAACCAAGGTTGAACTTTTTGGACATAATTCCAAAAGGTATATTTGGCACAAAAACAACACTGCACATCACCAAAATAACACCATACTTACAGCGAAGTATGGTGGTGGCAGCATCATGCTTTGTGGCTGTTTTTCTTCAGCTGAAACTGGGGCCATAGTCAGGGTGGAGGGAATTATGAACAGTTCCACATACAGTGTTGGCACAAAACCTTCAGCCTTCTGTTAGAAAGCTGAAGATGAAGAGGAACTTCATCTTTCAGCACGACAATGACCCAAAGAATACATCTAAATCAACAAAAGAATGGCTTCACTAGAATAAGATTGAGGCTTTGGAATGGCCCAGCCAGAGTCCAGACCTGAATGCCATCGAACATCTGTGGGGTGATCTGAAGAGGGCTGTGCACAGGAGATGCCCTCGCAGTCTGTCAGATTTGGAGCGGTTTTGCAAAGAAAAGTGGGCAAATATTGCCACATCAAGGTGTGCCACGCTGATAGGCTCCTACCCAAAAAGACTGAGTGCTGTAATAAAAGCCAAAGGTGCTGCAACAAAGTATTAGTTTAAGGGTGTGCATATTTATGCAACCAGGTTATTTTAAGTTTTATTTATTTTATATTTTTCCCATTTAAATGCTTCAGTTTTCAGTTTCTTCTTCATTTGAGTTGTACAGGTTATAGGTCACATTAAAGGTGGAAAAAGTTATGAAATTATTTGTCTTGCTGTCATTTTTTTACATCACAAAAACCTGGCATTTGTACGGAAGTTGACAGAGGTCATAAGCAATATTTTTTCTTCCTTGTTATCCCGAGATAATTAATTCGTGATCTCGAGAAAACAAAACAGTTATTTAGAGATCTTGAGAAAACAAACAGTTGATCTCCAGAAAACAACTGAAACGTCTACCGCCACGTTAAAGATAAGATAAGCCTTTATTGTCTCTTCAGGAGAGAAATTTTGTTTGGATATGAGAGAGTGATTTATAATAAACACTAAAAACAGCACAGCAGACAGACACATAAGAAACATGTATAATACATGAACAAAGGAAACATGCAACATATAAAAAGACTGCCATTGTTAGTACAACCTGTTCTATTTCATCCCTCCTGACCGCCAGAGGGCGGTGCTGAAAGCACTGAATGTTCCCTTCGCACATGCGCAGTTCGAGTAGTAATACCAAATGAGTCACACCTGTGACCCAGGATGACGCCCCGGAGGTAATATAGTCCCTCGTCATCCGTGACTCTGTTTCCTCTTTTCTTCTCGCGTGCGGTTCGTACCACATGGCATTAGCCCTAACTCAGAACCTTGTTTTGTCTACTGTCGCCGGACGCCCGTTCACCGTTTCGGTAGGAGCTGCGGCTTTCCGCCCTCCGAGGGCTGTGACAGTTGCGTGTTGCTAAGGATTGAGGTACCACTTTCAATATTTTACAGCCTTTTGTTTGTGATGGCTGCGTCCGCGCCCCCTCTCCAAACACTTGGCGTTTGACTTGCACTAATCTGTTTGGTGAAGGCTGCGTGCGCGCACCCTCCCACATCGGACACATCTGTTTGTTAGCAGTACATTACAGACTTTATGTTGCTAACTGATAAAGTATTTGATTGATTCTTTTTCTGGTGACGGTCGTGTTCACGCACCCTCTCCCATTAAGTAAGTTTTGTTTTCTGAGCGGTACACTGCAGATTTCTGTTAACTATAAGATATTTTGGTTAATTTTCTCTGGTGACGGTCGCGTGCACGCACCCTCTCCCATCGAGTACGTTTTGTTAGTAGTACACTGCAGGTTTTTCTGTTGTTGATTATAAAGTATTTGATTGATTCTTCTCTGGTGACGGTCGTGTAAACGCACCCTCTCCCATTAAGTACGTTTTGTTTTCTTAACGGTACACTGCAGATTCTATTAACTATAAAATATTTTGGTTTTCTCTGGTGAAGGTCGCGTTCACGCACCCTCTCCCATCGAGTATGTTTTGTTTTCTTAGCGATACACTGTAGATTTTCTGTTGACTACAGTACTTTGGTTAAAATTTCTCTGGTGACGGTCGCGTTCATGCACCCTCTCCCATCGAGTACATTTTGTTTTGTTAGCGGTACACTGCTGAAGCGACTGCTAACGTTGTTAGCCGTTTTGTTTTGATTAATTTTGGCCTATTTGATTTTGGCCCTAATTGGTGAAGGCAGCGTTCGCGCCCCCACTCTCAGTTCTGATTTTTGTGGGCCACATACCATCTGCTATAATTAGCGGGTGTTCATATCCCGCATTTGTACCTTGGTTGGTGAAGGTCGTGTTCCCGCTCCCTCTCCCACCTTGGTTTCCTGACTTACCAATTGACCGCTGTCTACGCTGTCTGGTTTTTCTTATACATACTAGTTGTGGTCGACCATCGCACCACATTGATGGACGGCTCCCATTGTTGTGTGGCCTGTGGGTCCACGCTTCAGGTGGATGATGGCCATGACCTGTGTCCGACATGCCTCGGCCCTGACCATTTGAGGGAGGCATTGTCTGATGACCCATGCATGAACTGCAGCTACATGCCACTTGCTGTCAGGGTGGCAAGGATGGCACAACTAAACCCCGCAGGTAGTGGTGATCTCCCACCATCGGTGCAGGTACCATTGCCCCTTCCAAGGCGTTCAAAACGCCGTCCCGAGTCTACAGTTGCAAGGGCCCCTTCAAAGAAGAAGCCCAGATCTGATGATCTTGCCTCTAAAGTGGAGCAGTTGTCGGCAGACTTGGAAACAATGAAGTCTTTACTGCAGGCTCATCGTGTGGACGCACCTGCTTCAGAGGCTGGGACGTCTTCCCAATTAATGCCCGTTCTGGCCCCAGAGGATGATGTGCTCTCTCTGGCAGCATCGGCCTCTTATTTTCAGGAGGCAGAGCATGCACCATCCTCCCGTGTTTCTGAGGATGGTTCGTACTCTTCCACGCAGAGCCTGGATAGTGACTCGACGAATGGCTCCATGCGGGATGTTATGTGCAGGGCTCTGAATCGTTTGCAGCTGGAACTTCCAGAGCCTGAAAGGCCTGGCCCTGGTAGCGCTTTCTTTAGATGCGGGCGTGCCCCTACACCTTTTGCTGTACCCCCTCTGTGGAGTATCTCAGAGAGTTGCATGCCTGTTGGAGGGATCCAAGCGCTCTCTCCAGGCTCTCATCAGATGGCCGGATTTTGGCTGCTATGCACAATGCACCGGCAGCTGGTTTGGATCGCATGCCTGCTGTTGAACCTGCTGTGGCTTCCCTTATTGTTTCACCTGAGGAGGCCCTGCGGCAAGATGTTAGGTGTCCAAGACCCCAATGCCGGGTGACGGATGACTTAATCACCAAGGCCTATAACTCCGGTGCGCGGGCTGGTAGACTGGGCAATTCTTTGGCCCACCTGCTCTTGGCCCACTCTGCCTCCCTCCAGGAGGGTGATGGTGCTGCAACAGCCGCAGAATTTAGTGATGCGGCACTGCAGGCCTTTGCACTGATGTCAAGGGAGCTTGGACGTGTTATGTCTTTTTTGGTTCAGGCTCGCCGGCAGATTTGGCTCGCTCAATCTCCCCTGACGGAGGCGTGCCGCAGGACCCTCCGCAGTGTGCCTGTGGAGCCCGGGCAGTTGTTTGGTTCAGCTGCCTTGGAGGCATTGGAACGTACTGTCCATGCTCGACAGACGAGGCAGCAACTTTCTGGCCTCAGTAGAGCTATGCCTCCTCCTCGGCAACCAAGGCACCCGACTGCTGGCCTCAGTGCTCGGCCACCCACTCGCAGTCGGCCTAGTGATGGACGTTTCCATCAAGACAGACCTGGCAGGACTTTTCGGAGTGAACCTCACCAGCCACCGCAGCGGCCTAGACACCCAAACTCTGGTCGCTGCCCCCCAGGGCCCCTAGGGGTCGTGGGGCCAGGAATTGAAAGCTCGAGGCCGGCCGTCGGATACTTCTCCCATCAGCAGCTCAGTTATTGGGCTGCTCATGCGTCGGACCCGTGGGTGGTTGCCACTTTGGCTCATGGGTACCGGCTGCAGTTCCGACGCCGGCCACACATGACAGGCCGGGTCAAGATGACTATAATCAACGACCCGGTGAAGGCTCAGGCATTGGATCGGGAGTTGTCCGCCCTCCTGGCCAAAGGGGCCATCGAAGCAGTAGATCCCTTGCTGCAGCCCAAGGGCTACTACTCCACATATTTCCTCGTGCCCAAGAAGACAGGCGGATTTCGTCCCATTCTAGATCTACGGGGACTCAATCGTTTCATGAAGGTCTTGCCGTTCCATATGCTCACCACAGCAGAGGTTCTCCAAACCGTTGCAGTGGGGGAATGGTTCACTTCTGTAGACCTCAAAGATGCATACTTCCATGTGCCTATCGCTCCACAACACCGGAGATTTCTCAGGTTTGCTTATCGGGGTCGTCATTGGCAATTCCGGGTTCTCCCTTTTGGGCTCTCCCTCTCCGAGGGTGTTCACCCGATGCGTGAAGGCGGCCCTTGCTCCGTTACAAGCCGCTGGGCTAAAGATATTGCCTTATCTGGACGATTGGCTGATTTGCGCCCCATCCAAAGTGTGTGTGAAGCAGGACACCGATTACCTGCTTGCACATGTGGCCCGGTTGGGCTTCACGGTGAATATGGAGAAGAGCAACCTGACGCCAACTCAGGCAACAACTTTTCTTGGCCTGGACTTGGACACTGTGACAATGAAGGCTCGCCCGTCCCTACGTCGCAGAGACGATATTCAAGCTCTGGTCTCTCGCTTCAAACTGGGCAGTCTGCATCCATTTGTCAGCTTTCTTCAGCTTGTGGGAAAGCTGACTTCTGTCACACGAGTTGTGCCTCTCGGCCTGCTGTCACTGCGTCCGCTGCAAATGTGGCTGAACAGTTTTCATCTGGACCCTGCAAGGGATCGACGACGGATGCTCAGAGTGACGTGGCAGTGCTCCCGTGCATTGACCCCATGGAGGGACGGGAGTTTTTTGTCACAAGGGGTCCCCATGGGTCTGGTGGTGTGTCGCAGGGAGGTGGTCACGACAGATGCCTGCCTCACAGGATGGGGTGCTGTATGGCAGCACAGGACAGCTCAAGGGGTTTGGTCTGCCAGAGATCGCTTAGACCACATAAATGTCTTGGAGTTGCGTGCTGTCCATTTCGCTCTCAGGAGCTTTCTGTCACACCTGAGAGGGAAACACGTTCTTATTCGGTCGGACAACACTTCGACTGTTTATCACATAAACCATCAGGGGGTGTCAGATCAGCACGACTTCTCGGGGTTGCTCGAGATCTGTTAACATGGGCTGCGTCTCATCTGTCCACGCTGCGAGCAATGTATTTACCGGGAGACGGAAATCAAGTGGCGGATTATCTCTCCCGGAGGGAACCTTCTCCAGGGGAATGGCGTCTTCACCCGGAGGAAGTGCACAGGATCTGGACCCTTTTGGGCAGGAGGAGGTAGATCTGTTTGCCTCAAAAGAGTCGACTCACTGTCCCCTGTGGTTCTCCCTCGTGAGGGAACCAGGTTCTCTGGGACAGGATGCACTGGCACACACTTGGCCCCAGTGCCTCCTCTACGCTTTTCCCCCTCTTCGTCTGATTTGGCCAACCCTACAGAGGGTTCTCCGGGAAGGCCACAGACTGTTGCTGGTCGCACCATACTGGCCAGCACGACCATGGTTCCCATTGCTGTACAGTCTGTGTTGCGGTCTCCCATGGCGTCTTCCGGCCAGGAGAGATCTGCTGTCTCAGTTGGGGGGCCAAGTGTGGCATCCGAGGCCCCATCGACTCCAACTGTGGGTATGGCCATTGGCAGGCCCGAGCTGCAGCTGATCGGTCTCACCGATCCTGTTCGGCAAACGCTGTTGAATGCCAGAGCGGCTTCCACTCGTCAGCAGTATGAGAACAGGTGGAAGTTGTTTTCTCACTGGTGCTCTGCCCGCGGTGAGGATCCTGTGTCTTGTTCGGTGCCTATTGCCATCCTGGAGTTCCTCCAGTCTCTCCTGGATAATGGACGGTCTCCATCCACTCTCAAGGTGTATGTTGCTGCTATATCCTGCCATCATGGTTTGGTTGGAAGCTGTACAGTTGGGGGCCATAACTTAGTTTCTCTTTTTCTACGGGGGTGCTCGCAGATTGCGCCCACCAACTATACCACGGGCTCCAATGTGGGACTTGCCATTGGTCCTGGAGTCCCTATGTGGTCCTCCATTTGAGCCTTTGGCACAGGCGGACCTCAAGTGGCTTTCATGTAAAACTGCTTTTTTATTGGCTATTGTGTCAGCGAAACGGGTCAGTGAGTTACATGCCCTTTCTGTCAGCCCTTCCTGTCTCAGGTGGAGTCCGGATGGTTCTGGTGTCACTCTGTGGCCAAACACAGCGTTCATGCCGAAGGTGTTGCCCCGGTCTCATTGTAACGAGCCTTTGGGCTTGGCTCGGTTTGAGCCCCCGCTTGGTGAGGACGGGGACAAGCTACAGCTGTTGTGCCCGGTCCGGGCACTGAAGGTCTATGTCTCAGTCACAGCAGGTATGAGGCGTTCAGACCAGCTGTTTGTGTGCTATGGGGGTACTAGGAAGGGCTGTCCTCTTTCCAGACACCGCCTTTCACACTGGGTCGTTGAGACCATTCACCATGCCTACAGCATTGCAGGTCGCGACCCTCCATCTGGTGTGAGGGCCCATTCTACTAGAGGCGTCTCCACTTCATGGGCGGCCATGAGAGGGGTCCCTTTGGAGACAATATGTGCTGCTGCATCTTGGGCTTCCCAAGCACATTTGCCAGATTCTACAACGTCAATGTGATCTCTCCCCATCCTCTTGGCGTGGTTCTTCATGAATCTCTGGGCCCCTCTCAGTGAGGTATGTGCTCAGGATTCTTCGTGACATAGCTGGTATTAGTCATTCAGTGCTTTCAGCACCGCCCTCTGGCGGTCAGGAGGGATGAAATAGAACGATAGTTACGTATGTAACTACGGTTCTATGAATCCCGGATGACCGCCAGAGATTCTCTGTCACTCAGGATCCTTGCGTTTCCGCGAGAAGATTCTGAAGGAACAGAGTCACGGATGACGAGGGACTATATTACCTCCGGGGCGTCATCCTGGGTCACAGGTGTGACTCATTTGGTATTACTACTCGAACTGCGCATGTGCGAAGGGAACATTCAGTGCTTTCAGCACCGCCCTCTGGCGGTCATCCGGGATTCATAGAACCGTAGTTACATACGTAACTATCGTTTTAAACACACACACACACACAAAAACCCTACAGAAAAGTTGCATCCCCACACACACATACACACACGCACACACCCGCTAGGACCTACTATTCAGTAGTTTAATTGACCAGGGAACCAATGAAAATTTGAACCTATTTGTTTTACAGTTTGGGACCCTGTATCTTCTTCCTGATGGCAGTATTTCATATTCACTGTGCAAAACGTGCTTGTCATCCTGTAGGATTTTCAAACCCTGCCTTTTCACTGTTTCATCAAATAAAGCTTGCAGTGATGTGGGAGGGGGCATGCCCATTATTTTCCCCGCTCTCTTAACGAGAGTTTGCAGTTCAGTTCTCAGTTTAACAGACAGGTTCCCAAACCATATATTGTAATGATCCCATATCTAATGATGGATTCAATGGACGCCCTATAGAAGGCCATCATTATTTCTTGCTCCAGCCCAAACACTCTCAACCTCCTCAAGAAGTGCAGACGTTGGCTAATTCGTCTGCTTAAAAAATCAACATGCTGGCCCCATTTAAATTGGGAATCAAATACGACCCCTAAGTATTTATATGTGGAGACCTGCTCTACTGCCTCCCCACTCAGAGTCACCGCCTGATGGTTTCCTATGGACCTGGGGTCAAAGACAATTTCTTTTGTTTTATTCACGTTTAACACCAGATTATTTGATTCACACCACAACACAGCCCTGTCTATTTCTAACTGATAGACCGAGGCATCAGAGTCCTGTGTCAGCAGACTGAGAATGACAGTGTCATCTGAAAACTTGATTATGTGATTGCTTGTGTGGTGATTTCTGAATTCATTAGTGTATAATGTGAATAATAGTGGTGAACTCACACAACCTTGTGGGACACCTGTGTTGATTGTCAGTGTGTCAGAGAGTGTTGATCTTAACCTGTTGTGATCGATCAGTGAGAAATGCATTGTACCATTTTATCATTACAGGGTTAACATGCATTTGATGTAACTTCTCTAACAGAATATGAGGCACAATTGTATTAAAAGCAGAACTAAAATCCATAAATAGAAGCCTGGCGTATGCCTTTGTGTTTTCAAGGTGCTTAAGTATGAGATGTGATGTAGTGCATAAGGCATCAGCAGTGCTCCGTTTATCTTTGTAAGCGAACTGATAGGGGTCAAGTAGATGTTGTACTTGAGCTCTCAACTCACCCACCATTATACGCTCAAAAGACTTCATTACCACTGACGTTAGTGCAACGGGTCTAAAGTAATTATTCTCATGTGGACAAGGTTTCTTAGGTACAGGAATAATTATTGCCTTTTTCCAACTTGTGGGTATTATATGTGTGTGTACAGAGAGCTGAAATAGTGGGCTCCAAGCTGCTGCAAGTTCTTGAGCAAAGTCATGTAGGATTAATGGGGAAATCCCATCTGGCCCACTTGCTTTCCTTGTATTCAAGGCCCTAAATACCTTCACAACTGTGGGAGTATCAATAACTATATGTGCATTGTCTGCACTGACCTTACATGGTGTGCTTACAGCCACACCCCCTTCATCCACATTATCAAACCTTTTATAAAAAGAATTCAACTCATTTGCACGCTCCTGTTCATTGCAGACATTAAGTGTCCTTGCTCTGTTATTGAAGTTTGTCATGTCCTTTACACAGTCCCACATCCTTTTTGTGTCTTTCATTAGGAATGTTTCTTTGATCTTAAGTCTGTGTTGTTCCCGTGCCTCCCTTAGTTTCCATTTCAGTTCTTTTTGGACACTCCTCAGTTCGACTGTATCATTATTCTTAAAGGCTCGTTTTTTACGCCTAATACATTCCTTTATGTCGGGGGTGATATAGTCCTTATGATTGGGGTACACTTTTATAGTTTTTTTTCGGCACCACCGTCTCGACACAAAAATGGATATAGTCTGTGACCACTTCCACTTTATAATCCAAGTTGTCCTCCTGGTGGAAGACATCCCAGTCCGTCGCAAAGAAGCAGCCACTAAGTTCTTCTTTGCACGAGTCCGTCCAGACACTGACTGATTTTGTGATGGGTTTACATTTTTTAATGGCAGGTTTAAATACGGGGATTAACTTAATGGTGTTGTGATCAGAATTTGAGAGCGGGGCCCTGATTTTCGCAGCATATGCGTTTTCTATGTTGCCAAAGCACTTGTCCAATATTCTGTCCTTTCTAGTGCCGTTTTTAACATACTGTTGAAATCCAGGTAATTCGCTGTTCAGGTTGCAATGATTAAAGTCCCCCAAAATGAAAATGGGTGCGTCAGGTTTGTTTTGGAGCTGCTGATGAACACAATCTGCAATGTGTGAAGCAGCCCTTACGGCATTACCACTCGGCGGTATGTATACCACGCAAACAAAGATATTCCCATAGTGGGCAGAAAAAAATGTCTTAAACTTAAGCACAATAGTTCAACGTCAGGTGAGCACA
This sequence comes from Paratrypauchen microcephalus, assembly GCA_036785185.1. NCBI lineage: Eukaryota > Metazoa > Chordata > Actinopteri > Gobiiformes > Gobiidae > Paratrypauchen > Paratrypauchen microcephalus. The sequence goes on along the minus strand of JAVJIX010000029.1, from coordinate 6,542,653 downwards.
ATTTGTCCTTCACCGCGTAATTTGTACACCATGAGTCTTTAACGTAGACGCACACGCCACCTGTCGCGTTGTGACAGGCTGACTTCGGAGCTATTTCTCATTCTGAATAGACGTGTTTTTGGTCATTAGAATGTCTGGAATAATAATCGATCAGCTGATAAGGCAATATTTTGATCAGGGGTTGACACAGGGGGAGATTACATCTTTTAGTTCAAGATAATTTCCTTGTCCTCTATCATCCAGGTGATGTTCTCCTCTGGGACCCCCCTCTCTCTCAAGGCATCATAAAAAGTTCTATCTTTTACATTGTCCGTAGCTACGTCTTCGTGTCGAGATCACAAATTAATTGTGTCGTTTTCTCGAGATCTTGAGTTAATTTTCTCATTATTAAGGTGGAAAATAATCACGAACACGGCCTCTGTCGGCTTTCGTACATTTGAACAGGGGTGTGTAGACTTTTTATATCCACTGTATGTTTCTGATGAGGAAACAGCATTATAAGATAGATCAGAAAATAGCGCAATAGTGTAATACGGGCCATTTAATGTGTTACCTGGCTGGTCTCTGTTCCAGTTGGTGTAAGTCACTTCATCTCCTGTGAGCCAGTGGTACGACCCTGCTCTGCCCTGATCATGGAGCCCAATCCAGAATGAGTCCCCAGAGCGACCAAACACCAGGCTATTGGCATAGGCCTGCTCAAATCTGCAAAAATATGAGTCATTTTAGTGGGATAAAATAAAATAAATAAAAAATAAAATTCTTCATGAAGAGTAGTAGTGTTTTGTACCTGTTGGTTATAGTGACAAGTGCAGATTTATGTTCCTCACAGACTTTTCTGGCTTCATCAAACGTCTTGAGGTCTTCGACAACCCAGTAACAGGACGGACTGTGCCACTTCCAGCCCTGAATAAAATCGGAAGAAAAGAATAATATTCAGTAATTTCTCAGAAAACAGTAAAAGCCCTCTAGCAACAAATACTTTAAGCCACAATGGAAGAGTTTAGCCCTGGTTTTAGCCCAGTTTAGTTCTGGCATACACCTGGTTTGGTCCTGTCCAAGTCCACCTTTAGTCCTGGTCTAGTTCAGGGAAGTAAGATCTGGAAGATAAACCCAAGATGGTGTTGTGTTGTTTTCAATAGCCTGTGCTCATTGGTGCGAAATGGCAAAAGCGTTTTTTTTCTTCTGCAATAGTTCCTGAATACTGGCCTAGTCTCTGATCATTAAAATGATTAAAAATAATAATTGAAAAAAAAAATAAAAAAAGTTCATACTGTAAAAATCTTGCACGGGGACAGAGGGGAAGTGTCTTATCCAGTTTTTATTACAGATCCATGGTCTAGTCAAGGCTTTGTCCATGTTTAACTTCAAATGAATCAATGTGTCCTTGTTAACATACTGATATTTCACACCAAAAGAGTACAGATTTAAGCTATCTTTCAAAACACAACTTATAATAAATGCCGTTTTAAAACCAAGCAATCAGCACGATTTGTGACTGTTGATGGGTTGTTCTGTTTTTGGTGATTTCTCTCAAACAGAGTTAAAGGGATAGTGCGTTTTTTTAATGTTAATCTGTATGGGTTCCCCTCTAATAGCGTTGTGCATTAACACTGGCTTACCGCTCACCGCATCATCTGAGCCAGGTTCTGCTCCGGTTCTGGAGCTCGGGAACGTAGGTCCAGTAAGTTCACGGGGACATTTAATAAAGCTTGTTTTTCTTCTCAAAACATTTGTCCAAAAAGTGATATATTTGCGTCACAAACAGTTGTCAGCGAAAAATTCAGCAGCGTAATTCGCATTCGCATATTGTCTCTCGATTCGTATCACTGCGCGCACATAGCTGTATTAGCCTGTTCACTTTAAAGGGATATGCCACCCCCAGGGCAAATTTGGGCATCTCCCCACAGTCCAGAGACTAAAATAAGTGGTGGAAAGCGTTTTCCTGCTCACCCAGCCATTGTCCAAGTCTGTCGCCACTGACCACCGTGGTATCTGCAGCTCCTCCGCCTTAGACTGGAGTCTAACGTCGCCAGAGAAAGATTTCGGCCAAAAGGAATTAATTTGCTCGATGCGTTTCCCAATTACTTTATGTGTAGTGCGCATTCATATCGAGTGCAAATAAATGTGCAAATCAACACGGAGAGCTTGCCTTGGTCATTTTGGGTGGGAACTATTTTCCAGTGCGGAAGAATACAGTCGAATCACGCAGTACGCTGCCAGGGGAATCCCAGTTACGCACCGGGAAGGGAGTTCCCCTGTTGCACAACGTGGTGCGTGATTCGACTGTATTCTTCCGCACTGGAAAATAGTTCCCACCCAAAATGACCAAGGCAAGCTCTCCGTGTTGATTTGCACATTTATTTGCACTCGATATGAATGCGCACTACACATAAAGTAATTGGGAAACGCATCGAGCAAATTAATTCCTTTTGGCCGAAATCTTTCTCTGGCGACGGAGAGGAGCTGCAGATACCGCGGCGGTCAGTGGCGACAGACTCGGACAATGGCTGGGTGAGCAGGAAAACGCTTTCCACCACTTATTTTAGTCTCTGGACTGTGGGGAGATGCCCAAATTTGCCCTGGGGGTGGCATATCCCTTTAAGCGGATGTTTACAAGAGAAGAAAAACAAGCTTTATTAAATGTCCCCGCGAACTTACCGGACCAGAACCGGAGCAGAACCGGGCTCAGATGACGCGGTGAGCGGTAAGCCAGTGTTGATGCACGACACTATTAGAGGAGAACCCATACAGATTAACATGAAGAAAAAAAAAAAGCGCACTATCCCTTTAATGACGTTTTAATAGACACAAATTAAACGTATTAATGATACAAATATTTTAGTACTTCAAAGAAAATTTAATACAAGGAATTGGGACATGCCGATTGCTAAAAGGTGTTTTTTTTTTTTTTTTTAAAAGATAAACATCATAATCCTTAAACTCTCCTGACTCTCCTTTTTCAATAGGCCTCAGTTTTGTTGCCAACTCATCTGCTGACAGTGCAGACGTGTACACTTCTCCAGCCCACAGCAGGTCAATGGGGTGAGACAAATACTGCAGTTATGTGTGAGCGAAAGAGAGAAGGAGGGAGAGGGACAGAGAGAGTGAGAGAAAGGGAGGGGGGTAAGAGGGAGAGAGAGAATGAGAGGGGGAGAGAGAGAGAGGGAGGGAAGGAGAGAGAGAGAATGAGAGAGAGGGAGAGAGAGAGGAAGGGGGAAACAAGGAGAGGGAGAGAGATGGGGAGGGAGGGGAGAACAAGAGGGGGAGAGAGAGAGAAAGAGAGAGGAAGGGAGAGTAACAGGGAAAAGGAGAGAGAGCGAGGGAGGGGGTGACAGAGAGGGAGGGAGGGGGGTAACAGGGAGAGGGGGAGAGAGAGGGAGGGAGGGAGAGTAACAGGGAGAAGGAGAAAGTGAGGGAGAGAGAAAGGGAGAGTAACAGGGAGAAGGAGAGACAGAGCGAGGGAGAGAGAGAGAGAGGGGGAGAGAGAGGGGGTGTAACAGAGAGAGATTGAGAGAGAGAGGGTGGGAGAGGGGAAGGAGTGTAAGAGAAAGAAAATGGAGGGAGAGAGAAGAGAGTCTGAGAAAGAGAGCGACAGAGTGTAAAAGAGAGACACAGAGAGAGAAAGGGGTGGAGACTGATAGAGATAGAAAGGGAAAGAAAGGGAGAGAGTGTAAGAGAGACAGAGAGAAAGAGAGAGAGGGTGGGGGACTGAGAGGGAGAGAGAGGGGGAGAGAAAGCGAGAGAGGCCTCATCTGGCCCAGAGACACAAACCTCTAAGTGTTAAGCGGAGTCCAAATACAGATTCTGCACATATTTTGGGCTTCTGTGGCTCACATTTAGGGCAGATGATGCAATCACAGTCAGAAAAGTGCATGTCCTCAAAGCAGATTTTGAACAGGAGAGATTCTGCAACTGCAGTTAAGCTAAAGACAGGGGCTTTGCTAGTTAAATAAACCCACACAAGACAGCACCATTAATGCCAAGGATCAAACAGATAGTGAATAGTGAATATAGTGTGAACTGTAAAGATTGCAAACCATTAGTGAAGAAATTATTTTATCTAGATCCTAGGGATTTATATGGGACAATAGTAGAAAGGAGAATGCATGGAATGACTTAGCTACAGATCTTAGCTGCATCTTTACTCGACCAGGAATGTATTCAATCCTATTTATTTTAAGTTACCAACAAACCACCAAAGCAAATGTCATATTTATAATTGAATATCCCCCCTCCTTGAGCCGCCATCTTAATGTGGTGGAGGAGTTTGAGTGCCCGAATGATCCCGGGAGCAATGTTGTCGGGGGCTTTATGCCCCTGGTAGGGTCACCCAAGGGAAACAGGTCCTGGGGGACGGGTCAGACTAAGAGCGCTTCAGAAGCCCATTATGATGAGTAATAGATCGAGGCCAGTTACGTTACCCGGATTGGCGTCACCGGGACCCCACCCTGGAGCCAGGCCTGGGTGGCCGGGACTTTCCCCATGGGGCCCAGCCGGGCTCAGCCCGAAGGAGCGACGTGGGGCCGTCCTCCCGTGGACTCACCACCCGCAGGAGGATCCATAAGGGGCCGGTGCAGAGAGATCTGGGCAGCAGCCGAAAGCGGGGGCCTCGGCGACCAGATCTCCGGACATGGAGACTAGCTCTGGGGACATGGAATGTCACCTCGCTGGGGGGGAAGGAGCCTGAGCTTGTGCGGGAGGTTGAGCGCTATCGACTAGATATACAGTAGTTGGCCTGACCTCCACGCACAGGTTGGGCTCTGGAACTCAACTCCTTGAAGGGGGCTGAACTCTCCATTTCTCTGGTGTTGCCCGCGGTGCACCGCCGGGGACTCCGTTGTTTTCCTGGGAGACTTCAACGCCCACGTGGGCAACGACAGTGACGCCTGGAGAGGGGTGATTGGGAGGAACGGCCTCCCTGATCTGAACCCGAGCGGTGTTCTGTTATTGGACTTCTGTGCTATGCGCAGTTTGTCCATAACGAACACCATGTTCGAGCACAAGGGTGTCCACCAGTGCACGTGGGACCAGGACACCCTAGGACGGAGGTCGATGATCGACTTTGTTGTCATGTCATCTGACCTCCGGCCGCGTGTCTTGGACACTCGGGTGAAGAGAGGGGCAGAGCTGTCAACTGATCACCACCTGGTTGTGAGTTGGGTCCGCTGGCAGGGGAGGAAGCCAGAAAGACCTGGCAGGCCCAAGCGCGTAGTGAAGGTCTGTTGGGAACGTCTGGCAGATCCCTCTGTCAGGGGTACCTTCAACTCACACCTCCGGGAGAGCTTCTCCCAGATTCCGGGGGAGGCTGGGGACATAGAGTCCGAGTGGGCTCTGTTCTCGGCCTCTATTGTCGATGCGGCCGCCCGTAGCTGTGGTCGTAAGGTCTGTGGTGCCTGTCGCGGCGGCAATCCCCGAACCCGGTGGTGGACACCGGAAGTAAGGGATGCCGTCATGCTGAAGAAGGAGTCTTATCGGGCCTTATTGGCTCGTGGGACTCCTGAGGCAGCCGACGGGTACTGGCGGGCCAAGCGTGCTGCAGCCCGGACGGTCGCAGAGGCAAAAACTCGGGTTTGGGAGGAGTTCGGAGAGGCCATGGAGGAGGACTATCGGACGGCCTCAAAGAAATTCTGGCAAACCGTCCGGCGCCTCAGGAGGGGGAAGCAGTGCTTCACCAACACTGTTGTTTACAGTGCGGGTGGGGAGCTGTTGAGCTCAACTGGGGATGTTATCGGAGGGTGGAAGGATTACTTTGAGGATCTCCTCAATCCCGCTGTCACGTCTTCCGAGGAGGAAGCAGAGGCTGGAGACTCGGAGGCGGACTCACTCATCACCCTGGCTGAAGTCACTGAGGTGGTTGGAAAGCTCCGTCCTGAGTATCTCAGGTCTCTGGATGTTGTAGGGCTGTCTTGGCTGACACGTCTCTGCAACATCGCGGGGCGGTCGGGGACAGTTCCTCTGGACTGGCAGACCGGGGTGGTGGTCCCTCTGTTTAAGAAGGGGGACCGGAGGGTGTGTTCCAACTATCGGGGAATCACACTCCTCAGCCTTCCCGGTAAGGTCTATTTCAGGGTCAGCTCAGAGCTGACGAAGCCTCTCGGATGAGCGGCGAAACGTTTTCAACCAAACAAACTTTGTCCAGTTGACAAATTGAACTTCTCCTTTTATCGTTGCATGTCTTAATAAACTTCTCATTTTGCAAGACGGAGTGCGGGATTGTTTTCTCCTCATATTTATAATTGAAAAAATATCGGCATAGGTTTGAATTAGGGATGCACCAATCCAACTTTTTCAGCTCCAATACCGATACTTTGGCTTTAAAGGTCCCATGGCATGACATTTTCACTTTCTGAGGTTTTTGAACGTTAATGTGAGCTCCCCTACCCTGTTTAGCCCCCCATGGCTAAAAGTTATGAAATGTGTAAACTGAGCATTTACAATCCTTTTCCGCGTTTGAAAAAAAGACAGCCCAAATGGGCGATTCTGAACAAGGGAAGTTTCTGACGTCACATTCAAGAAAAAATGCAAATGCAGTTCCACCCCCCCGTCTGTATGTTTACCCAGCGTCTATGGAACTCACGGCCAGAGAGTTTGAACCGCAAACGAGCTACGCGATGCGAGATGCGTTTTTTTATTTGTCTGGAGGCACGCGAGAGTGTTTCCAGGCTCGGATGTCCTTTATCCGAGCCTCCGAACCTCTGAAACAGCAGTGGTTTAATTTTATTTTCTGTGGAAATGTGTTTATTTTTCAATGGAAATCGTCTAATATCTGGGCTGAAACGCGGAAGTGGAGCCGGCGCACCAGCGCACCGCCAAAGAGGAAAGAGCGGAGAGTTTGGCCACGCCCCACCTGCTGCACCAACCTGTCTCTGTCCACCTCATTTGCGTTCAAGCAACAACGTCCATAATGGAGTGTTTGAGAGGGATGTTTTTGGCTCTGGCTGTGTTCATGGGGCTTTCTCATGCACTGAGTGTTGATTTTGAAGAAGGATTCATTTACAGTATTAGGGAACCATTAAGGCGCCATATAAAAGCATATATATACATATATAAAAGCAGCAGCAAGTATTTGCTGGTATCCCATATTAACCGATACCAGTGTAGGGACCAAGAATGACCTTTTTTCCACAAGAAAACACAGTTAACTTATTACAAAATTGCTTCAGTTGTGGAATGTAATTGTTATTTATCCTGCAAGTAACTTTTGAACAGCTTTGTATGAATCAGTGTGAAAATAGCCTTATTAAATCAAATTTAAAGGCCCAGGATAACGGCTTTACTGATCAGTGGTGGAAGGTAACGAAGTAAAAGGAAAATACTTCAGTACAATGTTTAGGTACCTGTGCTTAAGTGAATTTTACAGTGGACATTTTTTTATTTTTACTTAATTTGAGAGCATGCATCTGTACATTCACACTGTACATACACTACATTTTAGGTCTGAACTGAAAAGTAAAAAGTACGGTTTGAGACTTGCTGAAACGGCTGAGATAATTTTTAGCACATTCAGTTTGAGTTAAGGCCCAAACTTTGAGCAAACCAGATACACAATAAATAAATAAATAAAATAACTTCAAATCAGCATTTTTAAACAGGTACTTCAGTAGTTTTACTGAAGTACATTTGTTCACTTTTACTTTGAGTAAACTTTTGCCCATATATCTGTACTTTTACAAAACCGAGTACTTCTCCCACCACTGTAACTGATCGATACCTGGTCCAGCAAAATTTCCTGAGTGATGCTGATATCTGATTCCAATATCTGTATCGGTGCATAGTCGAATAAACAAAATCTCTGAAAATACAATACAGTGGTACCTCACCTTACGAAAGACCCTACAAATGAAAAATCCAAGTTACGAAACGCCTTCATGTTAAATTTTGGTCTCTAGATATGAAAGAAAATTCAAGTTGCGAAACGCGAAATCTCAAAAATTCAATTAATGCACGCTCAGATGCACGCTCAGATGCACGCCCCGAAACGTAAATACACTTTATCAACAAACACGGGGTTAGGTTCCAGAGGTGGCCCGCGGTGTGAGAGGTCCGCGAGGTAGGACAACTTTGTATTTTGCAATTGTTCTACATGTTTTAGGGCTTTAGGGCTACCTCACCACACACATTCTAAGCTTTTCTCAGACTGGAGTTGGGCTTTTTTTGCATTTCTCTCTCGTTTGAACACTCGAACTTTCATAGATTTTCAACGGAATGTGTTGATAGTGAAGCGTGGGGGTAAACACGGCTTAATATAGCGCCGAACGCGCGAGGGGAGCGGAGACACAGGATTACTATCAACAACACATCATCAGTAGGGTAAAACTAACCTGTCTCACGACAGTCTAAACCCAGCTCACGTTCCCTATTAGTGAGTGAACAATCCAGCGCTTGGTGAATTCTGCTTCACAATGATAGGAAGAGCCGACATCGAAGGATCAAAAAGCGACGTGGCTCTGAACGCTTGGCCGCCACAAGCCAGTTATCCCTGGAGAGGTGCGCGACACAGTGCAAGGCCGAGCGCAGGAGCCGCACGGGGTGATTTAATCCTGGTCTGGTCCCGGTTTGGTCCGGGTCTGGACCTGGTCCGGTCCTGATTTAGTCCAGGTACAGTCCAGGTTTAGACTTGGTTTAGACCTGGTTTAGTTCTGGTCTAGACCTGGTTTATTCCACTTTTAGTCCTGGTCTAGTCTCTTAGCCAAGACGCAGAACACAATGTTACACTATAAAAAAATGTTACACTATAAAAAATAAAAAAACTTGGAACGGAAAGAACGGAGCCTCGGAACGAATCAGGCCTTTTCCATTGAAATAGCTACTCAACTTACGAAAAATTCCCGTTACGAAACCACTTCTGGAACGAATTAATTTCGTAAGGTGAGGTACCACTGTAATACAATATAAAACAAAAGTAGCTATACACATTTAAAGCTAAGATAGAAACAATATTTAACTTAACTTTCACAACTATTTTTGTGAATTCTGCCACTACCCACTGTTCTCAGCATCTGCCCCTCTCTGCTCTCACAGACTGGGGCAGTTAATCACTTTATGGAGGTAATTACCCCAGACCAGTATGGGGGAAATGTCTCAGAGGTCAATAGCAGTAACATCACTAAAGCTGCCAGGATGTTTTGTCTATTAGCTTGTATGCAGACAGCTCATATGGGGGGACATGTTGTACCATCCCAGGGGCGTGCCAAATGGACCATGATACTTTGCGTGAACAGAGGGGTGAAAACAAATGGGCCGTTCCAAAAGATGATCACTGTCGAGCGTAACAGCTGAGAAGCAGCACGGAGAGACATCAGATACTTTTCAGAATAAATCTGAGATATAAATATAGCACAGCTGAAGAAACAGACGGACAGAAGGCCTATAGAGTTATGGGACATGGCACTGAATGTGTTATCCATGGGTTTCAGGGAGATGCAATTTTAGCACTGTTGTCATAGCAATTAGCAACTCAAAGCAAAATATATCTTTTGACTGGGGAAGAAGTATTCAAAAGTCCCCGATAAACAGGAAGCTGGAATCCATGAATACGTAATAGTTTGAGGAGATTCAAAAGATTTAAATTGTTAATGTCTACAGCAGCAGTCAAAGGAAGCAGAGGGGAGGAAATGTATAATCTGAAAATATACTATTAAATCAGAAAATTATATTGGTTAAATTGTTTAAAAAAAAAAAAAACAGTAAAATTCGCCTACCACAACTATTACTATTACGAATCTTTTACTGTTGCTATTGTTTTTAAAATTCTAAATAAAGCTGTGAGCTGTAAGCCATGTTAGAATGTTATCATCTATGTTAAACATACCTGGAGTTGTGTTTGAGTAACACTTTATTATAAGTCTGTCTCCATCTCCACAGCTCAAAATGCTCTGTTCCACCTTGTGATGACATGAAGCAATAGCTGTCAAGTTAACAGTTACCTTTTAGCTTTTATTCAGTAGAGATTAGGAATCCTGGGGCTGAAATTATCGAAATGATTCTAGTGAAGGTGTATGGAGTTTAAAAATAGTGAAGCTCTTCTTGTATTACCACATGACATCATAAGGTGTTTTCTGTTTGAGAGAAGAACACAGCCAAAATATGCAGTATGCAGTATTTGTGCATTAAACGTGTGACTGAAACAAACTCCAGGTAGGTTTGTGATGAGGAAACAACATTATAACATACAGTAGATCAAAAATTAGCGTAATATGGGTCCTTTAATCTTCAAAAACATCAACAATAAATTTACATTAACTTTCAATGACATTAACTTTTCACTGAAAGTTTCAATGAAAGTTAATGTAAATTTCGTTGAATTTACATTATAGAAAGTAATTATTTTGATTTAAAATTGACACATTTCATTGAATTTATGAGAGAATGACTTTGTTCCATTAGGAGCAAGTGGTATAAAAGTGTTGTGTGTGTTATTTACAGCTGGAGACTAGTATAAGAACGACCATACCCTGGTTTTAATCTGGAGGAAATTACGAGGTGCAAAATCAAACACAGATGTGGATGAGTTTCCCAGATGTGACCCTCTGTGTAGTACTAGAGCAGGGCACGGGCACATTTTACATTTAACAAAACTGTCTTTTAAAATCAAATGTAGATGTAAGAGTGCAGAAGAATACTGATATTTTGCAGAGACATCATGTTGGGGGAGTTCTACATGTATGTGACTTAGACAGACTTTAATGATCCACAAGAGACACAGTAGTTCACACATTACATACATTGTATTAATAACAAAGAGTAAAAACATATAATGTGTATGTGTAGGGTAGAAGAGTTATTTACACAAAAGAATTATAAAAAAAAAAATAATAATAATAATAAGATAATAAGTACAGTAAATTCTAGCACTGTTGCCAACAAGTCAAAAATATATATAACTAAATATTATATCTTTTGAATGGCCAGAAGTTAAATGTCAAATATAACAGAAAGATGGAATACAAGATTAGCAAGCAACAATTTGATATTTTCTTCCCCCTTTTGCCATTCAGAACATTTCACAAAACTGTCTCCTTTACTAGAATCTGCTAAAATTGACTTGTAGGGGTTCAGAAGAATATTGATACTTTGCAGAGAAATCATGTTGGTGTGTTCTACATGTAGGCTGTGTATGGCAGAATGTTCAGCAGTTACCATGGTGACACAATGCACACATTAGCAAAACTATCAAAAACTTTGAAAATTGTCTCAAAACTCAAGAAAAAATAATAAGAATAAAAAAATGATTAAAACAGCATATTTTCAGGAGCCTGTGATCAATACAAGTGTTCATGGTCCTGTTTAGGAGTTTGATTTTCAACAAAAAAGTGAGTGACTAGCTGAAAAACTGTTGGCTAATGCTAGCTTGCGTGTGACTGTAATGTTAGTTGAGAGTAGGGCTCTCAAGTATCACGCTTTGAGAGTGTGACACACGCAATTCGACGTGTTCACACGCGCACACGCCACACATGGTATTTCATGGTTCTTTTTGGTCAGATTGTGTTTAAACTCTAATAAAGTCTTATACAGAGCAGTGCCAACAGCATCACAACCCTAGGGAATGTTGATGACATCAGCAGCAAAGTATCAATATATTTTTTGGGGGAATAGTTATGCATTCCAAAAAAAAAGAATCAGGTTTAATAAAGGGGTTAGTTAGAAGTTATCTGCAGAGGATATTATTATACTTGGTTGATCCAAAAATAATATAGTAGCACTAAAGCACAATATAAATACAATTCTTAAAGGTGCATTGTGTAACTTTTCTGGTGGAGGACCAAGTTACAGGTCAGATCTGTGGAAAGGCAACCCCACTCACTTTCAAAATACCTGTTTTTCTACGTATTTGTGAGCTTTTAAACCACCTGTAATTGAATAAATGTAAGGTAGAGATGTTTACTATCATACTGTGGAACATTCCAGGCAGAGCAATGATGTATCCATGGAAGCAGCACATGACAGACCCCCAACCAAAAAGTTACATAGTGCACCATTTATAATTAGTAAAAAATAACTTGACCAAGCAACTCTTAATTATTCTTTCAGTCCTTAGAAATGAAGACATCTCTATATTTGAGGTACTGTGATTTATTCCACAGTTGTGTTCTGTGGGCGGGCAGTTGAAGCAGATGATGGAGAGCTTGGGGAGCAGGGGTGGACGTTGAAGAAATAGTTGAAATTTTTAAAGCACACACTACACCCTGTCTGAAAGGGGAGGGGGCATAGCTTTGTGTTTGTACAGAAAAGATGGATAGACTGTGTAACACAAACTCACAGCACGCACAAAGGGACAATGAAGATGACTTGAGTTTAAGAAAGGAAAAAAAAAGAGGAAATATGCGAGCAATGTCCACTATCCCACATCTGGCCACACATATGTAAAAGTAGTCTATGGGAGCAGTTTATATACAGTATAATGTTCCCAAAGGCTCAGTGAATTGAATTGTCAAGTTAATATGCAAGGCCTAGCCTATAACAGCAAGTGTGAAGTGCATACACATACAGGCGGATGAAATTTTAGACCTATAAAGAATATTCTAGTCTTTGAATACTTGAAACTTGAAAACTTGAATTTCCTTGGGATCAAAAATCTCTGTATCTCTGAATATGTACTATATTCAGAGAGAGAGATACTTTTTCTCTCCTCAAACTGCACTCCTGTTAAACTGCACTGAGACCTTTGACTGCGACACAAAGGGGACTGAGTAGCACAGTGTAAATGTGAAAAACTTGAATTTTCCTTGGGATCAATAAAAATTCTCCTTCTCTCTCTCTCTCTCTACACTAACCAAAATTAAGTTTAATCTAGTTTTTATTATCATTCAAAAATAAAAGTAACTAGACATAAAAGTATACAGTCAGACATTTGAGTCATTGCCACAGGTTTGACTGAGACCAGAGTGAGACACACTAAAATGTTTGATATTGGGTTTATAATGTTACACTTTTTTCATTTACAGCAGAACCTATGGATGTTTATCCAAATTCACCAAGAAGCCCGATGGTCAGGAAAAATGAGTCTGATGGCCACAGTTGTCTCCTCAGGCCACAATTTGCACATGCCCGTTGTAGACAAACTGAACCAACTAAATAATCAAGTCTCCAATCAAGAATAAAGGCTTATTATGTGTCAGGTGGGCTAAACAGTCTGGAGCTATAGTTTCATTTCTGTACAGTGGGTCTTTACCTGTTGGCAATCCTGGTGCTGAGGTTTCCCGTTACTCTTGGTCCCTGGTTTCTTGCAGATGGAGGGCAGAGTCAGGTTACAGGGGCTGTCGTCCCAACGGCCTTCCTGTAAAGCAACACAGAGTAAATAAGGAATAAGGAAAACTCGCCAACACACTAATTACTACTCATTCACACCACATACTATATCAGTAAATGCCTATTCAAGTCAAGTTTTATAGAACAAAACTGAATAAGGTAGACATTAGAAATGAAATGAATGAGATTAAGCTGCAGTAAACCACTTTATGAAAAAACTGGACCAAAGCAGAACCAAGTACTGAACAAAAGGACTAAACTAGTTCTAAACCAAGTCTAAACAAAGCTCTTAAAGGTCCTGCATTACATAAAAGTGATTTCTTGTGAGCTTTTAGGTGTGTTAACATGTTGTTACATCCTCAAAAACATACCTGGAGTTGTGCTTTGTTTCATTCGTACATGTTTATTATTAGTCTATCTACATCTCCAAAGCTCAAAATGCTGTGTTCCATCTGATGTCATGAAACAGTAGTTCTCAAGTTAACATCTCCTTTTACCTTTAATTCAGTACAGACTGGCAATTCCACGAAAGGAAAGCATCCAAATGATCCTAGTGAAGGTGTATGGAGTTTAAAAACACAGTGGAACACTTCCTGTATTACCACATTACATCAGAAGGTGGAACAGAGTGTCTGCACTTTGAGAGAAGAACTTAAAATATGCAGTCTGAATGTTAAACGTGTGTGTGTGAATGAAACAAAACACAACTCCAGGTGTGTTTGTGAAGAGGAAATAACATTAAAACACAGATCAGAAAATAAAGTAATATGGGCACTTTAATGTCTAAACCATGAGTTCTGTGGGTCTAAATCAGGGCTCTCAAACTCAGTTGGAACAGGGGCCAAAGTTACAAAATCAGTGTTGGTTGGGGGCCGCATTTTATATAACATATTACAAAGCATTTTATACATGACCACCAAACTACCATGTAGCCTCACATAGCGTAAACTTGAATGAATTGTAGTATCAGTATGTTGAAGATGTATTGTTCAGCTGTACCCCTCTCGTTCTCTCTCTCTAAAAGGTAAACAATATATTTGATTCCAAAAGGCAATAAATCACAGTTTAGGGCAGACTGTGGGCCGGTGTGGCTGCAGGTTTTCTTTCCAACCAAGCAGTAGCACACCAGACTCATTTAATCAACTGATCTCAGTCTTCAGACAGTTGAAGGTGTGCTCTTGTTTGGTGCAAACAAAAACCTGCAGCCATACTGGCCCTTTGTGGAACAGTTTGCCCAGGTCTGGTTTAGAGGGAAAAAAAACAAAACATTAACATGAACGTGTATTATACTATTTTTTATACATTCACTTTTCCCATGTCTGCATTAAAAAAAACAAGCCACTACAGTATGCTATGTTGCTGGCATGTGAATTAAACAATGTGAAAAATTAAAAAAAAAAAAAAAAAAGAAAACATGAATAAGTACTAAATAAAGGCCAAATCACACATTACACATTATGTATTCATATATACATTCATTTTAGCCACAAAATTTCAGAAAACGCAGTTCCTCTCGTCCTGAGAAAAGTTCAGAAGACAGCTCCTGCACCTTCCTCATTTTCTTTGTTGGTTAGATCTCCACCAACATACATACAAGTGGCTTGAGTGTCCGTTATAGGTGCTTTGAGTATTTCTTTCATCAGGGTCAGAGTCAATACTCAGGGTCAGGGTCAATTTACTTCTGCAAAGACACTCTGGCAACAAACCATCAACCTTTAAAGGTCCCATAGTATGACATTTTCACTTTCTGAGGTTTTTGAACGTTAATGTGAGCTCCCCTACCCTGTTTAGGGCCCCCCCCCCATGGCTAAAAGTTGAGATATGCATAAACTGAGCATTTGTGATCCTTTTCCGCGTTTGAAAAAAAGACAGCCCAAACGGGCGATTCTGAACAAGGGAAATTTCTGACGTCACATTCAAGAAAAAATGCAAATGCAGTTCCACCCCCAATCTGTATGTTTACCCACCGTCTATGGAACTCATGGCCATAGAGTTTGGACCGCAAACGAGCTATGCAATGCGAGATGCGTTTTTTTTTATTTGCCTGGAGGCACGTGAGAGTGTTTCCAGGCTCGGATGACCTCTGAAATAGCAGTGGTTTAATTTTATTTTTTGTGGAAATGAAATTCATTTTTCAATGGAAATCGTCTCATATCTTCCTCTGCGGAAGTGGAGCCAGCGCACATCGCACCACTAAACGAGGAAAAAGTGGAGAGTTTGGCTTCCCCCCCACCCCACCCGCTGCTCTGGCCTGTCTCTGTCCTCCTCATTTGCATTCAAGCAACAACGCCCATAATAAAGTATTAGGGAACCATTAAGGCGCCATATAAAAGCATCAAGAAGTACCATGTCATGGGATCTTTAAGTAGTTTAAGTATTGCACATGTGATGTACAATACAGCGCCGTGGTAAACTACTTGTCTCCCCATCTACTGTAGCATTAGCTCAAGAGGCTGCTCCCCTGGCTTTGACAGTGACTCCCTTCTGTTTCTGAAGCTTCTGTTCTCCATGTGTTTTGTGTCCGTTTCTTGGTTGGAGTAATTTTCAAAGTCTGCGTAGAAGCGTCTGCCCCTTTCACTCTGTCCTGCTGTATGTTTTCTGCAGCAGGGAAGGGGCTGAATTGGTGCTACAGGCCACTGTAGCAACATTAGAACTGTAGTTCAAATCGTCTTATGCATTTTAATTGGCGGGCCACCATTCATACAAATTAGAAATCGTCTCGCAGGCCAGTAGAAATGATCTCAGGTGCTGCATTTGGCCCACAGGCTGCAAGTTTGAGACCCCTTGTCAAAACCAGAGCCAGATCAGAAACAAGTGGTGAACTTGGGTCTAAACCAGAACATAATCTCAATAAAACCAGGAACTGTTTTTCAATAATTTTATATTTCTGGTGTATCTGGACATTCTAAAAAGTCTAAAGTCCTTTATAGTTTAAATTGATGGTAGGATTTATTGTTCACTGACAAAATGCAAATGTCTGTAATAGTGAAAGATCATAGGTGACTCACCGGGCCCCAGACGGAGACGCAGTCCTCCAGGGTGTTGCGGAAGTTGTTGGGTTCATACGGGTGCCAGTGGGTGAAGATGACGGGCGTGTGGTCGGTCCACTGGAAGTCCATCTGCATGTTAGTGTCATGGAGGCCGATCCACAGCTGCTCCACATCTGACAAGAGAGGGGGGTGAGGGAGGGGAGAGAGAAGAGGAGAGAGAGGGAGAAAAGGAGGGAAGAGGAGAGGGGATTGAGAGAGAAGGGACAGATGTAGCATTCTGTTATTTATTTGCAGCTAATATTTTAAATGTATTACAATAACATAATAATAATTCATTAGTCTTATATAGCGCTTTTCCAGATGCTCAAAGTCACCTCAAAATCACTCCATACCCGGTGATGGTAAGCCATTATTGTAGCCACAGCTGCCAAGTGAGGCTGCCAATCTGCCCCTCTGACCACCACCAACACTCACGCTCACACATTTTCATGCTAGGCAATGTGGGTTAAGTGTCTTGCCTAAGGACACAATGACAGTTTTTGCCACTGGCGCCCGACTGAGGCACTGGATTTTCCCAGCAGTCTCCCGCCCAAGTACTGAGCAAGTCCAGTGCTGCTTAGCTTCTGAGATCTGACGAGAACAGGCTTTGACAAGGGGGTTTGGCCATGGCAACGTATTGTACTTACATTTTTTTTTTTTTTTTTAGAATAATACAGCTTTTTCGTTATTGTGTCAGTGGAATAACATAGTATATCAGTTTCAATATTATCATTTATTGTGATAGGCGTGACAGAAGTGATAGAAGGCATGATAGAAGTCAGAGAGCAGATGGAAAGTGGGAGAAGGAAGTTTACCAACTTCCTTTTTAATTGGGTGTAAAAAAAAAAAAAGATGGTTTCTATGGCAAAGATTGTATGAGGAACTAAATGGGATTAAATATTGTTTAAAAGGTCCGATATTACACAAAGCTGACTCTTGTGAGCTTTGTGTCATGTTGAATGAATGTTGTTACCTCATCAATGTGTTCCGTTTCATTCACACATGTTTGGGTAATCCTTTATCATTATGAAAAAGGGTGTGATAAAGGAATGTGATGTCATGTAGTGATAGTTTCTACCATTTGCCTTTAGTTTAGTAGAGAGTGACAATTCCAGGGCTAAAATAATCCAAACTGTGTGAGTTTTTAAACTTGTATGGAGTGGAACACTTCCTGTATTATCATATGACATCACAAGGTGGAACAGTGTTTTCTGAATGAGAGAAAAACTAAATATGCAGGGTTTGTGTGTTAAACATGTGTGAATGAAACAAAACAGAACTCCATGTTTGTGATGACGAAACAGACATCAGAAAATAGCATAATATAGGCCCTTTAAAGAGGATAATTAGAGCAGAAGCATTTAAAAATAAATTGTATATGACGTTGCAAAAGTGAATTCTTTTGTTAACTAAGAAAAAGTTCTACACAGTGTGTAATTATACGTTCCCTATAATTAGGATAAACTACAATAGAATTTGCAGCCCTCCTCCATGTTTAAACTCTGCTTTGATGGTTTAGTTGCTTAAGTTTGCTATAAAACTGTAAGAGCCTGAATACTTGGCCTGACAAACAACTTTATCTAATCTTAATGTGAGGGTTTATAATTGGATCCACAAAGGCACAACAGCCTCTTAATGACACTGTTGGTACAGGCGTCCTGGCAGCGCTGATAAAGACGAGGAAATCAAAGGCAGTCAAGCTACCACACGCTAAAGCTAACATGGTTCAGTGTTCAAATAAACTGCTCAATAATTACAGGCCCGCAGTGCATTTAAACAACAGCGAGCTCCAACAAGACGCCCAGTGTTATAAGACGAGATGAGAGAGAAAAGAAGTGGGAACATGAGATGGTCTTCTAAAGAACACATATTGTGCTTGTGTCTGCAGTATCATTATAATCTATGACACATGGATC
This sequence comes from Paratrypauchen microcephalus, assembly GCA_036785185.1. Lineage (NCBI taxonomy): Eukaryota > Metazoa > Chordata > Actinopteri > Gobiiformes > Gobiidae > Paratrypauchen > Paratrypauchen microcephalus. The sequence goes on along the minus strand of JAVJIX010000029.1, from coordinate 6,524,460 downwards.
ATTTTGTTATGGTTTGCATATTTTAAATCACATATAAAACGACTCCACTTACTTCCAAAAAAATTGGTGCCCAATGAGAGCAGTGTCCATGGAGATGAACACATTAATGCCATACTATGGAACTTTCTACACAAAGCAATAACATTTCATTTTTGGAGACAAGCATTTGGAGGACCATCCACTAGAAAGGTTACATAGCGCACCTTTATTCAACCAAAGGTGAGAGAAATAATTAAGGTAACCAGAAAGATATGTGTATTAATAAATATAAAGATCTAATAAAATCCATGCAGACTAATTGGGAGTGCCTTGGATCAGTTTTTTCTTGATCATAAAGAGATTTTTCCATTAACTGAACAGAGATGATCAAATGAACTGTAGCTAAAAAAAAAAATCAAATATAATATATAAACTAATGTGTGCACCTTTCTTGACATTCCTGAGGATGAACTCGAGCTCGGGCAGAGTGTGGATGCTGACCAGGTTGGCCTCCATCTTCTGACAGTTCTTCTGCGCTGCGTCCCAGTCCGTTTTCTCGGAGTTCAGTTTGTAACATCCGGCCTGGAAAGACTGCCAGCCCACGTCACAGTCATATCTCTCATCATCCGCCCACGAGTCTGACAAAAACAGTTATACAGTAGTGGAATTTTAGATATATTGATTTGCTTTTTTCATTCATGTTTTGTTTTCAATAAATTTTATTCTGCTGAACCTATATAACTGGATCAGGAGCTATATTTTAGATGAGGGTATTATTTTAGGTTAGAAATATGATTATGGTTAGGGTTAAGAACATGGTTTGGGTTAGTTGACATGTTACCAGACTTAACCTATGAAACTGGGCCAACTGCAGGGTTCTTAAGGAAAATGTGCAAAATGTACTTTGTTTTATGGTGTTTATTTTATGTTTTTTCCCTATATTTTGAGCAGTCAAGAGCAAAAAAAGTTGCGATACGGGCTATGTCCATTTTACATTGGTTTAGGGCTATTGTTTGGGGACCACTGTTTTATGTCAAAAATGTGGGTCCGTCAAATGCTTTTCTTCATGGAGATATTATTACTTTTTCTGGAATATTTCACATATGCATTATTATTATTAGAGTATTTCTATCAAACCAAGTTACAGGACAGATCTGTGGAGGCAACCCCCGCTCACAGTCAGAATGCCTGTTTTTCTGAGTATTTTTGAGCAATAAAATCACCTGTAATTTAATAAATCTAAGATAAAGCTGCTTAAAGGCATATTGTGGAACATTACAGGCATAGCAATGACATATCCATAAAAAGAAGCAGGTGTTTGTTTTTATGGATATGTCATGTGTATTCTTTTTATTTTAATGCATGGATTAGTTTTTATCTCCTGCACTGACCTGTGGTGAAAGGGTCCAGTGTGGCGTTGGGTCTCTTCTTACAGACGTACGGCAGAGCGACGGAGCAGTCCCTGTTCTGCCATCGCCCTGACGACTCCGTCCGGATCGCCACACAGTTCTCTTCATCCTCATGACTCGGCTGGTCTGGAACAATCAACAATATTAATTGTTATATTATTGTTATTATGCTATTACACACTTCTTCTCTCAAACAGAAAACACTCTGTTCCTCCCTGTGATGTCATGTTATAATACAGGAAGTGCTTCATTGCGTTTTTAAACTTCATACACTTTCACTAGAATCATTTGGTTTATTTCAGCCCTGGAATTGCCAATCTCTACTGAACTAAATGGTAGCTGTTAAACACACACTGTCAAACAACCACAACATGACATCACAAGTTGGAATAGAGCATTTTGAGCTTTTCAACACCCAAAACAAAACACAACTTCAGCTATGTTTTTAAATAAATAAAATAAATAAATAAATAAATAATAGCATTTTAATTAGGGATGGGGCAGATCTAATCCAGTATCAGTATCGGGTTCCGATATCGGAAATTCCGATCCAACCTGCAAAAATTTTCGATCCATGAGCCATGTCGGTAATATACACATTATCTGCTGAAATGACTCCACGAGTGATTCCCTATCGGCTGCTCTACTCCTGCTGCAAAATGTGGAATGAATGGAGGCGCATCTCAATGAGACACAGTGTGACGGAGCGCCTGTAGCTGCCCCCCGACTGGCGCCTCTCTCTCTCTTTCGCTCCCCCTGGTTTGCGGAGCCAGGCTCTGGTGCAAACTGTTCCCAGCTACTGCAGGACTGCTTACAAACTGTTTCCCCGCTATCTGGGCTCTGTTCCCCTCCCTAGTGCATGCGAGGGTGCACGGATCCACATCCTCTCTCTACCTTCCACTGTCTCCGCGCTGCTCTCTGGTTCAGGGGCCAAATTGGGGCACTTCCTGGTCATGCGATAAATAGCGCATAGTGGTGTGCTAAAGGGGGCCACATGACCCGGACTGAACCATTAATGTTAATTTGTGGGTTTATTTTGTTTTCTTGAGTCTCTTAGTTAATTAAGTCATATCATATGGGGGTTATTTAAGTATTTTCTTTATTATGTTGAATTGCAGGTGTTTTATCATTATGAGTACCGTTATTTGTAGTTAAACAATAATGATGACAAAATTGAAAACAAACAGTTTTGGTATCGGAATAGTTCAGGTATTGGGATCGGATCGGAAGTGAAAAAATGTGGATCGGTGCATCCCTAATTTTAATATGACTAAAAGCTCACAAGAGCCCATTTTGTGTAATATAGGACCATTAATGTAAAACAACCAAATCTGAAAATACAGTATGAAGATAAGTCACAATATGAATGGATGAGCATTAGTGAAGTCGTAGTTTCAATTGCCATTTCTTGGCTAACTAGTGGCTAAGAAAAATGCAAAATTCATCCCATGCCTTTTGCAAATTTAACTCATTCTGGGTTTATAAACTGTGACACTCTGACACTGATACATACTGATAATAAAATAACAGTGAAGTGATTTAAGCAGACAAGAGGAAATTACCGTAGTTAATGTCTTGCCTGGCCTGCCAAAACCACATGCTTTGACAAGACTTCTGCATTCAAACTAAATATAGGAGACACTTGCAGGTCATTCATGTAAAAGAGCTCAAAAGATATTGGCACATTGATCAAATTACAAAAACTTGTATGGCTAAAATCCAATAAATTGAATCAAGTTATCCTCTTATATGTTTTATGTGTGAAACTGTAACACTAAGAGCATATATAGATCTAAGTTTGTAAGAGTTTAAAGGTTCTATATTCAGGGATGAAAGTGGCCAGTAATGGAAAAAAGCTGAAAGTCACCGAAAAGCTAGGGGGGTCCGGGGGCATACGTTCAACCGTGTGATGTCATGAAGCAATAGTTTTCAAGTTAACAATCAACAGAGATTGGCTATTCCAGGGCTGAAATTATCCATCAGCCTTAATATGCAGGGATTGTGTGTTAAAAATGTGAATGAAACAAAACACAACTCCATGTATATTTGTGATGAGGAAACAACATTAGAACATTGTTTGGAGAATAGTGTAAAATGGGTCCTTTAAGTGAAAGTGGCATGTTTAAGACTGTGTGCTACATTTTAAATCACATACATTGTATTTAAACTAGTGCTGTCAGGCGATTAAAAAAAATAATCAAATTAATTACAGGATTTGTAATTAATTAATCTAATTAATCGCATTTTTTAAAATAATTTTTTAGGTGGTTTATTGTGCTTTCCCACAGTGCAAAAAAGGTGTGATTTATAGTGGTACAGTGAAAAGAATGCAGACTTCCCCTTTAAAAGATAAAAGGAGAAATTCAATTTGTCAACTGGACAAAGTTTGTTTGGTCGAAAACGTTTCGCCGCTCATCCGAGAGGCTTCATCAGTTCTGGTTCTAAACAGGGTCTAACCAGCACTAGAACCAGAACTGACGAAGCCTCTCGGATGAGCGGCAAAACGTTTTCGACCAAACAAACTTTGTCCAGTTGACAAATTGAATTTCTCCTTTTATCATGGATTCTACCTGGACGACTGAGGGACTCTTCACGCACTTCCCCTTTAAGTCTTTCAGTCTTTCACTCTTTCAGTGCAGTTACCTCCAGTGTAACCAAGACAAGACTGCTGTACACCCCCATTCACCTCCCACATTACGTAACATTCATTCGAAAGCTCATTTACACCATTCCACTAGCCTATTAAATGGTGTACCTATTTCTGGTGTACGTGAGCACGTACAGTAGCTTTCATGCAATGTCAATAAATAATATACACAGCTTCAAATATACAGAGAATACAAATAATTGTCCGTGTAAATTACTCATGGCTCACCTGACCCCCGGAACCCGCGAAACTGGATTACCGGCGCGGATGTGTCCGGACCATCGCACGGAGGAGGAGGGAGGAGGCGGCGGGACCGCGGGGTGAGTAAATGATCGGGTTTAGCGTGATTTGGATGGGCAAAACTAACGCTTCTTAAGTGTGCACCCTTAGTCACGGCAGAACACGCTGGAGAGGTTATGGGGAAAGGGGTTCAGCGCGCGCAGCGCAGCAGATACGGAAACGGGCGCGCGCGTCTTCACGTGCTCTCCCCGGCGTCTTCACGTGCTCTCCGCGGGGACAGGGAGCTTAGAAACGGATCTGCTCCGTCACATTTTTATAAATAAACTCGCTGTTCAAAGGCCCCGCACGCCAAATTTAAAATGCGCGCGCATTGAATTGCGCTCATAATTAATTACGTTAATTTTTATAACGCGTTAATTAGCAGTGTAATTAATTAATCTAATTAACGCGTTAAACTGACAGCCCTAATTTAACCATAAAGAGAGGATATTTTGTGTTGTTTCTACAGTTTTCAGACCTTGTTCCCAGTTCAGATATTTGAGTGGAGATGAGTCGGCCCACTGCCAGCCTCCATTTACTTCCAGGTCATTCAGTCCGATCCACAGAGCAGCGCTGTAGCCTGTCAGTAAACCTGCAACACAATACATGGATTTAAATCATGATTTAAGCATAGTTATATAGTTATCTGATATTTTTGTATTTCACTAATTTTCCACTTACTTCCTACTGTATGTGTTTAATTATTGCCAATACCACAATTGCCAAATGAAGTGACTGGTATGAGTCCACAGGCAAGCCAAAACATGAAATCTTAATCTTAATCTTCAAATCCATCCATGGGTTTCAGTGTAATGAAAAAAAAAATAAAAAATACCACTGTTGCCATAGCAATTAACAATTCCAAATAAACTATTGAATCTTTTGTACTGTTAGATCTTACACAATGCACCTTTACTAGTGAGTCAAAAAGGTGTTTTCTGTTTTAAAGTGCAGTGTAGAGCTTCTGCTAAACCCAGGCCTTCTCTCCTGACCACAGCTCTGAACATAAAAGAGAGATCTGAGAGAAAAAGGATCAATGATTTCTCTTTGGTGCATCAATGACACAGCAGCAGCACAGAGCCAGGCTGAGGGCACTGGAAACTCACTGGGAAAATCATTCAGTGTGGGAACTTTAATAGATATAATGCAAAGTCTATTTTTATTCAGTTATACATTATTATATGCATGTCTTTTATTTTATCATAGTTTATGTATCATAGTTTTTAGTTGTTTTTCCCATTGTTCATGTTGCTCCTCCATATTGTTGGAAAACATCCACATGTATATTATTATTATTATTATCATACAAATATATAATATTTTATTTTTGTAATAAATAATTTTCTGATTCAGATGTAGTAATACAATATGAATTAAATCACTATACTGTATCAACTATAACTTAGTTCATTTATTAACTGTATTTCTTTGATTCAGGTGTAATGTGTAATTTTTTCTGGAGTGGGGTATGCTGCCTGCTTGTCTCCATGGAGATGCTATTGCCTAATATGTTCCACAGTATGGCATTGAACTCAACTTATCTTTTTAGTGTACTTGCATGCCTTTTGTGTTTTCTTTGAGAATGGATATGCCTTTTTATTTTTCAATCTTGAATGTCTAGAGAGTGCATATAATTTCCACCCAATGTGGGTATGTACCCAAATGTGGGTAGTGTGTACTTCTAATTGAAAAGACCTGATGGATGAAAGAAACATAACATTCTACTGTACACATAAAATTATGTAATAACTGTTGCCATGACAAAATCGGTTCATTATACCTACCAATTACAGTGAGGACCCTTGTACTGTGAGGTTATTAAGTATGATGATAATACATTTTTTTAGCAGGACACACAACAAATGGTCAAAATAATGCTACTTCTTCTTCTATGAGTAGTGACTGTACCGTTGATGTAGGTTTGCTCGTGCAGTTTGGTGACGCTGAGGAGGTCTGCCCCCTGCTGGTTACAGCTGGTGCGCGCCTCGCTCCAGGACAGAGTGGACTGGAAGTTAAACTGGTAACAACTGTCGGTGAGAGGATCTGTGTCCCAGAACGTCTCGCAACCTTTATCTGAGAAAGAAGAGCGAGAGTCAGGAGGGAGAAACAGAGGAGGGTGGAGGTGAGTGAGAGGATGGAGAGAGAAGAGAGAGGGAGAAAGAGAGGGAGAAAAGGTAGAAAATAAAAAGGAGAGAAAAAGTGAAGGAGAGAGAAAGAAAGGCAGGATGGAGAAAAATAGGGGAGGGAGAGACAGTAGAGGAAAAGAGGAGAGAAAGATATAGAGAGAGGGGTAAAGAGAGAGAAAAAGGGGAGTGTAGAAGGAAAAGAGATCTATTGTTTAGCTATGTTAATCTAGTAATGGTAGTTGCAAATTAACAAGTCATTTCAACAATTGGCTTTTCCAGTTACAAAATCAGACAGTCAGATCATTTTTGTAAGTACTGTATGAGTTCCAGCTTCAACTCTTCACAAATCACACTGTACTGTCCCATCCAATAAAGACAACAAAATGTAAAACTCCGACTCCAAAAGTGAGATACAGATGAATAAAGATGAGACTGACTGTTGACAGGGCAGAATCCCCAGCGCTCGTCTTTGCCATAGTCATAGGTTGTGGCGCACCAAACATGTCCGTCCTCCCGACCGATGCTGGTGCAGCTGTGGAACCACTGTCCGTCGTACAGGAAGGGGAAGAAACAGGGCCTGCCGTGAGAGTTACCCTGGATCGTGTAGATGTCTAAGGGAGACAAGGAGCAGGTACTTTTATATATGTACTTATCAGAGTAGACGTGTCTGAGTTTGAGATATTTTTCTGAGAATTATTACGATTCAGATAAGATCACAAGGTGGAACAGAGTGTTTTCTGTTTGAGAGAAGACATCAGCCTACTTAAGGAAGATTTGTGTGTTAAACATGTGAATGAAACATAACTCCAGGTAGGTTTTTGAGGAGGCTCAAACATGGCTTAAAGCTCAGTCAATTTGCATAATAAATGATACTTTAAGCTGCTTATACAATATATCTGTACTGGGGCAAAACACATTTTACTTAACATTACTTGAACAGCATTCAGGTACTGCCCATTTAAAGGGATATGCCACCCCCAGGTCAAATTTGGGCATCTCCCCACAGTCCAGAGACTAAAATAAGTGGTGGAAAGCGTTTTCCTGCTCACCCAGCCATTGTCCGAGTCTGTCGCCACTGACCGCCGCGGTATCTGCAGCTCCTCCGCCTTAGACTGGAGTCTAACGTCGCCAGAGAAAGATTTCGGCCAAAAGGAATTAATTTGCTCGATGCGTTTCCCAATTACTTTCTGTGTAGTGCGCATTCATATCGAGTGCAAATAAATGTGCAAATCAACACGGAGAGCTTGCCTTGGTCATTTTGGGTGGGAACTATTTTCCAGTGCGGAAGAATACAGCCGAATCACGCACCACGTTGTGCAACAGGGGAACTCCCTTCCCGGTGCGTAACTGGGATTCCCCTGGCAGCGTGCTGCGTGATTCGGCTGTATTCTTCCGCACTGGAAAATAGTTCCCATCCAAAATGACCAAGGCAAGCTCTCCGTGTTGATTTGCACATTTATTTGCACTCGATATGAATGCGCACTACACACAAAGTAATTGGAAACGCATCGAGCAAATTAATTCCTTTTGGCCGAAATCTTTCTCTGGCGACGTTAGACTCCAGTCTAAGGCGGAGGAGCACCAGATACCGCGGCGGTCAGTGGCAACAGACTCGGACAATGGCTGGGTGAGCAGGAAAACGCTTTCCACCACTTATTTTAGTCTCTGGACTGTGGGGAGATGCCCAAATTTGACCTGGGGGTGGCATATCCCTTTAAAGAACATATTATGTAACAGTTACAGTGTGAATATGCCAGATTAAAGTAAAGGTGGTATTTTCCATCTGTTCTCCCTAGATATGTATAAAGAAGCCAATATAAATACATCTGCTTATGTGTGTTTGCTTGTGTTTGGTAGCTAAACACCAGAAACCTTCAACTGTTGTATTTTCCCTATTTTCCTGTTCCCGTTCCTATGTTAGAACACATACACACATGCCTATTAAATGTTGTCAAGGTACTAACGTTTCAATTTCAGTTTTGATACTGAGGAACAGATTCGATGTTCAATACCACAATGATTATTAAAAACAGCATTTCTTAGGAAAATAGAACGTGATTTTGACAAAAAATCGTAGTATGTTCTTGCTCAAATGAGTATCTAATTTTGATACTAGTTTTAGGATCGACTAGTATCTGATTTTCAATACTTTTGACAACCCCTAAGTCTGTGTAACTGCACCAGCTCAACATAAAACAGATGTTACTCCAAACTCCTCAAGTCATAATTTTGCCACACTGGCCTTTCTTTTACTTTATGACTACGACTGAATCTCTCACAAGTATGTAACATCACTGCCAACTAAATCTGGTTTGAATCTGAGCTGTGAAGAATGGACTGGAAATTGTATTTGCTTTGTTAGTGACTTGCAAAATCAAACATAAAATAAAAACAGGATAACGTTACACTAAAGGTTAAAAGGGTCAACAGGAGCCGGAGAAAACATGAACATGGGCCAACTCAATGTACTAGTTGTTTTCTAGTTTATTTAAAGGGATATGCCACCCCCAGGTCAAACTTGGGCATCTCCCCACAGTCCAGAGACTAAAATAAGTGATGGAAAGCGTTTGTCAGCCATTGTCCGAGTCTGTCAGCACTGACCGCCGCGGTATCTGCTGCTCCTCCGCGTTAGACTGGAGGCTAACGTCGCCAGAGAAAGATTTCGGCCAAAAGGAATTAATTTGCTCGATGCTTTTCCCAACTACTTTCTGTGTAGTGCGCATTCATATCGAGTGCAAATAAATGTGCAAATCAACACGTAGAGCTTGACTTGGTCATTTTGGGGTGGGAACTATTTTACAGTGCGGAAAAACATAGCCGAAGCACACACCACGCTGCGCAACAGGGGAACTTCCAACGTGGTGCGTAACAGGGATTCCCCTGTGTGCTTCGGCTATGTTTTTCCGCACTGCAAAATAGTTCCCACCCCAAAATGACAAAGTCAAGCTCTCCGTGTTGATTTGCACATTTATTTGCACTCGATATGAATGCGCACTACACATTAAGTAATTGGGAAAAACATCGAGCAAATTAATTCCTTTTGGCCGAAATCTTTCTCTGGTGACGTTAGTCTTCAGTCTAACGCGGAGTAGCTGCAAATGCGCGCGGCGGTCAGTGCTGACAGACTCGGACAATGGCTGGGTGACCAGGAAAATGCTTTCAATCACTTATTTTAGTCTCTGGACTGTGGGGAGATGCCCAAGTTTGACCTGGGGGTGGCATATCCCTTTAACACCTATCTGGCAGGGGATTTTTGTTCTTGCACAATCTATGGGAGAATTACAACTGAAAATGATGCAATTTAAATGAAGATAAGACCAAGAGAACAACAGGGGCAGGATAAAACATGACGCAAAACCATGATCCATGATGATCCAACTGTCTTTTACAAGAACTTGGCAGTGAATAGATGGGAAAATGTCTTTTATTGATCAATGACTGTTTCATTTGTTTGATTTTCTATCTTTCTGTTGGTTGTTGAATCAAGTTTTCTGAAGCCCGGTGGGGCTACTGCTGTTGTAATTTTTAAGCTTTACAAACATAAAAGAAAATGTGCTGTACAAAACAAAACAAAACTACTTGATTTTAAACAGTTTGCAGTGTTTTGCAAACAGGGGAAGCTTTTTACATTTTAATTCTTATCATACCCCATTATTTAAAAAAATGTGAGACTGTGAACCTGCCTATACAAATGTTATTACATTTGTATAATTTGCTAATGTACACTTTCTGGTTACAACACAATGTGTACTAATTAGAGTCAGGCACAGGCATATTTTGATCTCTGCTTATACAGTTTATCTTATTAAGACACATTTATCTCAACAACATGAACAGAAATCAGGTACAAGACCTCTAATGTTACAAAAATGAAAAGAAAACTTGTTCCAGTGTATGTGTTAAGTTGTTTTCTTCATTTGTTGATCACAAATAAAATATTATTTATAAAGATTGCCATTATTTTCCAGCAGCTTGGAAGGGTCAGATGAGCTCATAGTAGCGAGCTTTCACAACACTACAGCAGTTTACAGTCAGAGAGTGTCTAGAGGGAGAGAAGAAAAGGGCAGAAAGACAGAAGCATCTCATTCTCCAAAAACACGTCAGGTCAGTGGAAAGTAGAGCAGACATGTTGAACACAGCTCCCTCCCTCACAGAGCCCAGTGTGGCTTTAGCTGAGTAATGGAGCAGGCAGGAGACAGGAGCAGACAGGGCGGACAGGGACAGCAGACAAATGAGACAGAGGTGGACAGCAGCAGCTAGAGGAGCAGACAGGAGAAGACAGAGGAGTAGGAGCAGGAAGTCAGAGGGAGACAAAGGAAATAAAGGGTAAAAACGGAGGAGCAGAAAAACAAAGGAGCAGGCAGGAGCAGACAAATGAGACAGGGACAGAAAGGAGGAATGAGATAGAGGGGAAGACTTGAGAAAACACAGTAGATTTGTGATCTGAGGAGAACACAAAAGAGATAAAGGAGAAGGCGCAGACAGGAGAAGAGAGAGGAGATAGAGACTGTAACATGACTGTTTCATGAGAAGGTTAAAGGGTAAAGCCTGGGGTTTTTCAGTCTTGAGCTGCCATGTTCTCGGTTTTTGGTGGGTTTCCTCTGGGCCCTCTGGTTTCCCCCATCAACATAAAACATGCACAAAAATAATCCTCCAGCTAGACCTGACCAAACCTATAGCTCCAGACATAAAGATGAGTTGTGTTTTGTTTCATTCACACATGTTTAAAGGGACAGTGTGTAAGATTTGTACCTGTTAATTACAGAAATTGAAGATACCCATTGAAAAATACAGTGTTTTCCAAGCCTTTTCACTTCCATCATGAAATCAAAGTATTCTGTTGGACTTAGATATACCTGCATAAAAGGGGGATCTTCCCCATATAGAGGCAGCCATTTTGATTACGAGAGCCGCAGAAGGACTTTTGGGCTCCGCCTTTGCCTTCGGTACTGGCCCGTGGTTTTCACACGAGATAGTACGCGTTTGGATAAACAACGACAAGCATGTTGCCAGATCACACGTCGTAATGGATCTAACACGTGTTTTGGACTAAATTGTTTTACTGGATTTTATTCACTGGATCCTTACGGACAGATTGAGACCAAGCTTATGGTGAAATATTGAGTTTGACCTGTCCAGAGCCTTCAAAGGTAAGCAAAGTAACAAACCTCGTTTTGTGCTTTTCCGTATAAAAGCCCCATGTGCTCGGGGAGTGATTGTTGTTGTTTCATTTGATGTGTAGATTGTCATGGTACACGATTGGGAATGTGTGCTCTCATGCGGAAAGAAAAAAAAAACAGTGAACGGGACCATGTTTTATTTATACAGTAGCGGCGTGCGGTTCGTGCGCGGGTACGCGAGCTGTCCGCGTTACGGCATGCCCGGGTGACCCTCGAGGTCTGCCGTAGCTAGAACAGGAATTGCAATAGCACCATCCACCTATGCGCCACGAATCCTACACACTGGACCTTTAACACTCAAACCCTGCATATTTCATTTGAGTTCTTCTCAAACAGAAAACACTTTGTTCCACCTTGTGATGTGGCAATACAGGAGGTGGTTCACTGTTTTTAAACTCCATTTGGATCATTTCAGCCCTTGAATTTCCACTCTCAACTGAACTAAAGGTAAAAGGTAAAAGGTAAAAGCTCTTAACTTGAAAACTACCACTACATGGCATTTCAAGGTGGAACAGAGCATTTTGAGCTTTGGGGATGTAGACAAACTAATAAACCAGGATAAACATGTGTGAACAAAACAAACACAAGTCAGGTATGTTTTGGGTCGGATATCAATGTTGGCAATGACTTAAACTGGACTATACTAAGGTTTACATATAGTCAGCCTCATAGGATAATAGCCTAAAAATGTTTTTCAAGGTTTTCAGGCAAATTCAAAGATAAACTGCCTATTCCAAGATGGCTGATTTGTGGTTTAGGTTCTAAAAACCTACTGACTGGCCAAAGACAGAGCCAACAGCGTCTAAAAAGTAGAATGAGACAAACATTAAATTTGAAAAAATAAATAAATAAACAAATTGGGTTTTAATCATTACAAAGTGAGTCTAAATTAGAAATAATCCAGGAATACCCCAGGACTAAACCAGAACTAAAATGAACAGGGTGCAGCACAGAATTTTATAAAAGAATCAGTGTAGGCCCCAGACTTTGGCCTATTCACTGTATTCACTTATTTGCTGTCTGTCTATGGAGAGGTGTGATGTGATTTACTGATGCGAGTGGAAGAAGAGCTTAACCCAAAGCCGCACTTGTCTGATTCACACAGGGTCTAATAGACAGCCAAATATAAACACACTGGAGGGCACCAATAACAGCCCGAGTTTACAAACAGTGCCTGTCCTTTACTTGGCCCAGGCTTTGGCCCCGAGCCACAACTCCACAAAGAAACGTTTAGCCTTTGACTCTGATAAGATCCAGCTGTAGTCCCAGAGGAAACCACCAGCACAGGACACACAGGCATGGGAGGTACACTCTGGTACACTCTATATCTGTATTTCTAATTGAAGAAGGCAAACTTGTTATGCTGTGTTTGATATGAGCTTCAACCTAGATTAACCATACCTCACCTGCCAGAATCACACGCTTTGGTGAAACTTTACAAAGAACAGTGAATCTGGATTTGACCTGATTTCAGAGGATGGATGATTGACAGGCAGATTAAACAATTAGCAAGATGCATGGTCTGTTCACGTCAAAAACAGACATGGGTGGGTCCAGAGGTAAAAAACGGGAACAAAACAACATAAAGGACAGAGAAACACATTCGAAGCACTATTACTTAATACTTATTTCAGGTAAAACAAGTTATATTTTTAATGTTACGAAACTTCTTTCATATTTGAGGGACTCATGATACAAATTAGCAGCTGTGGTTGGATCTCGTTTGGACGGAGGTTTTTCACGGTGTATTGTCTGGTTCCAGATTTGAATAGAATGTAGAAGGGACTGTCTGGTTAGGCAATGATTAACCATTAAATTGCTTGAGAAAAGGATCACGGGGCAACTTGTATACAATTCAGTACTGTAGACCGTAAGCTTAAGAAGGCAGGCTTGGGTCCAAATTGACTGAGGGCGCATCCAAGTTTCAAAGAAGTGCAAATACAATACTCTTCTTTTAAGTTTCATTATTTTATACCCCTAAAATGAGGGTGCAAACACTTTTAAATTAGTTTGTCATTTGCACCCCTGGAGACTCCCTGACATATTATAGTTTTTTTGTAGTATTTCGTTATAATCCATTTTACTTTTCTATTTTACTTGTTTTAAATCACTTTGATCTAAAATATAAACGGCTAAATAACAGAAATGGGGCAAATGATTTCTTGTTCAAAGCTGTAGATCTGATTTCCAAACTACCACAAAATGTCACAACAAAACACCAAGCTGTAGGACCATGCTGACAGACCCGTGCCTATGGACAGCAGCAGTACGAGGTAGAGAGCAGTGGATTTTTTTACATTTGGGCCAAAACAGAAATGTGAACCCTACATGTATCACTGTTTTGGAAAAAGAAAAAAAGAAGTGAAGTAAGTACAAAGCGGTCCTTGTGTTCTTTATGCATAAATCAGATTTAAAGAGTCTCAGTATCAAAGGCGTCACAGAAATATTAAACAGTGAAAATATTGTACAAAGCACCGAATGGGTCAAACAAACCAATATCTTTCACTGTAAACAAACCCACACAGACCTTGGTTCATCTTGGAGCAGAGGTCCTGGCTGTCTCCATGCAGTCTCCAGTTGTGGCCGGTGGGGTAGGACACAGTGGAGTTGTTCCAGAGTGAGGGTGTGGGCAGGTAGTTGTTCAGATTGTCCAGCATCTGAGCACAGACCCAGGTCCAGCGCACCCTTGGGGGTTCTCGGTCACACTTGTACACCCCCAGAGGAGAGCTGTTTGAGCGGCTGTAGTTCCCCGTGGTCATCCCCAGGCAGAGCGATGAGCCCATGTTAAAGAGGCGGCTTCGTGACACCCACTTCCAGAGCTGCTGCTTGTCCTCACAGGCCGGGGACAGGACCAGGGTGTGGTCCTGCACCCCCAGACAGCCCTGGCCCCCCTCATGGAAGAACGCAAACACATCCGAGTCCAGCGGTGCTGCGGAGAGAGAGGAGAGTTACAGATAAAATTATAATGTGAAAAGGCACTATTTAATATACTGAAACTTTGCAGCTGACGTTTGCAACATTAGCATTTCCTGGGGATGAGATGCAAACTGAAGACTCTGCTCTGTTTGAAGCTCTGTTATTCAAATTAGACTTTAATCTGAGCTTGTTTTAACGCAATCTGACCAGAAAGAACCAACTTAATAGAAACTACAACAGGTAAGCTTATGTTGTATGGTTAAACAAATACCTCTCACATAAAATTTAAAATAAAAGATGGCTACCATTAGCCAACAGTTTTTCTGTTAGTCACTCTCACCTTTGTGGTTGAAAATCAAGCACCTAAACATGTCCATGTTATATTATTCGCAGACAGTTCTAAAAGGTGACATAAAAATAATAAACCTACACTTGTGTACAACTGTGTACAACAATCTATCCTCCAAGAAAAATATATTTAGCTCTTCCCAGATTTGAATTCATTACAATTCACTTGTGAAAGAGACACAGAAAAACACTTCTGGTTTTGCATGATTTATGTGCTCCTGCAATAATTAATTAAAGCTAAGCAATAATTAATTAAAGCTAATTAAGTTAATTTGTTAATCATTTCATTTACCTGTACTGTACATGCTGGATCATTTTGAACAAAGGAATGTTAGTTTCTCATTCACATTCAATTATAAAGCTAATACTAAACCCGGACGAAAACAGGTCTAAATTACAAATAACCCAGGAGTAGACCATCACTTCTAATTTACTTTCATTTACACAGAGGAGGAGAATGAGTCCCAAATGCACTGTACGGCCAAATGAACCATCACTCCACGAATAGTGCTGAAGTGTGACAATGGGCAGATAATGGCAAAGGCGCAAAAGCAGCAAAAACACCATTTACAACAATAAAACTTACCAGCTTCTCTCACCACTGCCTTTGCCTTTACAGTCTGTGTCCTGTCATTAAGTAATAAAGTGCTGATAAACACTAGGGAGAGCTCTCATTGGGGCTGCACATGTCATTACACTGAAAACACAGTCACACATGTTTGCTCTTTGATGCTCAGTTTGGTGTTTTCTCTCTCTTAGCACCGACCTCAGGAATTCTGCACTCTGACCTGGAATTGCCTCATTCATTTTTGGTTCAGCTTGTTCTGGAAAAGGCAGGAGATCTACGAGAAAAACTTGTCTTACGGTGTCTGTAAGGTTGACATGTTTTTATGGCAAACTTAGATTTTTTTTTAAATGTCAGGAATCTTTCCAAGTTTGATCTTTTTGAGAGAACATAAAAAATTAGCAAAAAAGAAAAATATGAAAATTGAAATAATTTTTTAAGGAACCATATTACGCTATTTTCTGATCTGTTATAATGCTGTTTCCTCATCAAAAACATACCTGGAGTTGTGTTTTGTTCAAGACTTTAGGAGTTGTTCTCTCAAACAGAAAACAGTGTGTGATATCATGTGCTAATAAAGAAAGTGCTCCACACTGTTTTTAAACTGCATACACCTTCACTAGAATCATTTGGAAGATTTCAGCCCTGGAAATGTCAATCTCTACTGAACCAAAGGTAAAAAAAAGAGCTGTTAACTTGAAAACTATCACTTCATGACATCACAAGGTGGAACAGAGCATTTTGAGCTTTAGAGATGTAGACAGAAAACAACTCTGGGTATGTTTTTGATGAGGTAATAATTAGGGATGTCAACAATTAATCGACTAACGATTAATTGAGACGTTGGTCGAACAAAATGCATTAATTGTAATTAATCGCTAATCGCGGACACGCGCACCCGCGTGGTCACGAAACAAGGCAACCACGCACCGCTCTGCACCAAGCTCGACTCACAGCCGGCCGCAGGCACCAACGGCACTGCCCGGTTTGCGCGCGGGCCTCGTCCGGGGCTGCTGAGCACGAGATCAAACCGCGCGCCCGGTGTACTGCCGAAATGCGTAGTCTCAGCCCGAGCCACAAACCAGCTGCACGAAACCAGCAGCGGCACGTGGTGGTTTAATCCTGGTTTGGTCCAGGTTTAGACCAGGTTTAGACCTGGTTTAGACCTGGTTTAGTCCAGGCCCAGTAGAGGTTTAGACCTGGTTTAGTTCTGGTCTAGACCTGGTTTAGTCCACGTTTAGTCCTGGTCTAGTCTCTTAGCCAATCAGGATGCAGAACACAATGTTACACTATAAAAAAATGTTACACTATAAAAAAAAAAAAATTGAAAAAAAAAAAAATCTGCGAACCGCGATAGAGCGAGGGATTACTGTATTTTGTTATTCAGCATCAATACATTTGTCTGCTTTTTACTAAGGAATAATTAATTGAGGAATATACAATATAATAATACTATGATATATTTTTGACTCAGTGTTATGTATACTATAGCTTATATTCTTAAAGACCCTATTGAAACACTAAAATTCAGGTGAAAAACGCTGCTTATCAGTTAATCGTTAATCGATCAATAAGGTCAATCAACTATCAATTAATGAATTAATCGATCATTTGCATCCCTAGTAATAATATTCTACCATGACTTAAAGCTCACAAAAGTCCATTTTGCATAATATAGGACCTTTAAAGTAAGCAATACTAGTAATACCAGTGTATCTGTTCAAACTCAGAGCTGCAACTTTACTTCTATTTATATACACCCCCAAAACCTATAGGTGGAAATACAAATCAGCTTACATTTTAATTAACATAAATAGACCAATTGTTTTTTTGTGGGGCCTCAATCAGCATTAGTAATATTATTAGCAGTAATGGCATGGTTAAATGAGTAGTATTTTTTATTTTAAATGTCCTACAATACTCAATACTCCGATCCATGTTATAATGTTGTTTCCTTATCAAAATCATACCTGGAGTTTTGTTTTGTTTCATTCACACGTTTAGCACTCAAACTCTGAGTTCTACCCTCAAACGGAAAACACTCTGTTCCCCCTTGTGATGTTGTGCGGTATTACAGGAAGTGCTCCACTGTGTTTTTAAACTCCATACACATTCACCAGAATCTATCTATCTATCTATATACAAAGGCTGTGTCCCACCATAGTGGGGTAGCCTAGACAGGGCATACATTTTTGTTCCTTTCCCTCCTTCCTTCCTTTCCCCAAACCCTCCTTCCGTGACTTTTTTTTTTTTTTTTTTTCCCCCTTCGTTTGTACCACCGTCCTTTCCTCATCACCATCACCACTCTCTTCCCCCCCTGGCGTCCACCCACCCCCCATCCATGCACTGGACAACCGAGAAGGCAGCCAGCGAACCCGAGCGGAAAAACCCCCAGGACCCGCCCCAGGCGGCACAAAGGGATGACCGGCCAGACCCAGCGCGTAAACCGGAACACCGCCAGCACCCAGGAATCCTCCAGAGGACCACACAGGGACAGCACCTAGAGAGGGACGAGCACCCAAGCACACCTTCCGTCCATTACCATCACCGCTGTCGCCCCACTTTAAAATCCACTTCTCCCCCCTCTCCGAACATTTCTTCATATCCTATGTTGCCCTATATTGTGTATAATGTGTATGCTATTTATAATGTGTCTAAATGCATTAAAAGAAGGAGGACATTGTCCTGCAAACCTAAGTGTAGGTGTTCAGCCCTCACTAAGAAATGATGCATCACCAGAATCAGTTGGATAATTTCAGCCGTGGAATTCCCAATCTCTCCTGAACAAACAGCAGCTGTTAACTTGAAAACTACCACTCCATGACATCACAAAGTGGAACAGAGCATTTTGAGCTTTGATGAAGATAGACTAATAACGCAGGATTACTCAAACATGTGTGAATGAAACAAAACACAACTCCAGGCATGTTTTTGAGGAGGTAAAAACATTCTAACATGACTTAACGCTCACAAAAATAAATTTTCCCCAATATAAACTTAACTTTCATTTTTGTAGAGACCTTTTCGTCACTGTAATTTGACTGTATTCCAAATATCATAGCAAATAGTGGACAGCTGTTGGAGTGACTACATCTGGAGAACAAAGCACCCTTCTGTGGTTTTCAAAAAAGTTTCCAACTCCTTTCACAATATATAAACTTGTATGGATGCCCAATGTTGTGTGAGGGTGGCGAGGGCAGACAAAGAGATGCATGCTGGGAGTGTGGGAGGGAGCTCTGTTAAGATTATTAAAAGATGTGGCCCAAAATAAACAAGAATCTTTCAGGTCTGAACCGAGATTTAATGAGAGAAGAGAAATCCAGCTCAGCATTCCTAATCCACGGATTCAGAGAGGGGCCAGGAAGTGGAGTCCGGGGGAACAGAAAGAACTACTACTACTGTTACTAGTGCTACTACTATGGGTGATTCTCCAACTATCAAAGAATTTGTGTCCCAGGCAGAAAAAAGAAAAACAAAAACACATTTGTCATTTTTATTCATGCTTTGCAATTCTGATAGATAAATTACAATTTTTATTATGTAAAATATATATATATATATATATATATATATATATATATATATATATATATATATATATACACTCAACAAAAATATAAACGCAACACTTTTGTTTTTGCTCCCATTTTTCCTGAGATGGACCCAAAGATCCAAAATTCACTCCAGATACACAACACTACCATTTCTCTCAAACATTGTTCACAAATCTGTCCAAATGTGTGACAGCGAGCACCTCTGCCCCGCCGAGACAATCCACCCCACCTCACAGGTGCGCCACATCAAGATGCTGATCCGACATCATGACCAGTGCACAGGTGCGCCCCAGACTGCCCACAATAAAAGGCCACCCCGAAATGTGCATTTTTTTTGCTTTATTGGGCGTCTGGGGACTCAGAACCAGTCAGTATCTGGTGTGACCACCATTTGCCTCATGCAGTGCAACACATCTTCTTCGCATAGTTTATCAGATTGTCAGTTGTGGCCTGTGGAATGTTGGTCCACTCCTCTTCAAAGGCTGTTATGGACGAAGAACACAGGTGCATTTTATTGATGGCATTTTGAATGCACAGAGATACCGTGATGAGATCCTGAGGCCCATTGTTGTGCCATACATCCATGAACATCACCTCATGTTTCAGCAAGATAATGCACGGCCCCATGTTGCAAGGATCTGTACACAATTCTTGGAAGCTGAAAATGTCCCAGTTCTTGCATGGCCAGCATACTCACCGGACATGTCACCCATTGAGCATGTTTGGGATGTGCTTGACCGGCGTATACGACAGCGTGTACCAGCTCCCACTAATATCCAGCAACTTCGCACAGCCACTGAAGAGGAGTGGACCAACATTCCACAGGCCACAACTGACAATCTGATAAACTCTATGTGAAGAAGATGTGTTGCACTGCATGGGGCAAATGGTGGTCACACCAGATACTGACTGGTTCTGAGTCCCCAGACCCCCAATAAAGCAAAAAAAATGCACATTTCGGGGTGTCCTTTTATTGTGGGCAGTCTGGGGCGCACCTGTGCACTGGTCATGATGTCGGATCGGCATCTTGATGTGGTGCACCTGTGAGGTGGGATGGATTGTCTCGGCGGGGCAGAGGTGCTCGCTGTCACACATTTGGACAGATTTGTGAACAATGTTTGAGAGAAATGGTAGTGTTGTGTATCTGGAGTGAATTTTGGATCTTTGGGTCCATCTCAGGAAAAATGAGAGCAAAAACAAAAGTGTTGCGTTTATATTTTTGTTGAGTATATATATATATATATATATATATATTTCTTATATTGAGTGTTTTTGCTATATGTCCTTTGTCCCTCTCCCAGGTTTTGGACTCTCAGTCTCTCATTAAAAAAAAAAAAAAAAAAAATTTGATTCAACAGTAACTTCATTAACAAATGGCACAGAAAGTCCTTATTTTAATGAAAAATATAATGTGCTTGAAAGATATATTAGTATTTTATTTATTTTTCATAAAAAGAACACCTGTCCCTGTCATTCCCATCACCCACCACAAAATGTAACTTTTAACTTTTTTTTAAACCTTTGTCTACTTGAACCACATCAGTTGTGATGTGGCAGGAGCTCATGTCAGGATAGCAGCATTAGCTCCATGGAAGGAAGGGAAACAAGAACAAAATCAAGGTCAAGTTTTGTAAAACCAAGGGTAGGTTTATTGGTCTTCATTTCCAAACACCTCATATTTCCTTTGACTGTACAAATAATGAGAAAATACTATTTTATATTGTGCATTTTGACGCAGACATGGGACCAAGTCACACATGTGCAAGTCTCAAGTAAGTCTCAAGTCTTCACCTTCAGGTCACAAGTATTTTTTTCTTGGGCAAGTCAAGTCAAGTCAAGTCAAGTCACAGGCTATGTCAAGTCAAGTCAAGTCCTGTAATGGGTCAAGTCAAGTCCAAGTCAAGTCACCTTTGGCGTATTGTTGTATTTTAGCTGCAGAATCTGATCTTAATAAAGTGAAAGGCAATATATAAGAAAGTGTAAGTAATCATCACTGGCTAATGTGCCCAACCTGTTATAAAATATTTGTATCGTAAATAGTCATGTTCAGTAAAATACATCATAGACTCAAACAAAACAGTGATAATGTAATTATTGGTTATTTATTGGCAAAAGAGATCTGTACATCGAAAACCAAACTGTTTCACATGTTTTCAACATTGTTTCAGCATTGAGTTGAAACCAGTAACAGCTAAAACAAACTTGTATTAAACTTTGTTACACTCCCTAACTCACTCTGTCCCACACACACACACACACACACACACACACACACACACACACGCACACACACACAATATCCACAAGTAGCTATCCTTTTACAAAGTAACAATAACAGCTAAAACAAATACTAACTTACAGTAAATTAAACTGTCACATTTCTTTGTTCTTTTCTTTGCACATTTCTCTCTCACTCACACAGTATATCCATAAGTCGTTCCCTTTTTGTGAGGAAACAAATAATAGCTAAAACAAATGGCTTATTAATATTAAACTTTGTTACATTTCTCCTCTCTCTCTCACGCACACACAATCTCTCTCTCTCACACACACACACACACACACAATTCATTAATCTATAGTTGATTGACCTCATCGATCGACTTACAATTAACTGATAAGCGGCGTTTTTCACCTGAATTTTAGTGTTTCAATAGGGTCTTTAAGAATATAAGCTATAGTATACATAACACTGAGTCATAAATATATCATATTATTATTATATTGTATATTCCTCAATTAATTATTCCTTAGTAAAAAGCAGACAAATGTATTGATGCTGAATAACAAAATACAGTAATCCCTCGCTCTATTGCAGTTCGCGGATTTATTATTATTTATTTTTTTTTTCAATTTTCTTTTTATAGTGTAACATTTTTTTTATAGTGTAACATTGTGTTCTGCATCCTGATTGGCTAAGAGACTAGACCAGGACTAAACGTGGACTAAACCAGGTCTAGACCAGAACTAAACCAGGTCTAGACCAGAACTAAACCAGGTCTAAACCAGGTCTAAACCAGGTCTAAACCTGGACGGGACCAGGTCTAGACCTGGACTATGTTATCACACACAGTCTTGGTTTAGTCCTGGTTTAGTCCTGGTTTAGACCTGGTTGAGTCCTGGCTTAGTCTTGGTTTAGGCCTGGTTTAGTTTTGGTTTAGTCCTGGTTTAGTCCCAGTTTAATCCTGGTTTAGACCCGGTTTAGTCCTGGTTTAGTCTTGGCTTAGTCAAACACAACAGTGGTAATCGTCATGATTGGCGGGAGTGCAATCGGTGCTTAATTATGCTGCAACATGATTGGAAGCTGGAGCGCAGTTCGGCCTATGATTGGCTCTTGCCGGCTCTTGGCTCACTGGCTCTTGGCTCACCGGCTCGTGCCGGTGGTGGTGCACGTGGTGCACGCGTTGCGTCCCAGGACATGGCACGTTGAATGAGCACGAAAACATTATGTGAACATGCAAGTCATTCAAGTCATCGTGTCTCAAGTCAAGTCAAGTCCCGAGTTCTAGACTTCCAAGTCCGAGTCAAGTCTCAAGTATTTCATTTTTTGTCGAGTCAAGTCACAAGTCATAAAAACAGCGACTCGAGTCGACTCGAGTCCAAGTCTCAAGTCCCCATGTCTGATTTATGCTAACTCTAAAACAGAGATTAGCATGCTAATATGTCATGAGATTTTAAAAGAAATGCTAAACATTTCCACAACAGTCATTTCCATCACTTTATTTATTGTTATTGTTTATTATTATTGATTTATGTGTGAAGAATCCCTCAGTCAACCAGGTAGAATCCATATTTATGTAATATTTATGTAATTTCATTACAACCAGAATCACCCTAATACTGTTACTAGTGGTGGTGCTTGTGCTACTGCTACTGCTGCTGCTACTGCTACTGCTACTACTGCTGCTACTACTACTACTACTACTACTACTCCGACCACCTCCAACACTCACGCACACTCCACTTTCATACTAGGCAAAGTGGGTGAAGTGTCTTGCCTAAGGACAATGATGAGGACGACTACTGTTACTAGTGCTGCTAATGCTGCTACTACTACTAGTGTTACTAGTGTTGCTGCTGCTACTACTACTAGTGCTGCTGATACTACTACTACTACTACTACTACTATTACTAGTACTACTGCTGCTGCTGCTGCTGCTGCTGCTGCTACTGTGGGAGAGAGGGAGGGAGATGAAGATGTAGGTTACGTTCATGTGACATCATAACGTATGAATTCCTATACTACTACTACTTCGTCTACAACTACTACAACTACTGTCATCATAACGTTGTAATCCTTATAGTTTAAAACTGAGTGATGGAATTTGCCGTTTAGCGATCTGTCTATACTCCCAGTATTCACTTGTGATATGTATTATTTATTATCTCACTGTATTGACACTTTGCAGCTGAGGTCATTAACATTCTCTGCAGGGTCTAACTCTAGGCACTGCTCTGTCTGAATCTTTGTTAGACTTTAATCTTATTCAAAGTCTAATTTGAACATAGTCTGATCAGAAAGAACTGATTTAGTTAGAACTACAACAGGTGAGCTAATTTGTACTGTTAACCAAGTATCATTTGGATAATTTCAGCCTCTCTACTAAACAAAAATAAAAATTGGAAGCTGTTAACTTGAAAACTACCACTTCATGACATCACAAGGTGGAACAGAGCATTTTGACCATGTGTGAAAACTCACAACTCCAGTAACATTTTTGATGAGGTAACAACCTTCCAACATGACTAAAAGCTCACATGAGTCAATTTTGTGTAATGTAGGATCTTTAATGTTTACATCCCTATTAGTTGTGTGGTTACTATAATGTACAGGCTACTATGTGTACAACTACTGCAACCAGAAACTGCTTTAAGTACTACTAGTATTACTTTATCATTTCACTAGCCATTACCATCCTCTTTCTAACAAGTTCCCAAGCATAACAACACTGTAAAAAATTGCTGTAATTTTACAGTAAAATCTTACAGGAAATTACTGTATATTCGACTTTACAGTAAAATTCTGTAATGCGCATTGCATTGTGGGATATCATACAGAGTACAGTCCACAATTGTAAATTTACAATAAGACCATGGAGATTCTATCAAATGTTCCTGTAAATTTCTGATTTGTCAGGATTTCTACTATAGAAACCCTCGTAATCGTGGGAGTTACGTTCTAAAAATAACCTGCAATAGGCGAAATCGTAGTCAGCTTTATTTTTTTTTACAATTATAGATGTTTTATAGATATATATTTTATAGATGATTATAGATGTTTTAATGCATACAGGAAAACTGTCGTGCAGCGATATCTGCAGTTAGACAAGTATTGTCAAAAGCAGTCTGACTGTAGCCACGGAGAGGCTTAGATGTCACGGTGGCTGAATGGTTAGCGCTCACGCTTAACAGTAAGAAGATTCTGGGTTCGATCCCCGGGTCGCCCAGTATTTTTTTTTTTTTAACGGTAAAGTGATACACGGGACATTATAGCAGCTGTAAGAAATGACAACTACTTTCACCACTGCTCCATGCTCCATGCAATGTTATTAGTTGTATTAAAAAACATCTGAAATGCAATTTTGCATTTTTGCTGAAACCGTGAGTAAACGGGTGCACCAGGCTTTCTGCAATCAAGTGCATTTGGCGTTGGAACGCTGCTCACACATTGTTGCAAATTGAGCAGGCACCAACCGCTTTCCCACGATGAAGCAGAAGACTCCGACCCAGATGCGTGTATGAAAGATTTGTAGGTAAGTACATATAAAAAGCTTTTAAAACGTGCTTCGAATGAAGTTGTAGGTTATTTCATAGCAAACACAAAATCTGCCAGATAGCCAGTCTAGGTCAATGAAGTAGCACTACGCTAGCTAGCTATAATCGTCTTGGCTGCTAGCGTGGGCACTCGCTCGAGGTAGATCTTTTTTTTTTTTTTTTAATAGGTTTTTACGATGAACATTTATACATTGCAGTACTTAAAAGTTTTGTTGATGCGTTTATGTTCTTAGCCAAGGTTAGTGAAAGGCTAGGACCCGTCTTGTATATCAGTTTTATCTGGTGCATTTTATACTGTACTTGTCTTTGCTGCTAGCATGGGCATCAAGTTACGAAACGTGAAATCTCAAAAATTCAAATAATGCGCGCTCAGATGCGCGCCCGAAACGTAAATACGTTAGGTTCCAGAGGTGGCCCACGGTGGGAGAGGTCCGCGAGGTAGGACAACTTTGTATTTTGCAATTGTTTTTTCATGTTTTAGGGCTGTAAATGCCTCACCACACACATTATATAGTACTTAAAAGTTTTGTTGATGCCTTTATGTTTTTAGACAAGGCTAGTGAAATGCCCGTCTTGTATATTTGGTGAATTTTTAACGCAGCCGTCTGTTTTATTTTGTAGATTGAATCATTTGCTTAATACAAGCCTGGAAGACTCACCCGAGCAGGCTCTGTTCGTTCTGAAAAGGTATGTTTCTTTGTAAAGTTTGTCAGTATGCGTGCAACAGCATATTGGCATTTTGTACGCATGCAAAGCAACATAAAAATACACCAAACCAGTCATTTACTTGTGGAATTCCTGATTGCACGCGTTCTTTCAGGAAATTCAGCGCTTGTAAGTCTCATATATACAGAGACCACAAGGACTATCGCAGGACAAGAGCTTTACAATTTGATTTACCAAACACCATCTCTTGCCACATTGAAGGTTGTCAGTCAGAATTTCATGGCCTAAAATGTCTGATTTCACATCTGAAGGGTCATATACAAGAGGGTAGAACAATTGGTTGTCCTTTTAGAGAATGTAGAAAAACATTCAGTGTCAAATCCACATTTGCTTCTCATATATCTAGAACACATAAGAACACTTCGGCAGATCAGCTTGTAAGTGCATTAGGGCCAGCCTTAGCCAGTGACCACACGAGTGAGGCTGGTAGTCAGTCGTTTGACATTCACAGTGATGGGGAAGAAGGTCAGTCAAGTGACATGCAACAGCAGGATACATTTGATGTTGATGAAACACTCTTCCTTAAAAATCTGGCACTGTTTTACTTGAAGCTTCAGGCTAAGCTGTTACTACCAGCTTCTGTAATTCAAACTATTTTCGAGGAATTCCAGGATGTTTATGATGTTGAACAATGCTACATGTTTGGAAAATTAACTGAGAAGTTGACCTTGCTAGGTATGTCAGACAACACAACCAAAGCTGTAATCGAAGAACTTAAAACAGAAGGTCTGTTTACACGGTTTAACTGTCTTTTTAGAACAGACCAGCGGCGTAAGACCATCTTCAAGAACACTTTCAATTATGTTGAACCATTGAGAGTTTATCTAGGTTTAACTGATTCAGGAAAAGAATCTTATGCCCAATATGTTCCAATACAAGAAACACTGCTTAGCCTACTGGGGAATGCGTCTGTGAAGCAACAGTACGATGAAGTGTGTACTCGTATGACTAGTAGTGGTGTTATGCAAGACATTTGGGATGGAGAGGTTATGTCCAAGCACATTTTATTCCAGTCTGACCGGTCATCTTTAGCATTGATTTTATATCAAGATGCATTTGAGGTGGTGAATCCCCTGGGATCAGGGAAAAAAAAGCACAAGGTGCTAGCTGTGTACCTAACCCTGGGTAATATTTTACCATGGTGCAGGTCAAATGTTGATCATATGCAGCTTGTTCTTTTGTGCAGAGAACAGGACTTTAAGACATTTGGGCAGAAGTTAGTCTTTAGTCCTTTGATAAAAGACTTGAAAAGTTTGGAAGATAATGGCATTGTGAAAGATGGCAGTGTTTTTAGAGGCAGTCTGTGTGTCATCGCTGGAGACAATCTGGGCTCTCATAATATTGGAGGCTTTATAGAAAACTTTAGTCGAAGTGAACATTTTTGTCGGTTCTGTGATATTAGCAGAGGTGAATTTGAATCAAACCCCCTGTCCACTGCTACCTCCAGAACTGTTGAAAATTATCAAGAAACTCTGAGAAGCTTAGAAAGAACTGACAAGAGCAATGAAAAGGGTATCAAATATGATTCGGTTTTTAATCAGCTTCAACACTTTCATGTGTGTGCACCTGGATTGCCACCTTGCTTGGGACATGATCTCTTTGAGGGTGTTGTTTCTTTTGACTTGGAGTTGTTCATTAATCATTTGGTGTTTGAGGAGAAACATTTTACTCATTTGGAGTTAAACAGGGCAATTATTCACTTGCAGTTTCTTGGTAATGACGCTAATGACAAGCCACCAGAAATAAATTCAGGCAGTGAAAAATTATCTGGACATGCTGTGCAGAACTGGTGCCTTTTAAGAGTGCTACCTCTGCTAGTGGGGAACAAAATACACACCCTGGCTCAGAGTAAAATATGGCAACTGGTGCTGCTCCTTCGAAAAATTGTTGTGTACATATGTGCTCCTGCTATAACTGCAGACCAGGTGGCATATTTGCAAGTTCTAATTGAAGAGTACATTTCTGACAGAGCTGATTACTTTCCTCAGAAGCCCTTGAGACCAAAACACCACTACCTGTGTCATTATCCCGAGCTGATTTTGAAGTTTGGGCCATTAATACGTCTTTGGACCTTAAGATTCGAAAGCAAACACACTTACTTTAAACAGTGTGCTCGAAAACTACACAATTTCAAGAATTTGTGTTCCACCTTAGCAGAAAGGCATCAGCTTCTTCAAGCCTATTTGAGTGCCGGCAACATCCTTCCTCCTTTGATCAACAATGACAAAGGGGATGAATTCCATTGCAGTGATTATAACTCAGAAATCCTAAATGCAGTTTCTCAGTTCCATTTTTCTCCCAATAACACTTTGGCTACCAATGATGTAATGATCAAAGGCACAAAGTACAGAAAGGGACTCTATGTTGTCATTGAAAAGGAAGATCATTCATTACTTGTTGGTGAAATCAGACTTGTATTGATTCACACTCAGTCTGAAGTTTACTTTGTTGTCAAGAGATGTCAGGCAATTCTCGAAGTTCATTTGGGTATCTATTCTGTGCATGGGTTAGAACAGGGCTCCCGCTTTGACTGTGTCAGGCATAAAGATCTACTTGATTATTATCCCCTGCCTCTGTATAAAGTTAATGATTTGTCAGTGCTCATCCTTCACCACTCTTTTCCTTCTTTGTAGGACCATGACTGAAGAAATAAAGAAGGCAATCCTCAATGTTTTACCTACATTATCAGAGGAAACCCTATCCTTGCTTCTGACCAGACTAAACAGCATTGGCGTGGGCTGCAAGTCAGATTTGCAATATGTGAAGGAGGAGGATCTGTCAGACCATCTCCGACCTATAGAATCTCGGAAACTGCTAAACTCTTGGAGCATTGAAGGTATTGTTTGTTTTGATTTTATGTCAGAAAAATCATTCATATCTTGTTTAATATTGTACAGTTTTCTTGTGTTACAGTGATTTGATCATCTTTGGTGTGAGACATAGGTTCAATTATACAATTTTTATCTGTACATTAAGTTGTGTAGGTTCTATATTGTACAAATGAATGTGAAAGTTGATTTATGTGTGTGTTCATAAAATGTATATTTGAACATTTTCAGGGCAGCTGAGGTGTGCAGAAAATGTACAAAGTGACAGTTCACAATCAGACTTTAGGACTAGCCCATGCAGACTGGATTCATCCTCCTCAATCAGCCCAATCAGCACAAACAGCAACTCCAGTACAGTGGACATAGACTCTTGGCCAGAATGTTTTCAAGTTCCTTGGGGCAAAATGCCTCATGCCATATCAATGGCTGTGCATTCACAAAAGCGTCCAGCTCCAAGAGACCGCAGAGAGATGGTCCGTATCATAGTTGATGAAATGAGGGTAATTGAAGCCAATCCCTCAAGGTCTGATTGTTTTTCTGTTGCTAAGAAGATAGTTAGACAGTATCCCAAGAGCTTTGCAGATGTCTTAAAAGATGGCACTAAAATAGGAAGTGGTTATGCTTCCCTTGTCAATCAGCTTAAATCTAGAATTGAACACCTGAATAGAGACAATATGACAGCACGACGCCGGAGAGGAAAAACACTGCCAAGCTCATCCACCCCCAAGAGAACCAAGGGACCATCAGATCAATATGGGTGTGTCAGCTGGCAGCCTGAGTGTCCTGCTGAGGAAACTGAAGACAGCCTTAAGGAAAAACAAAAACAAATGCAGGAGATTTTTTCAAGAGAAGGTCCAGTGGGTGGAGAGAGAGCATGTGTTGACCAGCTAATGCATGTTACATACTTCCTGCAACGCAAGTCGATTAATGTAAATCCACCTCCCACATTTGCTCAGCTTAGAGAAGATTGGCCTTATCTCTTCACTCAGAAAGGCATCTACAGTCACTTTCAGCATCTTACAGACATATCCATCCTGGAGATTATGGAGGGTGCTATTGCAGAAAAGGGGAAGATGGTCCTGCAGTTCTTCCGAGAGAAACCAACAAACTCTGAGGTGAAGCAGGTCCTGTCCATGTTTGAGGCCAGTGGGTCAACCATACTTGGACCTTGTGTCATACTGTGCTTAATGGCCCACTTTAAGGAGAGCCCAGATGGACTACTGCTGCAAGTTGATGTAAGTGTTGATTTTTATTTTTATCTGTCTTTGTCTATGTGTGTAGTTTGCCTATAACCAGTTTTGTAATGTTTTGTGTTCCACTTCTGTTTCAGGAAACGGCCACCCCTGCAGATGTGGAGAGATTGCCTTTACCAGATGCTCCGAGATTAATTATTCAAGGTAAGTGCCCCAATTTAGGCCCACCTTTTGTACTATGTATGGTTTTTGCAATTTGATGTGTCACAGATGTTAATTTTGACTGGCTGGATGTGTTTTGTGTGTGTTTGTGTGTACAAATTTCAGGGAACAAATTTGTTTCCAAAACATGGATGCTGACCATTGAAAAACAAGTGGTGATGACCCCACATTCATCGTTCTCAGCAGGCCTGGCCGCTTTGTTTGCTTCTTTCTACATCTTCAATTTGGAGTACCAACAGGAGGCTTCATGTGTTCTCGAATTCATCCAACGGTATGTTTGATATGAAACTATGATGAGAGAACTTCTTGACTGGTAGCCTAGTGTTTCTATTTATACCTTTTGTTAGAATTGTCATTAGGCTTCAAGCTTTACAGTGCACTACCATGTCCCAAAGTACTTTTTTGAAAGGTTTGACTATGCTGAGAGGGGTGGGGCAAATGTGTGGGGGTAAGGGGGTAGGGGCAGGGGGTTAAAAGGGCTATAGGATATTGGGAATGCATTATAGGAACATGTCTGTCCATGACATGGATGGAGATGTGACATTTGTCTTTGTATGTTTAATCACATCTAGACATCACACCTAGAGAACATGCTCTTATGGCCTCAATTTATTTACATCTATAGGACATACACAATGAATCTTTATTATTTATCAATCAAACCACTCAAACCATAGGTTTTCTGAAAGCTGATGTCTATATGTGGTTAAACATATAAAGACAGATGTCACACCTTCCCCAATGTCATGGACAGTGATGGCCCTATAATATATTTTCACATTCATTTTAAGTGTAAATCCATTCACTTTGAGAAAACTAATAATGCTACCCAAATTGTTTAATGTTAACCTTCGGATCCAAGTTTGTACGGTCAGACCTTCAAAAAACATTGTATTTGTATTATTGGGAGGTAAGGGAAGGGAGGGAGGTGCACTGTAAAGCCCATAAGCTTGCGGCCTACATGTACATCCCCAATTCCGATGAAGTTGGGACATTGTGTTGAATGTAAATAAAAAAGAAATGCTATAATTCTCAAATCATACAAGCAATATATGTGTGAGAATAGTCCAAGGACAACATATCAGTTATTGAAACTGGATTTTTCAGAGGACACTTCATAGTTAATTATGTTAACTGACAAGATGATTTTGTATAAAAAATGGCTTTCTTTCTTATCCTTGACATGATTTCAGCAGCCCAACTGGTAGGTGTCTTCATCATGCTTTCCTTTTATTATGCTTGAAATGTGACAGATCTGGACAGCACACTGGCCTTTTTAGCATCTTGTTTGCCCTTACGATGGAGCCACACTGTTGGAATTTTGTGTAGAATGTAGTTTGACCTCATTATCTGGTGATATTTAAGGTCTACCTCAAAATGTCTGCGTGCCATCTTGTGCTGTTCAAAACTTGTATCATTCAGCATTAATTTTAACGCTCCAGATGAGTAAGCACACCACAACCAAGTAAACTGTCCTGTGTTACAAATTTGTCATTTATTTTGAAATAATGGAGTCTTGCATCAACCAAGCTACAGAGTAGACAAATCATCCTTTTTATTTTAGTGGTAAGTTCAAAAGACAGCATTTATGATGGTATGTGGGTGCAGTAGTGCCTTGGTTATGGTGTGCTTATTCATCTGGGGAGTTAAAATAAATGCTGAATAATATATATATATATATATATATATATATATATATATATGAGGGTAGACCTTAAATATTACCAGATAATGAGGTCAAACTACAATTTATACAAAATTCCAACAGTGTGGCTCTGTCATAAGGGCAACCAGATGCTAAAAAGGCCAGTGTGCTGTCCAGATCTGTCACATTTCAAGCATAATAAAAGGAAAACATGATGAAGTCACCTGTGAGGTGGGCTGCTGAAATATTGTCAAGAACAAGAAAAAAAGCCATTTTTTTATACAAAATCATCTTGTCAGTTAACATTATTAACTATGAGGTGTCGTCCGTTGTTTTTTCTTTAGTCTTACTCAACTTTTCCTGCCTTTTACTGACACCATCCCAACTTTTTTGAGACACGTTGCTGGCCTAAAATTTGAAATGAGCATACATATCCCATACAATAACAAAAAATTCTAGTTTCAATAACTGATATGTTGTCTTTGGACTATTCTCAAATATAGTGCTTGTATGATTTGAGAATTGTAGCATTTCTTTTTTATTTACATTGAACACAATGTCCCAACTTTATACGGAATTGGGGTTGTATATGCGAGAAAATGCCACTCATTGTTTAAAGGTTTGTGCATTTAGCTAGATCTTAAGACTGCCTGCAACTTCCATTACTCATCTGTGTATCCCCACTCCCCTCCTTTTTTAGGTGCTTTGTTGGAATAAATCCTGGCTCCGGCTCCAAAGCATCCAGTGGCAAAAAGAGACGTCACTCGATGAATGTGAACGTCTGCACGCTCATGAAGAAGCTTATGGACTTTCACTGGCTGGGTTTATAGTTTCTAGTGTATAGAGATTTCTTACTTCACACACCATGGTGTGTATGGCACAGTACCAAGAAAACAAAACTGCCTTTTTTTTATTGTGGTTGTTTTTGAAAGAATTGGACACATTTGGAGCTGTTGTTGCCAATCAGTGGCTTTAGCGTTTTGTTTATCTCCACTTTTTTTGTTTTTTTGTTTGCCTTTGCGTCTCTCTCGCATGTGCGATTCTGGATCTTCCAGATCATCTCCATCACCTCGCCCACCATCATGTACCTGGGCTTCGCCATGCACCGCATCGCCAGGATGGACGACACTGAGTACAAGCCTCGGACTCGCAAGCGCATGCCAGTGTTCACTGTTAATGTGTGCATTTTAATGGAAGTCATGGAATTTGACTGTTTTTTTTCCATTTAAAATAAAGTTGAAAGTGAGTTTGAATCTTCATAGTCTGTCATGATTATAGATTAGAACAGTGGGGGTAATTAAAGCACGATAGCATTAATTTTATACTACTTTTAGCATGCAGTTTTTTACAGTAGCTTACAGTAAAGTAAGATAATCACAAGTTGTTGCTGTAAATAATAAACAGTATGATGCAGTATTTATTAAGTAAAATGCTGTAAAAAAACATTAATATGCTGTAACATAACTACAATAAGTTACCGTTTTTATGTTACGGTAATGTCTTGTAATTCTCAAACACTGAAAATTACTGTAATTTTACAGGTATTAGCTGGCAACTTAATTGCCAGTAATTTACCGTAAATTTCACGAAAAACTTTTTACAGTGAAATTAAAAAAAAAAAAAAACAGGATTTACAAATTGCCCTGGCACTTGATTCTGCAGGTGCTTCTCACGCTGCGTTTATGGACAGTGGGACAATAGAGTCTCACCCAAAGCCCCATGTAGTCCCCTGTAATCCGGAATATAGGCCCCACCCCCCTGCTCTCTGTGGTTCATTTCTCAGAAGCAGTGGGCTGGTCTGGTCACAGTGGAACAGAGAGACTTAGAGCGTGAAGCCAAAATGGTCCAACACGAGTTTGAAAATGTTTACTGTAATTACGGCTTTGCCATTGTAATGACACTCTCCATCTCTGTAAGAGCCACAAGTGGGGTTTACGGCCACTATTGTTCAGGATGTGATTTATGATAGCAGCAAGTGATAGCAGCAAGTTAACTTTTATAATGCATTTGTTCAAATACATAGCCACAAAGTTCTCATCCAGTAACATGCCTGACGGGTCAAATCACAGTGTTCTGACCAGTGGTGGAAGAAGTTCTCAATTTTGTTACTTAAGTAAAAATACAGATACAGAAGGAAACAAGTAAGTAACAAGTAAAAGTATCACATAAAAAATCGACTTAATTAAAAGTATTAAATGCACCTAAATAGTTAAAAATATTTCATCCAAATTTTGAGATCTTATAAGGCTTCAAATGTATGGATTTATGTTGAATTTTGTTCAATAGAAACAATTGAATGTTATTTTAACCGTAACCCTAGCTGTTTTAATTTGTATATTTTTGTTTGCTCAAACAATTAACTTGAGAAAAATATATCCCCAGTCTTTTCAGCTCCATAAAAATACTTTTACTTTTCAGTGCTGTTCAAAAATGTAGTGGAGTAGAAAGTATAGCTACCTATTTTCAAATGCAGTGAAATAAAGTAAAACATATCCACTTTAAAATGTTCATAAGTAAAGTACAGGCAGCTAAAATGTATACTTAAGTACAGTACTGTTATGGTCCAGCACTAGTTTTAACTGACTTTTACTTTGTGGTTCTCGTCAAATAAAATGACTAAAGGTTATTAATAAATATATATATATATATATATATATATATATATATATATATACACACTCAACAAAAATATAAACGCAACACTTTTGTTTTTGCTCCCATTTTTCCTGAGATGGACCCAAAGATCCAACATTCACTCCAGATACACAACACTACCATTTCTCTCAAACATTGTTCACAAATCTGTCCAAATGTGTGACAGCGAGCACCTCTGCCCCGCCGAGACAATCCACCCCACCTCACAGGTGCGTCACATCAAGATGCCGATCTGACATCATGACCAGTGCACAGGTGCGCCCCAGACTGCCCACAATAAAAGGCCACCCCGAAATGTGCATTTTTTTTGCTTTATTGGGGGTCTGGGGACTCAGAACCAGTCAGTATCTGGTGTGACCACCATTTGCCTCATGCAGTGCAACACATCTTCTTTGCATAGCGTTTATCAGATTGTCAATTGTGGCCTGTGGAATGTTGGTCCACTCCTTTTCAAATGCTGTGATGGACGAAGAACACAGGTGCATTTTATTGATGGCATTTTGAATGCACAGAGATACCGTGATGAGATCCTGAGGCCCATTGTTGTGCCATACATCCATGAACATCACCTCATGTTTCAGCAAGATAATGCACGGCCCCATGTTGCAAGAATCTGTACACAATTCTTGGAAGCTGAAAATGTCCCAGTTCTTGCATGGCCAGCATACTCACCGGACATGTCACCCATTGAGCATGTTTGGGATGTGCTTGAGCGGCGTATACGACAGCGTGTACCAGCTCCCACTAATATCCAGCAACTTCGCACAGCCATTGAAGAGGAGTGGACCAACATTCCACAGGCCACAATTGACAATCTGATCAACTCTATGCGAAGAAGATGTGTTGCACTGCATGAGGCAAATGGTGGTCACACCAGATACTGACTGGTTCTGAGTCCCCAGACCCCCAATAAAGCAAAAAAAAAAGCATATTTCGGGGTGGCCTTTTATTGTGGGCAGTCTGGGGCGCACCTGTGCACTGGTCATGATGTCGGATTGGCATCTTGATGTGGCGCACCTGTGAGGTGGGGTGGATTGTGTCGGCGGGGCAGAGGTGCTCGCTGTCACACATTTGGACAGATTTGTGAACAATGTTTGAGAGAAATGGTAGTGTTGTGTATCTGGAGTGAATTTTGGATCTTTGGGTCCA
The DNA here is from genome assembly GCA_036785185.1 of Paratrypauchen microcephalus. Lineage (NCBI taxonomy): Eukaryota > Metazoa > Chordata > Actinopteri > Gobiiformes > Gobiidae > Paratrypauchen > Paratrypauchen microcephalus. The sequence continues at coordinate 6,489,264 of JAVJIX010000029.1, read as the reverse complement.
CCTCAGGAAAAATGGGAGCAAAAACAAAAGTGTTGCGTTTATATTTTTGTTGAGAGTATATATATATATATATATATATATATATATATATATATACACACACACATATACACACACACACACGGGACATTAACGCATTAATTACAATTAATTACTTTGCTTGTCGTTAATTAATTCAAAATATTAATGTAGTTTGCGTGTCAAACAACCCGGGCCGGAACGTTTGTCAGTGCACCATGTTCTGGTACGCCAACTGTACTGACGCACACACTTCCTCCAGCTAGGAGACGGAATGGAGACAGAAGCCAGCCAGCCATGTCCCAATTCCCAGAGAGCACGGTTCGGAGCATGGTTTGAAGGGCATGTACGTCACATCCGGCGCGACGACTGCTGTCCCATTTCTTTTTTTGTCCCATGCACAGTTAACACGTGAGCTGAAGACCGCAGTCATTTCCATGGAAATCAAGGCGTGGACCAAGCATGTGAAAAAGCACGCTTCGCGCACTCATATATCCCAGCATGCACCGCACGCTCCTTCTTCGCCGATGCCCCTGCGGTCCACGGACTGCACTCAGGGCTGAGCAAGTATGCACAGCCTTGACTGCAGTCTGAGCCCCCTTCAAACCACACTCCGAACTGTGCACTCTGGGAATTGGGACACGGCTAGCCGTGTCTTAAGCCGTGTCCCAATTCCTAGAGTGCACGGTTCGGAGTGTGGTTTTAAGGGGGCTCGAGCGGCTGCTTCCCGTAGTTGCGAGACCTGTCGCATTTTGCCGATGCCCATGCGGTCTGCGGACTGCACTTAGGACTGAGCAAGTATGCACAGTCTTGACTGCAGTCTGAGCCCCCTTAAAACCACACTCCGAACTGTGCACTCTGAGAATTGACACACGGCTAAAGACTGTAGACCACTATCAGTGGTAGAAGACAATGGTCTGGAAGATGTGCTACAGATAGCTGCGTGTGATCCAACGTTTAAAATGCCGTGCAGAAAGACAAGAGTTTTGCACTGTTTTCTACTTTGACATGCAAAGAGAGAGAGAGAGAGAGAGAGAGAATTGATTCTGAGAGATTCTAACATGTAGGTGTACAGTTGACAAAGCTTTATGGTCAAGTAACATTCAAGGACCATTGTACTTTATGAACAGAAAAACACAAACAGACAAACAGCAAACAAAAATATCTTTTTAACTCGGCATTCTTATGGTGCCATTATTACCACTGTTGCTACGAAAACTACTTTCTGGAAACTCAAAGCGCCTCGGTAATACTGATCCACTTCCAACACTACTACTATTATTACTATTACTAGCATTAGTATTACAACATAACAAAGAAGACTGAAAAATGAACTGATAAACTCATCATGACATGTTTGTAGAGGACAAAAGCAAAATCTTTTTTTTATAAAGAGCGTAATCCTTTGGAGATGTAGACAGACTAATCCTTTATTATTAGTCTGTCTACATCTCCAAAGCTCATAATGACATCACCTGGTGATGTCATGTACTGGTAGTTTTCAAGTTAACAGCTACCGTTAACCTTTAGTTCAGTAGAGATTTCACTTCTGGAATTGCCAAGCATCCAAAAGATTCTAGTGAAGGTGTATTAAATTTAAAAACACAGAGTATAGCACTTCCTGTATTACCACATGACATCACAAGGTGGAACAGAGAGTTTTCTGTCTGAGAGAAGAACCTGCCTAAATATGCAGGGTTTGCTTGTTAAACATGTGAATGAAACAAAACACAACTCCAGGTATGTCTGTGATAAGGAAACAACATTATAATATAGATCAGAAAATAGCGTAAGAATACAAAATCAACTTGTAATCAGTGTGTGAAAACAAAGTGGTACATTTGTTCAAACAGATCTTTCTTGAATCAGTTGACATTTGGCAGGAGGGGCAGATATTCCCAGAACCACCCCCCCTCCATTTGAACACGACAAGCCCACATCCCACACAGAGAAGCCCCAAAAGTGTAATATTTGGACAGATGTGTGGCATTAGAGTTTGAGAACAAAGAGAGAAATCGCCAGGAAATTCCAGCTACATTTAGTTTGGGCACAGATCTGGATAAAGATATCATAAAAAGTGTGCAGTAGTTGGCGAGGACAGTCTAATTCTAGTTGATGATTTGTTTCTGAATTCTAACTGACTCTTTGTCAGAGTAGGGCTATAGGAATCCACTGGTGCAAAGCTATTTTATGAACTTCTAGTTTATTTGAGTACATCTTGGGTTGAGATTCATGTACTTTATTTACTGGTACTAGCAATTATATTTTAAGTTTCAGCTTAGCATTCTTCTGTCATATGGACAATTTTTAATCTAACTTATCCTAACCAGTTTTTCTCAAACATTTCACAGTAAGTACTACATAATATTTGGCTTTCTGAGTACTACCAGATCTAAACCAGGACTTTATCAAGACTAAATCATCAATCTAAATGTATTTATATGGCACATTTTAAACAGACAAAGCTCACCAAAGTACTGGACACACAGAATACAAGCAGCATTAGAAATTTAATTAGGGCTAAAATGTATTTATTTATTCATCTAAAAAGGGACAATGCACATTAATCAACATTAAAAAACATAATGAGACTAAACCCTAGATAAGGCCGTTCTGAATGATAATTAAAGGTCCTATATTACACAGAATGGATTCTTGTGAGCTTTGAAGCATGTTTTAAAGTTGTTACCTTTTTAAAAACATACCTAGAGTTGTGTTTTGTTTCCTTCACACATGCCTGAGTAATCCTTTATTATTAGTCTGTCTTTATCTCTAAAGCTCAAAATACTCTGTTCCACCTTGTGATGTCATGTCGTGATAGTTTTCATCTTAACAGCTCCTTTTAGCTTTAGTGCTAAATGATTAATGTCAAATGATTCTGGTGAAGTTGTATCGACTTTAAAAAGACAGTGGAAAACTTCCTGTATTGCCATCACAAGATGGAAAAAAGTGTTTTCACTTTGAGAGACAAACTCAGCCTAAAATATGCAGGGTTTTTGTGTTATGTGTGAATGAAACAAAACACAACTCCAGGTATGTTTGTGATGAGAAAACAACATTAGAACATACATCAGGAAATAGTGAAATATAGGACCTTTAACTAATGGACCAAAACATGAAAAAAAGGTCTCTAAATGCAAAAATCTCATATTTACCAGACTAATAGACTAGTTTGAGAAGTTGTCTTAAACCAGTAAATTAATTAATGATTCATATGATGTAAATGAGTAATAATATTGCATTAAACAACTATACTAATGCAAGGTAATAAATAAATCATAATACATTTGTAAGTAAAAGGGGCAAGCTTGTCATGATAATTATATGGACTCATCGTTCAGTATATGAAAACTGGAACAATGTATTTTTGGGGTCAATATTTATCATGTGGACTTTTTGAGTGCTCCACAGAAGAATTCTGGGTTATTTTAACTTCTATGGCTCATTACAGATGCAAATTAAGTTCTAAAGTGGTTTATTCTGCTGTTTATTTATTGCAGCTCAACAGCTCAGCTATTTTTTCTTTTTACAATATAGTACATTTAGAATAGTTTTGTGGTTTGAATCTGCTTTAGGATTATTGTGTCAGTGTCATAGAGTAATATCAATATTATCGTCTACTACAGCAATGTATCACTCTGCAAAATTTGTGACAGGCCTGTAAAAGTGATCACTAAACAGCATTCTAGTCACTTCCACTTAACAAATTTCTTACATTTAGCATTAGAGTAAGTGATTTTTTTGGTTCAGATTCGTAGTTCTGCTTTCGTCACGGTTTAGAAGACTATGTTCTGAAACCTTTTATTTAGTCAGGAACATTTCTCACAGTCATTTCTATGTTTGAAAGGTTTGAAAGCCAGATGCAAATTCACAGTGACTGGAACAGGCCATTTTGGTGAAGTGATTCTGCCCAGGGACACAACAATAATCTAGGCTAAACCCCACTTCACATTCCCCAGTCTCAAAAGTTGAACCTGGTTTGAGGACAGCAGTTGTAGCAGCAACACTGAAGCTGTAGGTTTGAAATAAACTTTAGAAAAAACATCTGGAGTAAATAATGTGGCTAGACTCACCACATTTGCGTACGAAGCTTATTTAACTTTGTGAGCAGCTTATCGACACTGAGGTAATGATTTAATGATTCTCTGGTCTGTATTCTAAACACACTGCGCGGTGGGATAATCAATCATAAGATATAAATTCGAAAAGACGTGAATGGTTTTTAAGGGAGCATTCACACTTGCACAAACACCACAGTCAAATTGGCACTAAACTGTCTAAAACTGGGACTAAACCTGGAGCTAATCCTGGACTAGATGAGAACTACAGTATATCTGGACTAAACCAGGACTAGAACTACATCAAAATTATACTGGGCTCAAACCAGGACCAAACAGTTACATGTGTGAATGCTTAAAGATCCCATGACATGGTACTTCTTGATGCTTTTATATGGCTCCTTAATGGTTCCCTAATACTGTAAATGAATCCTTCTTCAAAATCAACACTCAGTGCATGAGAAACAGAGATAAGATGAGAAAGAGTAATTTTTCTCCCTCAGAACAGGTCATAATGGGCGTTGTTGCTTGAAGGCAAATGAGGAGAAAAGAGCTGGCCAATAGTAGAGGGTGGGGCGTGGCCAAACGCTCCGCTCTCGCTCTGAGCTCTCAGCTGATCCATTTCCTTGTTTTTGCACGGGGGGAGAGATTTGAAGCGTTCCATTGAAAAATAAACACATTTCCACATAAAATAAAATTAAACCACTGCTGTTCAAAGGTCCAGAGGCTCAGATAAAGGACTTCCGAGCCTAGAAACACTCGGACGTGCCTCCAGGCAAATAAAAAAAACGCATTTCGCATTGCCTAGCGCATTCGCAGTCCAAACTCTCTGGGCGTGATTTACAGAGACGCTGAGCACAGACAGACGGGGGTGGAACTGCATTTGCATTTCTTTTTTCGATCTGACGTCAATAAGGTGCCTTGTTCAAAATCACCCGTTTGAGCTCCGATTTTTTGTAACGCAGAAAAGGATCGCAAATGCTCAGTTTAGACATTTCACAACTTTTAACCATGGGGGGGGGGGGGGGGGGTGAACCTCAGAAAGTGAAAATTTCATGCCATGGGACCTTTAATATACTTTCACTTCATTGTCATTCACTTTCTAATGGTCAATGTTGGGAAGTGACTATCCGGTTATAGAAAATACATATTCAGAATACTAATTTTGAGTAACTATATTCTGGCTGTTTTATTTGGTAGTATTCAGAACAATTTTGGCATTGAACTGCATGATATTAGTGACAAAAATAGAAAACACATCTCTTGTGATGAATGCATGTGTAAATTTTCCCCTAATTAGATATACATAATAAATAAATACAAACAAAAATAAGGCTTTTAATTTTATGCCATATTTTTACTCACTGTAAATTCAACTCTGTGTAAAAGTATTCAGAAAACAGTACTCCGATTGGCCCATGTAACAGAATATGTTGCAAAATACAGTTTCATGCAGGTATTCAGTATTCCGTGGCCTAACTAAACACATTTTCAAAGTATCCTTCCCAAAGTTGCCAATGGAAAATATAACTAGACCAACTGGTTGACTGCAGTAAATGAGCAGTAAATCACTGCTCCATCTCATTTCAGTACTCCATCTCTGATCCTGTACACTGACAGTCTGCACACTGGCATCACAAAGCTGTTTGGGATTTCACTGGACCTGTTAATTACAGCAGCGACCGGATGTAAAGGTCACATCTGCCCGTAGGGTGCCCACTGGAGCGTCACTGCCCACCACGTCACGTTTACAATCCCTGTCTCCGGCGTGCAACCAAAACAGAACAAAGGACAGCAAAATTACGCACTCAAACGTGGATTTTGCGTAACTTTCCAAACTTAAAATACAGTAAAAGTGAACAGAGCAACATCAAGAATCGCTCCCTCCTCCCCCTCCTCCGCTCCTTCTCTCCGTGCACATCTGGTTCCACTCATTGGACTATTGGTTCGTGGCATACCAAAGCACCAAATCCAGGTTACGCGCAACATCTATCCAAAATAACGGCTCTGCTTTGCACTTTCTGCGCTAAAACTGCGTAATCAAAGCATACGCACGCCACGCTCAACGTCTGCACGATCGTCTGACACACTTTTATGAATGGAAAAAAGAAAAGTTTGAAATGGTCTCACCAGTTTCGCTCCTCCTCAGTTCCAGACTAAAGACGAATAAATATAAAGTGCATTGGTAAAGTCTTCGCAGCCCGTACGTGCATGCTCTCCTCGGTTGCGTGCTTTGTTGTCGCTCGTTGCAACTTTTCATGCTCCAAAAGTCTCGTGCCGCTAGTGGGAAAAAAAAACGAATCAAAATGAGAAAAATAAGAGAGAGGAAAAGTGCAGCCGGATGAGGAACAGCGGCGGCAGAGGAGCGAGAGGCGAGAGCGGGGACAGGGGAGGCGATCTGACCGCTAGAGCTCCGTGTGCCTCTCACCAAACATCACACGCCAATGAATGGAGCAGCGTCAACAGAGCGCGCGGGCGAGCGTGGGCCAGCGTGGGTCTCAACGTGTGGTCCGGGGGCCTCCAGGAGGACCGCGAGAGGAACTAAAGCATGTTACGGGAAAGTAGTTTGAATAAATGGAGTAGCTTGTATAAATGGCTGAATTTTGGAGCGTTTAGCTGCAACATTTTCAACAAAACATGCAACTGTCATTTTTACACATTAATTTATGCACATTTTTAGACATTCAAGAAAAAGATAGATAAGCAACTTAAAGATCCCATGACATGGTACTTCTTGATGCTTTTATATGGCTCCTTAATGGTTCCCTAATACTGTAAATGAATTCTTCTTCAAAATCAACACTCAGTGCATGAGAAACAGAGATAAGATGAGAAAGAGTCATAAATATCTCTCTCAAACTCTTTATTCTGGGCGTTGTTGCTTGAATGCAAATGAGGAGAAAACAGCTGGCCAATAGTAGAGGGTGGGGGCGTGGCCAAACTCTCCGCTCAGAGCTCAGAGCCCACAGCTGATCCATTTCCTTGTTTTTGCACGGGAGAGAGATTTGAAGCGTTCCATTGAAAAATAAACACATTTCCACATAAAATAAAATTAAACCACTGCTGTTCAAAGGTCCAGAGGCTCAGATAAAGGACTTCCGAGCCTAGAAACACTCGGACGTGCCTCCAGGCAAATAAAAAAACGCATTTCGCATTGCCTAGCGCATTTGCAGTCCAAACTCTCTGGGCGTGATTTACAGAGACGCTGAGTTCAGACAGACGGGGGTGGAACTGCATTTGCATTTCTTTTTTCGATCTGACGTCAATCAGGTGCCTTGTTCAAACTCGCCCGTTTGAGCTCCGATTTTTTGTAACGCAGAAAAGGATCGTAAATGCTCAGTTTAGACATTTCGCAACTTTTAACCATGGGGAGGGGCCTAAACAGGGTAGAGGAGCTCACATTAACGTTCAAAAACCTCAGAAAGTGAAAATTTCATGCCATGGGACCTTTAAAGGGATATGCCACCCCCAGGTCAAATTTGGGCATCTCCCCACAGTCCAGAGACTAAAATAAGTGGTGGAAAGCATTTTCCTGCTCACCCAGCCATTGTCCGAGTCTGTCGCCACTGACCGCCGCGGTATCTGGTGCTCCTCCGCCTTAGAATGGAGTCTAACGTAGCCAGAGAAAGATTTCGGCCAAAAGGAATTAATTTGCTCGATGCGTTTCCCAATTACTTTGTGTGTAGTGCGCATTCATATCGAGTGCAAATAAATGTGCAAATCAACACGGAGAGCTTGACTTGGTCATTTTGGGTGGGAACTATTTTCCAGTGTGTAAGAATACAGCCGTATCACGCAGCACGCTGCCAGGGGAATCCCTGTTACGCACCGGGAAGGGAGTTCCCCTGTTGCACAACGTGGTGCGTGATACGGCTGTATTCTTACGCACTGGAAAATAGTTCCCACCCAAAATGACCAAGGCAAGCTCTCCGTGTTGATTTGCACATTTATTTGCACTCGATATGAATGCGCACTACACACAAAGTAATTGGGAAACGCATCGAGCAAATTAATTCCTTTTGGCCGAAATCACTCTCTGGCTACGTTAGACTCCATTCTAAGGCGAGGAGCACCAGATACCCGCGGCGGTCAGTGGCGACAGGCTCGGACAATGGCTGGGTGAGCAGGAAAACGCTTTCCACCACTTATTTTAGTCTCTGGACTGTGGGGAGATGCCCAAATTTGACCTGGGGGTGGCATATCCCTTTAAAACAAAAACAACTAGACTTCTTATTTTTCCCCTCGATACAGCTTCCATGGTGCTTGTGACTTTTACTCATTTATATACATATAGCTAGATTTTTAAAGCATTAAATATTGATTAATCTAATCAATAGGCCTGTCTTGGGCTTATCTCCACTGTACCAAAACACTGTGATTAATATGATGTAACAGAGTAATTGTGTTAAGACTACTGAGCAGGCCTACAACTATATAATAATTTGTGGAACTATAGTGTAGTAATGTGTTCAGTGTTTCTTAGTTGATTGTACATACTTATTATTTATCTTAATTTTGATGCATGCTCATATTTTCCTACTGTTTCTGAAACTTGCGTTGTGACTGCAATTTCCCCATTGTGGGACAAATAAAGGATTATCTTATCTCATCTTATTTCCCAATAAAATGGGAGACTATGGTGGCGATTATTTAAGGGCTAAACATGGATGAAAAGTCCCACAACCGGGACAATCGTCACACTGCCCTATGACGTACAGGAAGTTGGCCATATTGGATCAAAAAATTTGCCGCCGCTTTGACTTGGGTGTGTGCAAATTGTGAGAAGTCCCTTGTCTTTGGTCCAAATGAGCTCAGATTTGACATAAGATAAGATAATCCTTTATTTGTCCCACAATGGGGAAATTGCAGTGTCACAATGCAAGTTTCAGAAACAGTTGGAAAATATGAGCATACATCAAAGAGATAAGATAAGTATGTACAATCAACTAAAAAAAAACAACACAACACTGTAAGGTTAAAAGGCACAGGAACGCTGCACAATAAATGTCTTTGATTCTGAGCAGTGACCAAACAGCAGTTAAAGTGACTCCAGTATAATATATAATATCACTACAATAAAGTGACTCAGATGATTGTGTACAGTGCAGTGATGGACAGTGGTTCTTAAATAAATAAGTAGCAGGTAAAGTGACTTTAAATAATATTGCACATTGTAATTATTACTATGGAGATGACACATGGTTGCTATGGAGATGAACATCAGGGCTGGGTTCAAAAGATCGATCCATGATACGATATCGATTCACTATCAAAAAATATGATATCGATTCAAACATTTGCGGATCGATCTTTTCCAAATGGTTATAGGCACTATTTTCTCGACCGCGGAAGGAGAGCTATAAAAGGCGGGTGCCGGTGAACGAAACTGAAACTTAGCGTGCCTTGCGAGATGGCTGGAGCTGCACAGCTAAAATCACCTCCTGGTTTGAAGGCTGATGCGTCTCTCTGTGTATATTCCTCTTACACATACACAGATAAATGCACAAACACATATGGGGCTGTTCCTGTCAATGGTGACAGTTTTTACTTTAAAGAGACAATTCAGCAATATGTAAGTAGATCGATATCGAATCGGATCAGATCGTGGATCGAATCGCATCGTGGCCTTGTGAATTGAAATTGAATCGATCCAGGAAATCAGGATCGATACCCAGCCCTAATGAACATGACTAGCATTGATCACTGTACAGTCTGACAGCAGCAGGAAGGAAAGATCTACAAAACCTCTCTTGAACACAGCGAGGGTGAATCTGTCTGTCACTGATGCTGCTCTCTAGAGCCGACAGAGCGTCCTGCAGGGGGTGACACTCATGGTCCAGCATAGACATGAGTTTAGCCAGGACCCTCTTGTCCCCCACCTGCTACACCGAGTCCAGAGGACAGCCCAGGACTGACCTGGACTTCTTGATGACCTTGTCCAGTTTCTTCTTCTCCCTCTTTGTGATGCTGCTGCTCCAGCAGACCACACCGTACTGGATGGCTGATGCCACCACAGAGTCATAGAAGGTCCTCAGGAGTGCCCCTCTCACTCCAAAGGACCGCAGTCTCCTCAGGAGATAGAGCCGACTCTGGCCCTTCCTGTACAGTGCATCAGTGTTATGAGTCCAGTCCAGTTTATTCTTCAGATGCACACCCAGGTACTTGTAAGAGTCCACTCTCTCAATGTCCCGTCCCTGGATGTTCACTGGTGGGGGGGCAGTAGAGTGGCGTCTGCGGAAGTCCACCACCATCTCCTTGGTCTCCCCCGCGTTGATGAGAAGGTGTCACATCTACAGACATAGGTTCACATTACTTATCTGTTGTTTTTTTTTTTTCAGATACTCCTTACAATTTGCCTGTAGGACACCAGTGAATAACACCTTTGTAACCCAGGTGTTTTTTTTGGGTTCTCTCTGTACCTCTCTGTATCTGTGTAGTTTTGCAGTTTGACATTTGCGGTACTTCGTAGCGGGATTATATACTTTTAATATGGCGTGCTCCACATACGATGTGTGGGTGTGGTGAGCCTGCTCGGACCTGCAGAAATTTACTTGCCACAGTAGCTCCAGGCAGGGACAGTTTGAACAAGAAAGAAAAGTGCATGCAGGCAGAATAGAATAAAATAATTAAGAATAAAATAAGTAATAATAATAGAACAGTAACTAAAATAAGTAATAATAGAACAGTAGTATCAGTTTAAATGGTTATTTATGTATTTTTACTGCAGTTTTATTCTCTGAATTAACCTCTTAGGTGCCCATTGTTGATGCAACATTGTCATCTTTTGTGCATGAAAAACAAAGAGGGAACTGGTGAGTCCATTCCTTGTTATTCTTCTCGGCGCTAGTAAGCTAGTGCTAGCCTCCAAGCTTACAATTGGTTCACTGTGATTTATTTATTGTTGACGCTTTGTATTATTAGGACATTTATACGGATATCTATCTAGTGCTTCTCCAGTGAATATTATTAACTGCCATTGCTGGATGACACTAGATCAGGGGTCGGCAACCCGCGGCTCCGGAGCCGCATGCGGCTCTTTGATCCCTCTGATGCGGCTCAGAGGAGACACAGCAGCAAAGGTCTACAGTCCCTTAGCCAATCATGACGCAGAACACATGCGCATTGATACACTATAAAAAATAAATCTGTAAAACAGTGAGGCCACGAAAAGTGAACGATATAGCGAGGGACCACTGTATTTGATTAAAATGCATTTTATTTTGGTTCGTTCATTTTCAAAATGTAATTCTATGTCACAAAGGCAAAAAAAAAACAAAAAAACATAATATGCAGTGTTATTTCATTTTAAATGTCAAAGAGTTTTTTGACTCCCAATGTTTTGTTTTCTGTGTGAAACGGGTCCAAATGGCTCTTTGAGTGATAAAGGTTGCTGACCCCTGCACTAGATTGTGACTTCCACAGTAAGCCACAGCCTCATAGCCAACTTGGTTCTGAATTGAATGTGTAGACTCATTGAACTATTTCTGCATTATGATTTATGGTGTAGTACCTGTGAATCTAAGAGTACTCCACTGAACACTGAATGTATAATTATATTGAACATGTACATGCAACTGAATGTAAGTGAATTAAAGTAAATACAGTATATAAATATTTATTGACAGTAATGATAATGGACATTAAACTGATTATTGGTCCTGTTCCATACAGGCCAGGTTTCTTTTTTCCTTTATTCCTTCCATCTGTCAATCATCTGTCAATCATCTGCCAACTACACTCTCCAATTGTTGGTCTGCCCACTCCATGGTCCGGCTGAGCCCAACCTCCACCTCTGATCCAGCCAGATCCACTTGTTTTCACGAGTGTGTGTTTGTGTGAGTGCTGGTTTATGAGTGTGTGTTTGTGCGTTTTTTTGTGTTGGTGTTTACAAGTGCTGTCAGGTGATTAAAAAAATAATCTAATTAATTACAGGATTTCTAATTAATTAATCTAATTAATCGCATTTTTAAGAGAGAGAGAGAGAGAGTGAGAGGCAACCCACTTTGCAATTGAGTTTGTCACTCTTTCTGTGGTCGCTTTGCTTATTCGTTTCCCAAATTCTGTGGGTGTGCTTTGGTGGTTTGTTGAAGTGCGCTCACGTTTGCACTATCACCAGTAATAATGGAACTTGTCCGGACGTGTTTGTCGTTAAAATGATCCATCAGGCTGGAGCAGCTTCGGTGATCGGAAAATTATTTATGACAAAAGCTGCAAATCACCGCATTCTTGTTGATAGTCCGGTCTTCGTTCTTTTTTATAAATAACCTTGCTGTTCAAAGGCCCTGGCAGTGATTTGGTCGCCGCACGGCAAATTAAAAATGTGCGTGCATTGAATTGATTCTCATAATTAATTGTGTTAATTTTTATGACGCGTTAATTTGCAGTGTAATTAATTCATCTATTTAGCACGTTAAACTGACAGCCCTAATGTTTTCACAAGTGTGTCTGTGTTTACGTGTTTTTGCGTGTTTGTGGGTGTGAGTCTTTGTGTGTTTGTGTGAGTGTGCTTGTGTCAGTGTAGTGTGTGTGTAAGAGTCAATTGCGAGGTCCTGTGTTGGAGGCCTGGAGCTGTTGTGGGGCCTTGGCTCACATGGATCTGTGGAGAGAAACATTTGTGTCAGACACCAAAACTAACAGGACACACATACAAGAGTACAGCAAACCCAGAAACCCCTCTTAAACCCTTATCATGAGCTCCTTCTGCTTTGTGTGTAACTTTCTTTCTAAAATTATGTGATTTTTCATGTTACACCACAAGACGCCCTCTGGATTGCAGCATGACATGACATGGTACTTCTTGATGCTTTTATATGGCGCCTTAATGGTTCCCTAATACTGTAAATGAATCCTTCTCCAAAATCAAGCCTCAGTGAATGAGATAGCCTAATGAAGGCAGTTCTATTCATAAACATGCCTCTGAAACACTTTATTCTTGGCGTTGTTGCTTGAATGCAAATGAGGACAGAGACAGGCCAGTGCAGCGGGTGGATTGTGGCTAAATACACCACTGTTTCCTGGATCAGCGGTGCGGTGTGCACCGTCACCCACTTCTGCGTTTTAAGCGCTTATGAGGATATGAGATGCGTCCCATGAAAAAAACACATTTCCACAGAAAATAGAATTAAACCACTGCTGTTTCAGAGGTTCGGAGGCTCCGATAAAGGACATCCGAGCCTGGAAACGTGTCTCCAGGCAAAACAAAAAACAAAACAAAAAACGCATCTCACATTTCGTAGCTCGTTTGTGGTCCAAATTCTCTGGGCGTGATTTCCAGAGACGGGGGGTGGACATCCAGACAGGGGGGTGGAAACCTTTCCCCGAGTGTGACGTCAGAAAGTTCCCTTGTTCAGAATCGCCCATTTGGGCCGTCTTTTTTTCAAATGCGGAAAAGGATCGCAATTGCTCAGTTTACCCATTTCGCAACTTTTAGCCACGGGGGGCCCTAAACAGGGTAGGGGAGCTCACATTAACGTTCAAAAACCTCAGAAAGTGAAAATTTCATGCCATGGGACCTTTAAAGTAGTAATAAATGTGTAATATTATTAAATCATGTCTACATTCTTCCCTTTATGTGCAATAACGCCTTAATTAACTCTGGAAAAACTCCAGAGCCTGAGTACCCAAACGTCAGTACCATCTCTGGCTCTTCCCTTATGGTTATAATTTTGCATTAAAAGGAATTTCTTTGAATAAACTCACCATAATAATGATTTAGGTATTGTTAAAAGGGCAGTTTACTCAAATATTGGTTGTTTTTTATTTTACATAGTAAAATCCCAAAAGGATTAACATGTGAGCATGGAAAGTCAAAAACCTTACATTTTTTCCACAAAAAGGTCTCGTAAATCCAAGTCAGGAGGCGGTCAGTAGCAGTCTATTTGAAAATGTCCCAAACTTCTGGTCTATGAAGAAATCGTCAGATCACGAATGCAGGTTCTTGTCTCAGCCAAAGTTTGCAAAGATCACAATACTGCACGTGCACACACTCAAAAACAGCAACAAAAACAACAGCACACACATGCGCACTGACGTAAGCACACACGCGTCTTCATGTGATCCATGGATGTACAAAAAGTGAGGAGACGTCTCTTAAGTGCCTCACTCATGTTGCTGACCTCGAGAGCTATGAGGTTCATCTCAAGGAGGAGTTGTGGAAGGCGGACAAGAAAGTGCCTGCAGTTCACTGCAGACTTGAGCAAGGAAGACTGAGACAACAGACAAAAACTGGAAAAGGAAAGAAACAAAGCGTGAGGCGATGGGAAGACTATACTGCGTTGGTGGAAGAGAATTCATCATTGCTCATGAGATATCTCCTTGAATAAAAAAGTGTGGCTATAACGTCCATTCCATTTTAGAAGACCTCTGGTTTGGTGCTTCATGTTCCTAGGTTCACCTACATTCTCTTATGAAGATATGACTGTTGTTATTGACTGATTTAGAGTCTTATTAAAAGATTTTTACTGTAATACAAAAATGCATACCTATTGAGAAAAAAAAAACAAAACAAAAAAAACACATGTTCCATATTAGATTTGTTTACAATGTTTAGATTACTGTATGATGTACTGATCTTGACCGCACGTAGTTTGAGCTATAGTCTAAGGGTTACTACTTCAATCTGCCTAATCTTTCTGTCTTCTCTCTTAATGATGGGGGTTTGGAAAACAACACTTTTCTTATTTCTTATTGCCAGACAGTTTAAATTTGATTTTCTGTATGTTCAGGAATCTCACTCTGTTACAAATGACGCAATTTTTAGGAAATTTCAGTGGGGTAATACCATGTGGCTGTCGCATGGCACGGAACACTCAGCAGGGGTCGCTACATTCAAACAGAAATTCAATGGGTGGTGATGATTTTAACTTAACCTTTCTGCATTTATTGATAAATTTAAAAGATACTGCTCTGATCTATTAATTGGGCTCCAATATCTTTATTGCATTATGACTATATAATATTTACTACAATTTTTGCTGAAAGACTGAAAGCGGTATTGAACTCAATTATCAAGGAAACTCAGTCAGGTTTTATGACCAAAGACATATAACACATGATATTATGACATTCTGGATTATTCTGATATTTTGGCTGATAATTGTTTTATCTAGTTCCTAGATTAGGCGTTTGATTCAGTTAAAACACTGTGCACCAATAGTAACAGCTCCACATTGCTGCCAGGGGGCACCTCCCCACAATATCCCTATTACTCCTGGAGATTTTGCAAAAGTATCTGGGGCCATCCCCTCTGGTGTCTGCATACTGTTTAAAAGTCAGTGTAGGTTTGATAATGGTAACAACCATCATATTAAAGCTGTCAAAGACACACCAGTGGGGAAAATCTGCTTTTCAAGTAATTCTACAACAAATAAAATAACAAATCTTTGCTGTTTCAGATAAAAATATTTCTCACTCACTGAGTTTTCTTAAATTTATATAAGAGAAGACTATAAAAAATAATGATAATGCAATAATGCAAACATTGAAAACAATCAGACAATACAGGACAGCTTTGGGTTTTGAGTCAAATGGGTTTTGAGTCTGGATTTTAATATTGGGAGTAAATCAATATCATATGTGTGTTGATAAAAGGAGAAATTCAATTTGTCAACTGGGCAAAGTTTATTTGGTCAAATACATTCGTCATTCATTTATTTTGGAAGCTCATCCGACCTGCTTCGTCAGTTCTGGTTAGAGTGCTGATGGACACTGCTTATAAACCCAACAAAAATATAAAAGCAACACTTTTGTTTTTGCTCCCATTTTTCATGAGATGGACTTAAAGATCTAAAATTCATTCCAGATACACAATATTACCATTTCTCTCAGACATTGTTCACAAATCTGTCTAAATGTGTGATAGTGAGCACTTCTGCTTTGTTGAGATAATCCATCCCACCTCACAGGTGTGCCACATCAAGATGCTGATCTGACATCATGATTAGTGCACAGGTGTACCTTATACTGCCCACAATAAAAGGCCACTCTGAAATGTGCAGTTTTGTCTCACAGCAAAATGCCACAGATGTCACAAGCATTGAGGGTGCGTGCAATTGGCATGCTGACAGCAGGAATGTCAACCAGATCTGTTGCTCGTGCATTGAATGTTCATTTCTCCACCATAAGCAGTCTCCAAAGGCATTTCAGAGAATATGGCAGTACATCCAACCGGCCTCACAACCGCAGACCACGTGTAACCACACCAGCCCAGGACCTCCACATCCAGCAGGTTCACCTCCAAGATCGTCTGAGACCAGCCACTCGGACAGCTGCTGAAACAATTGGTTTGCATAACCAAACAATTTCTGCACAAACTGTCAGAAACCGTCTCAGGAAAGCTCAACTCCATGCTCGTCGTCCTCATCGGGGTCTTAACCGGACTCCAGATCGTCGCCGTAACAGACTTGAGTGGTCAAATGCTCACATTTGATGGCGTCTGGCACGTTGGAGAGGTGTTCTCTTCACGGATGAATCTCTGTTTACATTCTTCAGGGCAGATGGCAGACAGCGTGTGTGGCGTCGTGTGGGTGAGGGCTTTGCTGATGTCAATGTTGTGGATCGAGTGGCCCATGGTGGTGGTGGGGTTATGGTATGGGCAGGCATCTGTTACGGACGAAGAACACAGGTGCATTTTATTGATGGCATTTTGAATGCACAGAGATACCGTGATGAGATCCTGAGGCCCATTGTTGTGCCATACATCCATGAACATCACCTCATGTTTCAGCAAGATAATGCACGGCCCCATGTTGCAAGGATCTGTACACAATTCTTGGAAGCTGAAAATGTCCCAGTTCTTGCATGGCCAGCATACTCACCGGACATGTCACCCATTGAGCATGTTTGGGATGTGCTTGACCGGCGTATACGACAGCGTGTACCAGCTCCCACTAATATCCAGCAACTTCACACAGCCATTGAAGAGGAGTGGACCAACATTCCACAGGCCACAACTGACAATCTGATAAACTCTATGCGAAGAAGATGTGTTGCACTGCATGAGGCAAATGGTGGTCACACCAGATACTGACTGGTTCTGAGTCCCCAGACCCCCAATAAAGCAAAAAAAAAAAAAAAAAAAAAAAAAGCACATTTCAGGGTGGCCTTTTATTGTGGGCAGTCTAAGGTACACCTGTGCACTAATCATGATGTCAGATCAGCATCTTGATGTGGCACACCTGTGAGGTGGGATGGATTATCTCAGCAAAGCAGAAGTGCTCACTATCACACATTTAGACACATTTGTGAACAATGTTTGAGAGAAATGGTAATATTGTGTATCTGGAATGAATTTTAGATCTTTAAGTCCATCTCATGAAAAATGGGAGCAAAAACAAAAGTGTTGCATTTGGTATGGTTGGTATGGTATGGTTTATTTATTTGCACAGGGACAGTGCACAACATTTCATTGACCTTTGAAATAAACAAAAGAAAGATGCATGGTGCCAGGTTATAGCAAAAATGCTAATTTCCACCTGTAATCCCGGGACAGGTTGATGTTAATGAAATATACTATGACAGAGATTGTAAATGGGTGATAGACCAGTGCATAAGAATAATCACATATGTGCATACATATCAGATAAAATTACAACCATCACTATGCCATTTCTAAAACATTAAAAAAAAATAAAAAAATAAAAAAAATCCATCATTATACATCCATACACACACTCAACAGTCCTAACCTCACACACACAGATTCATCACTAATGAGTGCAAATTTGCTTTGATATTAGCCATTTCTTTGTTTGATGTGCAAACGTTTGAAAACTTGTACATGTTATAACCTCATTTGGCAAACGATTCCACTGACTCATGGCAATAAAAGAGAAAGCAGTTTTACTAAAAGAAGTCCTACATTTTGGAGCGCTGCACTCTCCTCTAGAGGTCGCCCTAGTGACTCGAGTTGTTTTTTCAGAGGTCAGCGTAACAAACCTTCTCATAGGAGAGGCAGCAATACCATGAATAATTTTTAAAATTAGGCAGATGTTTGCGTACATTATTTGGTTATCAAAATTTTAAAAATTATATTTAGAAAGAATATGACAGTGGTGATACTGTCTAGACTTTTTGTCGTGAATCTTTAGAGCGTTTTTGTAAATTGACTAAAGAGGCTTTAAAGGCAAATTAACGTTTTTTTACAATCTGAGCCTTCTTTCGGCAATAAAACAAGTAGTTTTACTCACCCATAGCATTTTTCTGTCAATTGGAGCAGTATCGCAGAACTTATGTTGAGCCGTTCTGTTCTACTAATGATCCCGTATCTTTTAACATGGTGCTGTATCACTTGCTCGGGGCATTACTTTGCGGTGTCCAAATAACACAAACTTTAGCACTTTTCAAATCATAGAAGCCCGATGTCTTAATGTAAGAAATCGTTTGAAGCAAAAGTGGCCTGTAATCCGAGATTTAGCCATAGTTTCGAATAGATGAGGACGCCAGTGCGCATGCGTGGAGTGCTGCTAGGCCCCAAACATGAAACGCAAAGCTGAAAACTATGGATAAATCTCGGATTACAGGCCACTTTTGCTTCAAACGATTTCTTACATTAAGACATCGGGCTTCTATGATTTGAAAAGTGCTAAAGTTTGTGTTATTTGGAGACCGCAAAGTAATGCCCCGAAAACAAATGCTAATGGTTACGCTACAACATAACTTTCTTCAAACAGCTCCAAATGACACGAACGTGATATGGGTGAGTCAAACGACTTGTTTTATTACCGAAAGAAGGCTCAGATTGTAAAATAACGTTACTTTGCCTTTAAGGCTGTTTTGCATGCCTGCGACCAGCTTGTCATGCAATATAGAAAGCGAGAGAGAATCATGGAATTTAAATACATGTGTGATGCCTCAATAGTCAGAAATCCTCGTATATACCTAAAATTTGCCAGATTAAATTTGAGAGAATTTCTGAGGTTTTTTACATGGTTTTTAAAAGTCAATGTTGAGTCCAACGTGACACCTAAATATGTAAATTCATTGACATTTTTAATTTTCTTCCCATTTATATGAATGACTTGCCTGGAAGAATCCATGACTCATCGCTGTACCAGCGTATCGCGCTGTATAGGAAATACAGAGAGATATCATTTGGCTGGCCAGGTAAATGAATGACTGGATAATTTAGAAGTTTTCGTCTGTTTGTAAAAAACATTGCAACTGTCTTTTCTTATATTTTTGTTGAGTGTATCTAGCTGCAGGGAGGAGCTAACTACACTGAAATTATTCTGAAACTATCCCACTTCTTTGTTTTCAGCCTTCTGTCTTTTTTTTTTTTTTTTTAGTTTCGCTCTGGCGTCTAGTTTAGCATACCCATTCAAAGCCCTAATGGGTGTTTTCACACCTCTGGACCTGACATGGCTGCCCTATTGTTTCATTTGTTTGTTTTGATTTAGGTTTGAATTAGTTTGAATTGTTCTGGTTTAGGTTTGAGAATGGAGAATCATATGTGTGTGTTTAGATTTGGTTTCTAAGTGTCTAACAATCTGCAGGGCAAGATCAACAGTGGTCAGTATGCAGCTAATTATTTATTTTTGATTAATCTTTCTAACCCTTATGTAATATCCTGAACCAATCCAGTGAATTTGTTACGTTTCAAGTTTTATTTGTAGAGCGCAGACAAGTTGGATACTGCTTTTAAGGCACAGGAGGTACCCAAATCTCTATTTCAACAAACAATGGCTATTTACCAGAGGTGGGTATAGTAAGAGTAGTGTTACTTCAACTATGTATGTTACTAAAGTATGCTACTAGGTAAGAACTCTGACTTTAAAAAAAAAAAAGTAACTCAGCCTCGATGTAGCCTGAGTGTTCATATTAGTAAGTTGCCTTATGGATTTAATTTTGCATTAAAAGAAAAACAAGAATGCACAAGGGCACATTTCTTTGAATAAACTCACCATCATTATGATCTAGACATTGGTAAAAGTGTAGTTTGCTCAAATATTGGTTGTTTTTGTGTAACATGGTAAAATCCCAATGGGATTAACATATGAACATGGAAAGTCACAAACCTCACGTTTTTTCCTCTCAGAAGTCTTGAAGTCCGAGTCAGGAGGCGGTCAACAACAGTCGCTGTAAAAATGTCCAAAAGTCTGGAGTCGGGTTTATTCACAATCCTCAGATGAAGCTCAGAAAGCAGGTTCTTGACTCAGCCGAAAGATCAAAATGCTGCACGTGCGTTTGAAACACGCGCTTAGCAACAAAACAACAGCGCAGGTGCGTGCTGACGTAAGCACGTACGCGTCTAAACTCTCCAGTCTATGGATGAAACACACACAGGCTGTAAAATATTATCTACAGCTCCTATTACCGGCGAGGGGCAATCATAGGCCGACCTGTATTCTGTAGATTTAGCAGCTCCCCTTTATAAATGAGGACATATTAGTCCTTATTAGATGATTGACACATTGGCACGCTGAGCACTATATGGTTGTGCCAAGGTGCTGCCTCCCGTCCTTCATGCATGTCAGAGCGGTGGGGTATTAAACTGTTGATTCCTGAATTTACTGAGGAGAAAAAAAGCAATTATAGGCAACATTTTTTTTATATATATATTTGATGATATTTAAAGGTAGCATATAGGCAATTTGTATGGCAGTTACATATTTAGTTCTTATTCATAAAAATGCTCGGAAAACGCTTTAGATGGACTTTCATTTTTTGTAATGTAAATGAACATCAGGTTTGTTTGTTTTTTAATTTACATCATTTTCAGAACATTGAAAAATTATCTTCCAGATTAGGTCCTGACCAAGCCAAGCAATAAGATCATGGAGATGGGTCCCCGGGCGCCTGAAAGATGAGCTGCCCACTGCTCCTGAAGGATGGGTCAAATGCAGAGAAATAATTTCCCTACGGGGATAAATAAAGCGTGTCTTCTTCTTCTATTAACTATTTAATAGGCAACTATTGATTTTAAATATTTATGTCTGGAGTTACTTATAACCATGTACCATTTAAAGCAATTTGGACAAACACTGAAACTGGTTTTATTCTTCTGGGAAATTTACCAAAAAAACAATTTTTAGCAAAATTTTGATGTTAATGTAGAATATTTGCAATTTTTATTTTATTTTTTATTTTTTTTACAAATACATGTATAGCAGTTACATATTTATATTCTTATTTAGAAACCTACTAAAATATCTGAAAACACTTCAGATGAAACTTTTATATTTATTTCAAACAAATATTGTAATTATTCTTTCAATTCAGATCATTATTTTTCAGAGCTTTTAAAACAGAATAATTCATAACCAAAGAAAACAAAGACAAGAGCACGTTTTAACCAATAGTATTTAATGGTTTATGCAACTCGGCTAAGGCCCAGTCTCCCCCCGACAGTACTATAAGGTGAAGCAGTTCCTTGCATTTCATTGGAAAAAAATAAATTCAAACATACCTAAATAAATATGTGTTATGGTGGAGAGGGAGATCAACCAAAACAAGAACTGTTCTAAGAAAAGGCAACTTGAAAAACAACAGTTTGTCCATAAACCTGCTGAAATTGAAAACCTTTTTTATAAAATGTAAAATGGGGTCTCTATCCTCAATAGCTTTCACTCCATATCAAGTAACACATCTCTAAAACCATTCATTATAAAAACATTGGTGGAACAGCGCCACCAGCTGGAAGTTTTAAGCTTTGGTCACAGGAAAAAGAACAAGGAGGAAATGGAGGGAAGGGCTCATCTCTCCTCGTAACAAAATATATGGAATTTTAGGAACATGTGGGCGTCCAGAAGAGAGGGCTTAGCGGTATATAGATTTTGGGGTTTAAAACAGGCCCAAACTGCTATTTTTGTTTAACGGACAAAAGGACAATATCAGTTTGAGCTCAGGGACGTCAGACTGGGTCCGGACCACCTCATGCATGGGAGTGATGCATTATGGGAGATGTAGGCCTTCAGCAGTTTTCCTGGAGGATGTCCTTATGGCCAAGCTGTAGCAGATCCATACTTCTAATACATTTCTCTCTTTAATTTGAACCAGAAAAGACGTCCCCAAACGCCACACTGCCAAACTCTTTGCTCCTTGCGCTCCAGGGCTTTGACCCCCAGAACAGCCCCCTCTGGAGAAAGCAGGCCGGGGTGGGAGGCCGAAGGGCACCAGCACCCCGCTGCCCCGTCTGAACTCTCCGTGGGCTCTTCACGTTGGCTCTGGGATGATGTGGAGACCCATCCCTCTGTAAACCTCCCTCAGTTTGTGTGGGGTGAGTTCAGTTGGAGGCGCTGCTGTTGGAGGAGCTGGAGGTGGAGGCCACAGCGGTCCCTGAAGACCCCGAGAAGTTCACTGACTTTCGGATGTGGGGCATCAGGAATGGGTCACTGGCCAACTGGTGCACGTCTATACGGTCCTCCTTACGGTACACTAGACAGCGCCTTATAAAAGCCTGGGGGAGAAACAGCATAAGAACAGCATAGGATCAAGATTAATTTTTCTTATTAAAAGTAAAAATGTTTGCTTGATACTATCATAAAAAAGGTAACAATAGAAATTTTCTATGATAATATTTTGTGCATTCCTGTACCATCTTGTCAATGCCTGATTTCAACTGATAACAAAGGCTAAGCAGGGTTGAGGCTGAGCCTGGTTAATCCTTGGATGAGAGACTGCGGAGAACACCAGGCACTGTAGTGGCTCTAGTGGAAACTGTTGTTGTGTCCTTAGGCAAGACACTCCACCCACACTGACTAATATGAATGCGCTTGTGTGGTGGTCAGAGAGGTCAGTTGTGGCTACAACAGACTTTGAGCATTATTTGTTTTCTTAAAATATTTTGAAGTTCATTACATGTTGCAAACAATAACAAATCTTGTAATAAAATGTAAGTCATATCTCATTAGCAATATAATATTAGATCTTGAGTAAAGCTTTGTCCCTAAACCAGAACGGTTATTTCCATATTGTAGAGACTCCTTTTACCTTAGCTTCTGGAGTGACTACTGGTTTAGGAGGAAACTGCACATCTGTGGCCTTCAGGATGGTGTTTTCCTGGAGGATGTCCTGCTGCGACTGGTTATGTCCAAATGGCTGAAGGAGAAAAAACAATACATTTTTAGATGATCTCATGACGAGTTTAAGGGTGCATTCACACTTGCACACAGACCATAGGAAAACTGGGACTAAACCCAGAATTTAACCTGGACTAGACCAGAACTAAACCTGGACAAGAATAGGGCCAAACAGGATCTATAAAGTGTCATAACACAATCACACTGTATTGTAAGAAAAACAATCTTAACTATACAGTTCAGGCTGCTTAAATGAGAAATATACGAAATAAGCGACATTTATACTCCGCAAGTTATTGGAGAGAAAATTATTAATATCTAAAAATATATTTTTGCCACCCGAGCACCTGAGCAAAAGCTATGGGAAACAGTGGAAATTCAGGCAAAGTTCCTTGCACATTGCACACGTTTTTCTTAAAGGTCCCATGGCATGAAATTTTCACTTTCTGAGGTTTTTGAACGTTAATGTGAGCTCCCCTACCCTGTTTAGGGCCCCCCCATGGCTAAAAGTTGCGAAATGTCTAAACTGAGCATTTGCGGTCTGCGTTAGAAAAAAATCAGAGCTGAAACGGGCGATTCTGAACAAGGCACCTAATTGACATCAGATAGAAAAAAGAAATGCAAATGCAGTTCCACCCCAGTCTGTCTGTACTCAGCGTCTGTGTAAATCACGCCCAGAGAGTTTGGACTGCGGAGGAGCTACGCAATGCGAAATGCGTTTTTTTATTTGCCTGGAGGCACTTGCGAGTGTTTCTAGGCTCGGAAGTCCTTTATCTGAGCCTGTGGATATCTGAAACAGCAGTGGTTTAATTTTATTTTCTGTGGAAATGTGTTTATTTTTCAATGGAACGCTTCTCATCTCTCCCCCCGTGCAAAAACACGGAAGTGGGTCGTGGAGCGGAGAGCTTGGCCACGCCCCCACCCCCTACTATAGGCCATCTCTGTCCTCCTCATTTGCATTCAAGCAACAACGCCCATAATGGACTATTCCAGAGTGACATTTATGACTCTTTCTCATCTTATCTCTCTTTCTCATGCACCGAGTCTTGATTTTGAAGAAAGATTCATTTACAGTATTAGGGAACCATTAAGGAGCCATATAAAAGCATCAAGAAGTACCATGTCATGGGACCTTTAAGGTATTGAAAATCAGTCAAGAAATTAAACATAGGACCTGCAAGTAGGGCTGGGCATCGAAATTCGGTTCCTTCATGGCACTGACCGAAATGCTTTGGTTCTTCTGGGTATCGAAATATGCCTCGTCTTTCGGTTCCACGTTTCGATACCCAGAGGTTAATCACGTGTGGCTCAGATACGTGCCTGCATGCTTATGCCCTGATAATGCCACCTGAGATTGGCTGAAACGTCCACGTGTATGAAAAACACAGCGTGGTAACGCCCCTCGTTCACGGGCAAGGCGAGATTCACCTAACTTGTAGGGGGCTAATAAGTTAGCTAATCAGTTAGCTTGGCTGCGGAGTCATCAAACCCTACAAAAATGCCGAAGTCAAAAGCGTGGTTATACTTTCGCAAGACCGACTCTAATACTGTGCGCATTCGCTACCCACCACCTTTCTACAGGACGTTTTACGACCAGACTCGGATTCATCTGAAAATACTGAGCACAGCGCTGTGTCTGATATTTCATCGGGTAAGTCTGTTCCGCGAATTCCGCTGATCTGCTTTGTTAAGGTAGGAGCTAGCTAGGTTGTTGCAAGTTTACCTATGTATGTTAACGGTACTGTAGGATATTACCGAGTAACTATTGTTTATGGCTATGTTATTAGCCAAGTCAAAAATGCTGGCTTTTAAAATGCCTCCGCCTAGCTAGCCCTGTGTGTGCAGGCATCGTCCACTCCTGCTGAGCGCACATTTTTGACCGCTGGGGACACCATCAGCCAGAAAAGAGCTTGTCTGTCCCCTGAAAAGGGGATATGTTAATTAACTGATATGTTAATTTTCTTGAAGAAAAACTGTTAGAGGTGTGTGTGTGTGTGTGTGTGTGTGTGTGTGTGTGTGTGTGTGTGTGTGTGTGTGTGTGTGAGAGAGAGATAATGTGATGGTGTGCAGTTGTGTTCTTGTTCATTTTTCAACTTTGGAAATAACTTGAATAACGGAAAATAAACTCCAGTATGTGGAATAGAATGTGTAATGAAATTAATTTTTTTCCTAGAATTAATATAAAATAGGAACCGAAAAAGGTACTGGTCAGGAATCGGTATCGAAATGAAGGTATCGATATTGGTATCGGCATCGGAAAATTTTGATCGATACCCAGCCCTACCTGCAAGCTACGATGGAAGAATGCTAGCCACTTTACCACAATACAGGCAATTATTCAACAAATACCAAAAAAGTTAGAAAAGAAAATGCAGCAGCCTAACTGACTATTACTCTGGGTAGATGTTAGTATTAGTAAAATACTACCTTTCTGCCGTACAGACACTGGTAGAAGATGACTCCCACAGACCACACGTCCACTTTATTAGAGATTTTTGGAGGCTCTTTACCGACTACAAAACACTCAGGAGGCAGGTACCTTCAGACAGAAATATTTAGATTAGTTTACATGTTATAGCAAATTATCTCCCCGTTATCTAACCAATTTAGTCTCTTGTCCAATGTAGACGTACTTTTGAACTTACTTTTGAAGGTATACTTTACTACAGGTGAAATTAGGGTTAGATTTAACAACAAACATTTTGGTTAATGTTTTAAGACCATGTCTTGGCAAAACTACATTGTTGCCAGATTTGTTTTGATTTGACTTAACACCTCCAACTTCAGATCACAATGCTGCCCTGTGATTGGTCTGATGGCTCAAATCCAACTGCAATGACAAAAATTGCTCCCCTTTCGTACCACCTGTATACATGAAGTTTGTATAGAGGTGAGAACAAACCCAAAGAAAAATCCATCTCAGCGCCAACTTACAAAAAGTATAAGGATTTTGGGAATTTCTTGTGAACGTTCCCTTGCCTTCTGTCTTTTAGAAAAGTGTCAAACATAATACAAATGTGAACATTGCTCCTTTCAAACACGACAGCTCTCCTCTGACAGTTACACAGGAGGGGAAGGTTAAACATGACCAGTACCAGTAAGTCCCTGC
Organism: Paratrypauchen microcephalus; assembly: GCA_036785185.1. Classification (NCBI taxonomy): domain Eukaryota; kingdom Metazoa; phylum Chordata; class Actinopteri; order Gobiiformes; family Gobiidae; genus Paratrypauchen; species Paratrypauchen microcephalus. Next base: position 6,463,063 of record JAVJIX010000029.1, on the reverse strand, counting down.
TCCCTGCGACGTCAGCTCCATCCCGTCCACAGAGTTGTAGCTGTCGTCATCCATGATTTTGGACAAACCGAAGTCTGTGATCTTGATCTCCCCACAGGCTGTACCATTCACCAGGAGGATATTACCTAAAACCAGAGCGAAGAGAAGATTTAGAGGAAAAAAACATGTCCGAGATTTTTCAAGTTTGGATTTCAGCTCAAAGGAATTCAATGGCTGTGATGACCCACATACAAAGCAGTAATTCAATAGTTAGACTGGGTGTGTATATGGCTCACATAAGCTTTCATTTCACTTTAAAATCACTTGGGTTTATGTGTGGACTTGGTCACAAGGTATTGTTTTACCATCAAGTTTAAAGGGCCTATAATACACTATTTTCCAATCTGTTATAATGTCCTCATCCAGGGATGAAAGTGCCCAGTCATGAAAAAAGCAGAAAATCACTGAAATCCTAGGGGTGTCCGGGGGGATGCCCCCCCCCCCCCAATTTTTTTTTTTAACTCTAGATGCTCTGAGATGCAATCTGGGGTCATTCCACATTATATATATATATATATATATACATACATATATATATATATATATATATATATATATATATATATATATATACACATATATATATATACACACACATATATATATATATATATACACAAAAACACACACACACATATACCCACATACATACACACACGCCACACACTTCTAAATGATCATCAGTCATGGTGGAACAGTACTTGGGCTTAATGATCTTCATGTGGGAAAAGGTTGACTCGCATAAATAAGTTTTCATAAATCTATCTCCATTTTATTTGATAAATGTTCATTTTAATCTTAAAATAAGTCAAGCAAACTGTAATGCACTTAAACAATCTGTGCCCCATTTTTGGACCCTCACCCACAGTTTGAGGACCCCTTCTTAGATTTTTTTTTTTTTTTAAACATAAATTTAGATTAGTTTTTGCTTTGCACTTAGTCTTGCTCTTCTAATCAGAGCGCATTGAGGAGGGAGCTTATGTGCGCTATGAGCAGGAGGAGCGAGAGCCTGAAAAGGCAAGGAGCAGCGCGCTCACTTGAGGCACGGACAGGTAGGATGTTTTATAAAGTTTAACCTGCTCTGTGATACACGCTGGTACGCAAAGGTACACACGAACAAGCTGCGCGTGCTCGCTTGCTCGGTGACGTGCGGTGTCCGCAGCTCCAGATGTGCACACGGGCTCCGGTAGAAGTTTAATAGGAGACACGTACTTTTGTTTTTGAATACGGGACAATTCCGTTTTTCAAGAGACAGTTGGCAACCCTAAACACAACTATACACCCAAAATCTTTCTCAACAGATTTGCACTGATATAAAAAATTACCCCGGCGGCTGAGTCTTTCAGCCCTGCTCATCACAAACATACCTGGAGTTGTGTTTTGTTTTATTCATTTTTCACATACAAACCCTGCATATTTCTCAAATGTAAACCTTGTGATGTCATGTGGTAATAAAGGAAATCTTGCACTATACACTATATATCTCCGTACATCTTTGCTAGAACCATCTGGATAATTTCAGCTCTGGAATTGCCAACCTGTCACTACTGAACTAAAGGTACACTACATGACTTCAAATGATAGAACAGAGTATTTTGATCTTTGGAGATGTAGACAGATTAAGAATAGGGGATTAATCAAATGAATCAAACATGGATACGTGAAAGAAAACACAACTCCAGGTATGTCCTTGATGAAAAACCAACATTATAAAATGACTAAAAGCTCACAGGAGTCAATTTTGTGTGATATAGGACCTTTATGCCATTAACTATTCATAAAAAATAACCTAATCTGGAAAGATCCCAGAGCAGGTTAGTGGCAATGACTTTTTGCACTGATTATTTTCTGTAAGCTGCTCACATTTTTGCACCAACAAGGGTTATGGGAGGAAGGCTAGATGTCATAATGTCAAATTTTTCTTTTAAAATTCCAAACTTATTCCCAACTTTCCAAGCATCCTAATTTATTTTGTGTTGTATTTAACAGAGGTAGTGTACATTAAGAAGTACCAGAATTAGCCAGACAGGGTACATTTCTTCTGTAGTTTCTGGACAGATGTTAAAAATAATTATTCTCTGCAATGAGTTTCTAGGCACTTTTCACTACTTTCAGAGACCAGAGAGAAGTCTGGGCACTAGCATGCTAACAGCACTCCAGTGTCACTTCCTGGTGGATTATAATTAGATTCAGACAGAAAATGGTAGTCTCATTTTACCCCAAGAGCTGCTTTTACAATAGACAGTATCTGCGAAGGGGCAAAACCAATTTTTCCTTCATTAAATTGAGTACTGCACATTTAAAGCCCCAGTGTGTAGGATTTGTGGCGCGTAGGTGGATGGTGCTATTGCACTTTCTGTTTTAGCTACGGCAGACCTCGAGGGTCACCCGGGCGCGCCGTAACGCGGACAGCTCTCGTACCCACGCACGAGCCGCGCGCTGCTACTGTATAAATAAAACGCGGCCCCGTTTTTTTGTTTTTTTTCCCCTCATGAAAACACACATTCCCGATCATGTACCATGACACTCTACACATCAAATGAAACCTTACAGTCTCCTCTTTTTGACTATGCAATTCATTTCCCTGCATAATAATCACTCCCCGAGAACATGGGGCTTTTATACGGAAAAGCACAAAACAAGGTTAGCTTACCTTAGAATGCTTTGCACAGGTCAAACTCTGTATTTCACCATAAACTTGCTCTCAATTTGTCCGTAAGGATCCAGCGAATAAAATCCAGTAAAACAATTTAGTCCAAAACACGTGTTAGATCCATTACGACGTCTGATCCGGCAGCATGCTTGTGTTGTTTACCCAAAACCACAAGCCTTGCCGAAGGCGGAGCCCAAATGTCCTTCTGCGGCTCTCGTATTCAAAATGGCTGCCTCTGCATGGGGAAGATCCCCCTTTTATGTGACTATATCTAAGTCCAAAAGAATACTTTGATTTCATGATGGAAGTGAAAAGGCTTGGAAAACAATGTATTTTTGAATGGGTATCTTCAATTTCAGTAATTAACGGGTAAAAATCTTACACACCGTCCCTTTAAAGGTTGACTCTCATGAGCATGAGTCATGTTAGAAGGCTGTTGCTTCATCAGAAACATATACGGAGTTGTGTTTTGTTTCATTCACACATTTGAGTAATAACCCTTTATTATTATTAATCATCTCCAAAGCTCAAAATGCCCAGTTCTACCTGGCATGTAGTGACACGTCAACAGTCACCTTTTACCTTTTGTTCTGTAGAGACTGGAAATTCCAGAGCCCAAACTATCCAACTGATTCTATTGAAGGTGTAAGGAGCTTAAAAACACAGTGAAGCACTTCCTGTTTTACCACATCACAAGGTGGAACAGTGTTTTCAATTTCATAGAAGAGCCTAAATATACAGGCTTTGTGTGTTAAACAAGTGTGAATGAAACAAAACACAACTCCAGGTATGTTTGTGATGAGGAAATAACATTAGAACACAGATCAGAAAATGGAGTAATATGGGCCCTTTCAGACTTGTGAAATAAGGTTTGCTCTCAGTCTTTAATATTTTTTCTTGTAGCGTATTTGCGTACCAGGTTTGAGGTCGTAGTGGATGATGGGCGGTCGGATCTCGTTTAAGTACTTGAGCGCGTTGACGATCTGCATGATGATGGAGCGGCCCTCTTTCTCTGACATCAGTTTGTGCTGCTTCAGGTAAAAGTCCAGGTCATTGCCCTCACAATACTCCAGCACCGTGCAGAACCTGGGGCACAGCAAACAAAACAAATATGTATGGTTTTATAGATTTAAAGCAAAAGCTGCACAATTATGGAGAAAATTCTGCGTTTTTCTACCAAGTATTGCATTTTAAAAGTAGAATCTGTTCAGAGTCCACATGGTAAACAACTCCAGGAGCATTAACATTTGAGAGAGGACTGACTGAAATACAAACTGATAATAATTGTAGTGGCCTTTGTGATTTTATAATTGCACCAACTCAAACAGCATTTTATGATTTCCGTTGTGTGGACATTAGGGATGTCAACAATTAATCGATTAACGATTAATTGTCGATTAAGACGTTAGTCGAACAAAATGCATTAATTGTAATTAATCGCTAATCGCGGACACGCACACCCGCGTGGTCACGAAACAAGGCAACCGCGCACCGCGCTGCGCTCGACTCACAGCCGGCCGCAGGCACCAACGGCACTGCTCAGCAGCCCCGGGTGTACGCGCGAGGCGAGATCAAACAGCGGCGCCCAGGAATGCGCCGCAACGTGCCGCTGCTGGTCCTGCGCGGGCGGCCCCGAGTCCCGTGCGGCTGGCCTGCGGCCCGGGCCCCGAGCCACAAACCAGCCACACGAAACCAGCAGCGGCACGCAGCGGCCCAATCCTGGTTCAGTCCAGGTCCAGACCCGGTCGAGTCCCGGTCCAGTCCAGGTCCAGACCTGGTCCAGACCTGGTTTAGTTCAGGTCTAGACCTGGTCCAGTCCACGTTTAGTCCTGGTCTAGTCTCTTAGCCAATCAGGACAGAACACAATGTTACACTATAAAAAAAATTTTTTTAAATGTAAAAAAAAATAAAATAAAAAAATCTGCGAACCGCGATAGAGCGAGGTATTACTGTATTTTGTTATTCAGCATCAATACATTTGTCTGGTTTTTACTAAGGAATAATTAATTGAGGAATATACAATATAATAATACTATGATATATTTTTGACTCAGTGTCATGTATACTATAGCTTATATTCTTAAAGACCCTATTGAAACACTAAAATTCAGGTGAAAAACGCCGCTTATCAGTTAATCGTTAATCGATCGATAAGGTCAATCAACTATCAATTAATGAATTAATCGATAATTTGCATCCCTAGTGGACATGGTCATTTAAGATAAGATAAGATATGCCTTTATTAGTCCCTCAGTGGGGAAATTCCAGTGTTGCAACGCACAGATCAAGAACAGCATGAAAAAGTAACGTCAGCCTCTGCGCGTCCTCCGTAGCAGCTCCTCCGGCGCACAACTGCGCCGCGCAGCGCACATAGCAACGCACATAGCAACGGTGAAAAAGTTAAAATTCAGACAAAATAGAGGTTGAAATGGAGCAGAAACATCGTGTTTCTGAAGCACTTATCCTTATACACATAATCTTCAAAGTGTGCAAACGAACAAGCAGGTAAGAGCAGAAAAAAAGTTGGAAAATAACGGAGCGCGTTGCAACCAGCTCAGTGTCCTATATTAAATGTCCATCAACCCAACTGAAAATTCCCAAAATTTATGATCCCTGTGACGCTCTTTCAGGCTGGACATATGGCTGGCTATACATATGGCTATATTAGTGTTACCAATTTCAGTACAGTTGTCCCTCGCTCTATCGCGGTTCACTGTTCGCTGCCTCGCTGTTTCGGGGATTTTTTTTTTTTTTTCTTTTTTTTCCCAATTTTTTTTATAGTGTAACATTGTGTTCTGCATCCTGATTGGCTAAGAGACTAGACCAGGACTAAACGTGGACTAAACAAGGTCTAGAGCAGGTCAAAACCAGGTCTAAACCTGGACTGGCCCTGGACTAAACCAGGACTGGACCAGGTCTAGACCTGGACTAAACCGGGACTAGATCAGGTCTAAACCAGGATTAAACCACTCTTTGCTGGTTTCGTGCGGCTGGTTTGTGGCTCGGGCTGAGAGCACGCGGTCCGGGTGCTGCGGTTCGATCTCGTGCTCGCGGCCTCGCACCGGTCGTGCTGCTCTGTCACGGATTTGACCACGATGAGGGGTGCACGTGTCGCGCACTTCTCCAAGGGGTTGGTGCGCGGCACGTCCCGGGACGTGGCAGTGCTCCTCGCGCGTCCGGCGGGGCTTCCAGGGCCGTGTCTCCCCCCCACGCGTCACTATTAATACATTTTGTTGAAAATCTATGAAAGTTTGAGTGTTTAAAGGGACAGTGTGTAGGATTGATGGCGCATTGGTGGATGGTGGGTATTGCAATTCCTGTCCTAGCTACGGCAGACCTCGAGGGTCACCCGGGCGCGCCGTAACGCGGACAGCTCGGCGTAACCGGAGGTGGATTCAGCGGCAGCCGCGCACGAACTGCGCGCACGTGTGAAGCGCACCCGGCGCTGTGCACGGGTGGGGGGGGGTGTCGGGAACCGGACCGCGGAGGGCGCAGGGCGGTCTGAACCCGGGGTGTGGGCCCGCGCTGCAACAAAGCCCCAGCCGCGGTAGGTACTGTCCTCCTTCTTTTCCTCTTAGATGAAGGTGCTTGCTCCTGCGATGTATGTGCGGAGTAAGTGTGATCCGGCAACATGCTAATCGTTGTTTATCCAAACACGTACTATCTCGTTGTGTGAAAACCATGAGCCCTTTGACAACTACTGTATAAAGAAAAGGCGGAGCCAAAATGTCCTTCTGCGGCTCTCGTAATCAAAATGGCTGCCTCTATATGGGGAAGATCCCCCTTTTATGTGACTATATCTAAGTCCAACAGAATACTTTGACTTCATGATGGAAGTGAAAAGGCTTGGAAAACACCATTTTTGAAAGGGTATCTTCAATTTCGGTAATTAACGGGTAAAAATCTTACACACTGTCCCTTTAAACGAGAGACAAATGTGAGAAAAGGTTAATTCCAGTCTGAGAAAAGCATATAATGTGTGTGGTAAGGCATTTACAGCCTTAAAACATGTAGAATAATTGTAAAATATAAAGTTATCCTACTTCGCGAATTTCTTTTATTGCGGGTTATTTCTGGAAACTAACCCCCGCGATAAACGAGGGATTACTGTACCACAATTAGGGATGTCAACAATTAACCGATTAAGGGTTAATTGTCGATTAAGACGTTGGTCGATCAAAATGCATTAATTGTAATTAACCGCTAACCGCGGACACGCGCACCCGCGTGGTCATGAAACAAGGCAACCGCGCTGCGCCAAGCTCGACTCACAGCTGACCGCAGGTGCCAACAGCACTGCTCAGCAGCCCCGGGTGTACCGCGAGGCGAGATCTAACCCGGAATGCGTGCCGCTGCTGCTGGTTTCGCCGCAGCCCGAGCCCCGAGCCCCGCGCGGCTGGCCTGCGGCTCGGAGCGCGGGCCGCGGCGAAACCAGCAGCGGCACACGGTGGTTTAATCCTGGTCTAGTCCAGGTCTAGACCCGGTCGAGTCCCGGTCCAGTCCAGGTCCGGTCCAGGTCCAGACCTGGTTCAGACCTGGTCCAGTCCACGTTCAGTCCTGGTCTAGTCTCTTAGCCAATCAGGACAGAACACAATGTTACTCTATAAAAAAAAATGTTACACTATAAAAAAAAAAAAAAATTGGATAGAGCGAGGGATTACTGTATTTTGTTATTCAGCATCAATACATTTGTCTGCTTTTTACTAAGGAATAATTAATTGAGGAATATACAATATAATAATACTATGATATATTTATGACTCAGTGTTATGTATACTATAGCTTATATTCTTAAAGACCCTATTGAAACACTAAAATTCAGGTGAAAAACGCCGCTTATCAGTTAATCGTTAATCGACCGATAAGGTCAATCAACTATCAGTTAATGAATTAACCGATAATTTGCATCTCTAACCACAATAGTTAAAAAAACAACAACACATGATGTGGCCCAATTCTAACAAATACCAAAATTATTCTTAATCTATAGTCTACAGGAAAAGTTAAATTTTTGCCTCTATATGATTGTGTATCCATACTTGAATTTGTATGAAATTAAAGGGATATTCCAGGATTTTTGACATGGGGGCTCATTTCCGAGTTAGCCGAGTGCTGCAGAGATGTGGAGACACTTTTTAGCGAATTTCATGCAGTCCTTCCAGCTGCAGAGTTTTCAGATGCTAGGCTAGCGCAAGTCAACGGTAAATGGTAGCCGGATTTAAATCAGGGTTACCCACTCCATAGTGCATCCAAAACAAGTCAATTATAACGGCAGACTGTCGATGTAAATATATGTTGATTGAGTAATTTTTGAGATCAAACTGACTGCGAATAGCATGAATCATTCCATATCTGAGGGACTAGCTTCGCAGCAGCAGCGGAATTTTACTTTACTCTAGTTGGTTGTGAAGTGACCAATCACGTAAACAGAGAAGCGAGAAAAGTCGCCGTAGGGAAGAGCACAGAGTGAAGAGGTGAATTTTAAAACAACTACCGGGCAAAATGGTTTTTCAGTGTGCATTTAGAAAATGTACCCGCAGGTGGGCACCACAAAGTTTTCACAGCTTTCCGGTGCACGATCGAGAAAGGACGCGACTGTGGCTTGTAGCTGCTGGCTTAGACATCAACACACCGGTGGAGATGCTACATAAACAGAAGATTTGCAGTGATCATTTCGGACCAGACGACTACACCAAATCCCTTGGAAAGCCTAGTCTGACAACCACTGCAATACCATCGGTCTTTCCAAGCGCAAGATCCCGTGATGAAGAACAGGTTTGTACCCAGGTTTTTACCCAAGCTTGCTCCTGTCGTTATGTTAGCCTGCTGGTCAAAAGGCATGCACGCTCATAAAGTTGTTGCGTTCTGCCCTTTCAACATCCATCTCTCTCAACTCTTCGTCTGTATATTCCAAGCATCGGGGAGACCTCCAAACGTGGCCATGTCTGGATTGTAGAACAGGGCAGGCTACTGCCCTGCTACTGTACTGTACTGCTACGGCTAACGACGACAGCTGAAGGTAAACAAAAAACAGCTGGAACCCTAACTGCAAGGTGATATCACTCCGCCCATGCCTAGCTAGATCGGGGAAAAACGCGGTGTTGCATAAGGACATAAATCCTTTAAAGTACAAGTTTGATTATATTTCTAAAATTGTTCCATCAACACAGACATTTGCATCGACAGTCTGGCGTTATAGTTGACTTGTTTTGGGTGCACTATGGAGTGGGTAACCCTGATTTAAATCCGGCTACCATTTACCGTTGACTTGCGCTAGCCTAGCATCTGAAAACTCTGCAGCTGGAAGGACTGCATGAAATTCGCTAAAAAGTGTCTCCACATCTCTGCAGCACTCTGGCTAACTCGGAAATGAGCCCCCATGTCAAAAATCCTGGAATATCCCTTTAATATCTTTTCAAGACTAGTTCATTCAGTGCTTTTTTCCTGTTTAATGTAGCTGTATGCTTAAACACAGACACCAGCTGTTTACATTTTCCGCAACAACTACCAACACTGGTCCGTCTTCGTCATGCTCTGAGCAAGTGACAGTGGATATTATCAGACACACAGAGTAGGGAGGGGACAAGATCTCATGCCACAATATCATGTGAGACAAAATTACCACAAGATTGTGCACACATTAAGAAAAATGACCTTGTGAGATTTATTCACCCCTGAATTTACCTTTGGCTTGGACTAAAAAAAGAGTTAAGAGCTAGTGAGTTATACAATTTCAGAATCTGTAGGTCCAAAAATTACTTACTATACCTACAAATTATGTCCAAATCTCATCTTGTCTAGTTCCTGTGGACCTAAACTCGTGGCGCATCTCGTCTTGTGAAAATTGTGTCTCGTCCCATCCCCAACATGAGGTAGACTCTCAGAATAAGCAGATCGCATTTGACAGCAATATAAAGCTACTAAGCATACGTGTGTACGAGTTGTTGTTTTTTTTTAGATCCAAATATAATTATTAAACTTTTATATAGTCAGTTAATTTTACGAATCAGCTACAGTCCAATTCAAATACAAATGCTTGAACCATACAAACCAAAACACACACATTTATGCTACCATTTCAGAATTTCCAAAAAGTTACTTACGAGTCTGTATCGAGTGAAAAGTAGTCGTAGAGTTTAACTATTCGAGGGTGGTCCAGCTCTTTGTGGATTCTGTATTCTCTGCATGCGTGCCTTTAGGAAAACACAGAAGACAACACAACACAAGACAGTAAAATTTATTATTATTATTGTTCATCCACATAACCCAAACATGACATGATGAGTTCTATGTACAAAGCAAACAAGAGGACCATAACAGAATACATTAAAAAAGCCTATAGATTTGAGAGGGTAAAACAAGGCTCACTTGTGATAGTTTTCCTTCTTCTCATCCCTCCAGTTCTTGTTTAACTGGTGGATTTTAACGGCAACGTACCTCTGCTCCGTCAAGTCAAAAGCCTGGAAAATATAATTATCAAGATGATTTATAGGTCCCATTACGGAAAATTGACTCTTGTGAGCTTTAAGCCATGTTATGTTATATTACCCCCTCAAAAACATACCTGGAGTTGTGTTTTATTTCATTCACACGTGTTTGAGTAATTCTTTATTATTAGTCTGTCTATATCCTCAAAACGCTCTGTTCCACCTTGTGACGTAGTGATAGTTTTCAAGTTAACAGCTACCCTTTACCTTTTGTAGTGGAGCACTTCCTGTATTACCACATCACATGACAAGGTGGAGCAGTGTGTTTTCTGTTTGAGAGAAGAACTCTAGATATGCAGGCTTTGTATGTTTAACATGTGTAAATGAAACAAAACAAAACTCCCGGTATGTTTTTATGAGGAAACAACATTTTAACAAGGATCAGAAAATAACATTATATGGGCCCTTTAATACCAACATTATGTCCAACTTCCTGCTGCAGTGTGGCTTTACATGTTACATTAAGCAGCTCTAAACTTTCACTGTTATTACAATGACAACAATAGCACATTCTTGGCACCAAGTAAATTCTCCACCAACTTCAATCATTTACTGTACAAAGCAAATGATGTCATCGCAGTGTAATGTAATTCAGCTCATATTGTGTGAACTATGCACAGCTGAGGCACTCTGATAACATACCATATAAGTATACTTACATCTCCTACAATATTGGGTCTGCTACAGTGGACTGTTGCACCCTTTCTCGAAGTACCAGCTATAAATTTACTCATATATTCCCATCTTTTAAAGTACTTCAAAAGACAACTTCTTTGTCAAAGCCTGATCTCGTCACATCTCAGAATCTAAGCAGGGTTGGGCCTGGTTAGTACTTGGATAGGAGACTGCTGGGTCATTGTGTCTTTAGTCCAGGCACTTTACCCACATTCATACTTTAGTATGAAAGTGGAGTGCGAGTGTTGTGGTGGTGGTTGGAGGGACCGACAGCACAGATTGGCAACCTTGCTTCTGTCAGTCTACCCCAGGGCAGCTGTGGCTATAATAGTATCTTATAACCACCAAGTGCGGAGTGAATGAATAAAGAAATTGTAAAGTGACTTTTAGCTATATAAGACGAAGGCATTATTATGAGTTATTATGCAAATATTTATTTTTAAAAAGCAAGTTCAAAAGCCTGGGCACTAAAGTAATTAAGCAAGTTTAATATAGGAGGAAATAGCGACTCCCCCACCCATCTATCCGAGGGAGAGAAATAGGAAAACAAAATGACAAATAGTAATAGGGAAAACTAGAGCAGCCAGAGGAAACCTACACCTAAACCTACACAGACACAGGGAGAAAACAACACCCAGACAGGCCCCATCCTGTGTGGGGAATCAAAGCAATGAGTTTCTTGCTGTGAGGCTGAAGCACCAACCACTAGTCCACTTTGCTTATACCTGAGGTAATGCTGGGCCCATTTTTCTTGAAACCCAATATGAAATTCATTTACTTAAGTGGGCACAAGTTGTCACTCCATAAATACTTTATCAGCTTGTACAAGTTTTATGCAAAATATGAATGACTCAGTTTTAACATGTTCACTGTGCAGGTGTGAATTTGTAGACTTAACTGTGTATTTACAGCAACATAAACTGTTTAAAAATGGGGAGAATGTTGGCAGCTTGTACCTTGTAAACTTCACTGAAACCCCCTCGGCCCAGTAAGTGAAGAAGCAGATATCTATCATTTAACGTTGGGTGATCTTTGAACCTGTTCAGAATAAAAATAGAGGTTGAGATGATATTATATTCGAGTAAATTACAGAAAATCATAAAAACACTGTCATAGATCATACTGGGAGTTATCTTCATTGTGGATCCTTTTGAGTTCTCGAATGTGCAAATTTCGGACTCGTTCCAACCTCTCCAGTTCTGCCTGAATCTCCGCTTCCTCCTACAAGACAGAAAGAAAGGAATGTTGTAATTTATATACACTGGTTTTGTCCTGGTTTGGGCGCAGATCATGATGATTATGATGATTTGGTCTAGGTCTAGTCTTGGTCTAGTTTCAGTCTGGTTTTGGTTATACTATTGTGATTTATGGTACTAAAATTTTGGAAAAAGTGGATTTCAATACCAATGATTCTTAATTAAAAACAGATTTCTTTGACAATAGAATGCAACTATATTAGACCTAAAATAATAGTTGTTTCTTTAATTTTTTCCATGTGGTTTTATACTAGTTTGGATATAGATCAAGGCCATTTTAATATGTAATTTCTAATACTAAATCACATATTATGTGATTTAGTATTGATACTTGTCCAAATTCAAATTCAGTGCTAGTTTTAGTATAGATTTGACAGACATGAATGTTGTAAGTAATTTATACTATACACTGGTTTAGTCCTGGTTTGGACCCAGTTTATGAGGATCTGGCTGATGCTGGTTTAGTCATGGCCAAGTGCAGCTTCGGTTATATCGTTGATTTTTGGAAAAAGTGCATTTCAATGACAAAACAAAAATAAATTTCTGAATATAATCACCATCAAACACAAAATGTGGTTTTATACTAGGTATAGATCAAGGCCATTCTAATATACAATGTCTAATACGTGATTTTGCATTGATACTCATATTAGTATCTTTTCAATGCTAGTTTTAGCATAGATTTTGCTGACTTCCTTAAAGGAAAAGTAACGTTATTTTACAATCTGAGCCTTCTTTCGGGAATAAAACAAGTCGTTTGACTCACCCATATCACGTTCATGTCATTTGGAGCTGTTTGAAGAAAGTTATGTTGTAGCGTATCCGGGGCATTACTTTGCGGTCTCCAAATAACACAAACTTTAGCACTTTTCAAATCATAGAAGCCCGATGTCTTAATGTAAGATTTCGTTTGAAGCAAAATTGGCCTGTAATCCGAGATTTATCCATAGTTTTCAGCTTTGCGTTTCATGTTTGGGTCCCGGGAGCAGTCCGCGCAGGCGCACTGGCGTCCTCATCTACTCAAAACTATGGCTAAATCTCGGATTACAGGCCACTTTTCCTTCAAACGAAATCTTACATTAAGACATCGGGCTTCTATGATTTGAAAAGTGCTAAAGTTTGTGTTATTTGGACACCGCAAAGTAATGCCCCGAGCATATGATACAGCACCATGTTAACGGATACGGGATCATTACTAGAACAGAACGGCTCAACACAAGTTCTGCGATACTGCTCCAATTGACAGAAAAATGCTATGGATGAGTAAAACTACTTGGCTCAGATTGTAAAAAAACGTTAATTTGCCTTTAATTCACTTAATTCACTGTTGACTTCCTTGATTCAGTGCTTTTTCTGTTTAATGCAGCTCTTGAGGGTGGATACCGGATTAGTGTTGGTCTAGTTTCGGTTTGGTTTCAGTTATATTGTCATTAATGACAGTAAAATTTAAAATAATAATAGCATAATACCATAACACCATCAAACATAAAATAGTAGTAGTTTTTTCATTTTTCCATGTTATTTTATATTAGTGCAAATAAAGATCAAGGACATTTCTAATATGTAATTTTGTATTTATATTTCTTCAAAATGAGTAACTTTTCAAGACTTTTTTTTTTTACATAGATTTTATTGACTACCTTAAGGGTGCATTGTGTAACTTTTATGGCAGAGGGTCAAATTCTTTTTGGCAAAATTATTACTTTGTCTGGAATCAGGTCAGATCTGTGTAGAGGCAACTTCGCTGACAGTCAAAATGCCTGGTTTTCAAGGTGTTTTAGAGCTATAAAACCACTTCTAATTTAATAAATGTAGTTATTTATGTTATTTTTATGTCATATGTCCATTTTTAGTTATTTTTATGTCATAATGTGGAACATTCCCAGCAGAGTAATGACATATCCATAGAAACAAGCAGGTGACGGGCCCCCATCCATAAAGTTACATAGTGCACCTTTAAGTAAATTACTTAAAGTAATTTTTACCATACACATATGCTGATTTTGTCCTGCTTTAGGCCCAGTTTAGTCCTGGTGCTGACTTAGTTCAGTTCTAGTCTAGTTTCATTTTTGTCAGGTTTATAGATTATCTGTCTGTCTTGTCGCAATTTTGATGTGGTTTAGTGTGAATGAAATGCTGAAAAAAATAATAAAATCTTACCTTTTTAAGATGACCTAGTCTAAGCTTAAAAATTTCTTCTTGCTCATGATATTCTGCTTGTGATAACCTAAAAAGACATGAAAGTTTTGTCAATTTCCATAAACTACACACAGTATTACAACTGCTCTAACTCACTCCATGAATTCTTCCTACAGTTGTCTTTGAAAATACTTTTCGACTTATAGTCCACTAAAATATAGGGATATAACAGTAACCAAAATACTGTGATATCATATCGTTAAAAAAAAATCTCTCCATAATATTTGGGCCATCACAATAAAATGAATCTCAAGTCTCTTTGCTTAAATTCATGGCTATGGTGCAGCAACAGCTAAAAAAAACCCAAAGGGAACTACATATTAGGGGTGGGATGAGACACACTTTCCACAATACGAGACAAGATACAAGATTGGATCTACGAGAACGAGACAAGATGAGATTTTGACATTATAGTAAATAAATTGTGTAAATCAGTTCCCAATTTTGGCCTCACCATTTTTTATTTACTTTATTTAATATTTCTGCTTTTTGAGACTACAGCTTCTCAAAAAATGTAACTCACCAGTACTTAACTCCATTTCAGTATTAAATACAAACTTTAAAAAAAATGGAAAAATCATTTTCATCATTTTCAGCATGTGCGGGAGATCTTGTGGCACGAGATCTTGTCCCATCCCTTCTACATATTCAATAATATTTGCTCTGTTTCAATCCAATTTACACAATGAAATAACTGTTATTAAGCATTTTTACATCTTAACTCTTTGGTTTATGACAGAACCAAAGGGGTGTTAAGGTATTTTTAAAGGGAAAAAGTAGTACATTAATTAATATCGTACTGTGAGATGCAACTTGTAAAAACATCTTACTGAGAAATTTGGATATCGTTACATCCCGACTAATACACCAACTGACTAAAGGCATACATTGTTGTATTGATCCAAATGTAACTTACGCTTCACTCTCTGTGCCGTTGGCTTTGCTTTTCCGTTTGTTTTGCTCTAAACTGGGAGGGGGGGTCTGGACCATGGAGGGGGGCTTGCGCTTGGCCAGTAGTTTCCGCTGCCGCTCGATATCTTCTCGCTGTGAGTTGATTCGTTCTTGTTGTCTAGACACAAGACAAGACACAAGACAAATGCACAAAGCAAATTTAGTTAACAGCTATTTAAAGGGAGCATAACAGGGTTTAATTATCTTAAATAATGTAGTAAATGATTAAGGGGAGCTGTTAACTTGAAAACTACCAGTGCATGACATCACAAGGTGGAGTATTTTGAGCTTTGGAGATGTGGACAGACTAATAATAAAGGATTACATAAACGTGTGAATGAAACAAAACAACTCCAGGTATGTTTTTGAGGGTCATTATAACATGGCTAAAAGCTCTCAAGAGTCAATTTTGTGTAACATAGGATCTTTGATTATTTACTTAAAATTGAACTTGTTTCATAGTTTTGCCACCAATATTGTGGCATCATCTTTACAGTGTTTAACAACACCGTTATAACAGCTTAGTTTAATTCATTGATGTCTTGTATAAAGTGATTATAACTGTCGAGCTATAAAACCATTAAACAGATTACATATTATTAAAGGGACAGTGTGTAAGATTTTTACCCATTAATTACCGAAATTGAAGATACCCATTCAAAAATACATTGTTTTCCAAGCCTTTTCACTTCCATCATGAAATCAAAGTATTCTTTTGAACTTAGATATAGTCACATAAAAGGGGGATCTTCCCCATATAGAGGCAGCCATTTTGAATACGAGAGCCGCAGAAGGACATTTGGGCTTCGCCTTCGGCAAGGCTTGTGGTAGCACCGGAGGCAAAGCAGGCGGAGCGCTCGGCGCGCGCTGCGCAAGAAGGAGAGAGGTGCCGGTCGGGGGGGCTCGTGGTTTTGGGTAAACAACAAGCATGCTGCTGTATCACACGTCGTAATGGATCTAACACGTGTTTTGGACTAAATTGTTTTACTGGATTTTATTCGCTGGATCCTTACGGACAGATTGATACCAAGCTTGTGGTGAAATACTGAGTTTGACCTGTCCAAGGCCTTCAAAGGTAAGCTAAGTAACAAACCTCGTTTTGTACTTTTCCGTATAAAAGCCCCATGTGCTCGGGGAGTGATTGTTGTGCCGGGAAATGAATTGCATAGTCAAAAAGAGGAGACTGTAAGGTTTCATTTGATATGTAGACTGTCATGGTACACGATCGGGAATGTGTGTTTTCATGCGAAAAGAAAAGAAAAACAGTGAACGGGAGACCGCGTTTTATTAATACTGTTGTCGGCCGGGGGTGCGCGCGCGCGCACGGGTACGCGAGCTGTCCGCTACGGCGCGTCCGCATGACCCTCGAGGTTTGCCGTAGCTAAAACAGGAAGTGCCATAGCCATTATCCACCTATGCGCCACGAATCCTCCACACTGGACCTTTAAAGGATGGTAGCCGGATTTAAATCAGGGTTACCCACTCCATAGTGCACCCAAAACAAGTCAATTATAACGGCAGACTGTCGATGTAAATATATGTTGTTTGAGTAATTTTTTAAATCAAACTGACTGCGAATAGCATGAATCATTCCTTATCTGAGGGACTAGCTTCGCAGCAGCAGCGGAGTTTTACTTTACTCTAGTTGGTTGTGAAGTGACCAATCACGTAAACAGAGAAGCGTGAAATGTAGTAGTAGGGAAGACCACAGAGTGAAGAGGTGAATTTTAAAACAACTACTGGGCAAAATGGTTTTTCAGTGTGCATTTCGAAAATGTACAAATAAAGCCCGCAGGTGGGCACCACAAAGTTTTCACAGCTTTCCGGTGCACGATCGAGAAAGGACTCGACTGTGGCTTGTAGCTGCTGGCTTAGACATCAACACACCGGTGGAGACGCTACATAAACAGAAGATTTGCAGTGATCATTTCGGACCAGACGACTACACCAAATCCCTTGGAAAGCCTAGTCTGACAACCACTGCAGTACCATCTGTCTTTACAAGCGCAAGATCCCGTGATGAAGAACAGGTTTGTACCTTTTATACCCAAGCTTGCTCCTGTCGTTATGTTAGCGTGCTGGTCAAAAGGCATGCACGCTCATAAAGTTGTTGCTAGCCCGTGAACATTCATGTTGAGCACGGAACTGAAAAGACAGCCCCGCATTGATCGTTCATTCCAACGAACAATGCAACAACTCGGTTTTCTGTAGCTGTAGCGGGGGCTAACTCACCGACACTCTCTCGCGTTCTGCCCTTTCAACATCCATCTCTCTCAACTCTTCGTCTGTATATTCCAAGCATCGGGGAGACCTCCAAACGTGGCCATGTCTGGATTGTAGAACAGGGCAGGCTACTGCCCTGCTACTGTACTGTACGCTACAGCTAACGACAACAGCTGAAGGTAAACAAATATCAGCTGGAAACCTAACTGCAAGGTGATATCACTCTGCCCATGCCTAGCTAGATCGGGGAAAAATAAAATAAGGACATAAATCCTTTAAAGTACAAGGTTGATTATATTTCTAAAATTGTTCCATCAACACAGACATTTACATCGACAGTCTGCCGTTATAGTTGACTTGTTTTGGGTGCACTATGGAGTGGGTAAGCCTGATTAAAATCCGGCTACCATTTACCATTGACTTGCGCTAGCCTAACAACTGAAAACTCTGCAGCTGGAAGGACTGCATGAAATTCGCTAAAAAGTGTCTCCACATCTCTGCAGCACTCTGGCTAACTCGGAAATGAGCCCCCATGTAAAAAAATCCTGGAATATCCCTTTAAAATGGCGCCTATAAAACAGGACATTCATAAACGTTCCAGAATTCCATGAATACTTCTGAGGCAGCCAAATATGTACTACGAGTTGTGTGTATTGATACTTTGTCATTAACATTTCATGGGGGTGTCATGCCAACTGTAGGCACTGCTCTGTCTGAGACTTCATTAGATTTTAATCTGTGCTTTATTTTAACACAACTTGACCATAAAGAAGTGACTTAGCTAGAGCTACAACAGATGAGCTGATTTGTGGTGTTAAAACAAGCTCGGTAGCATTAGCCATCAGTTTTTCAGTTAGTCAGACGCCAGCTTCCATAAAGAAGCATTTTATGGAGCTAAATTTTTCCCTGATTGTGGGAAAGATGGACTGGAGTGGGTAGTGTTGTGTTTTAGTTTTTCCTCGAGTGATGCAGAAAAGAGGGAGCCACTGTCTGTGTTCATGTATGTTAGCTTTTAGGTTAGTCACACTCAGCTAAAAAAGGGCCATGTACACTTATAGATCACAGGCTCCTGAAAATGTGCTGTTTAAATCCATTTTGTATTGTTTCTTAAGTTTTCAGATTATCTTAAAACTTTTTTGGACGTTTGCTAATGTGTTCGTTGTATCACCATGATAACTCATAAACATTCCGCCATTAGAGACACACGTAGAACACCCCTACATGATGTCACTGCAAAGTATCAACTGAAAAGAGTCAAGTGGATGAACAAGGCATGATGTTTACTTGATAAGGTTCTGAAAGGCATATCCGTCTGTCCACTGCTCTGTGAAGGAGGCTCCATGTCTCACTGTGGTGAAGTGGCCCAGTCTCAGCCGGTCCTGCATGCTTTTGTCCCTGCACGCCATCTTCTCCTGTTTGGACTGAAACACAAAAAAATACAACAAAATTACACAAAGAATCAAAGACACATAATATAAAGGTGCAGTTAATTTAGAAAAAATAGAAAACAAGAACAAGGCTGTAGATGATTTAAGACATGGCCTGTACAGTGATGGCTCAACAAAAACATTTAAGTTATATAAAGGTTAACCATAAAAATACAACAAAAATTAAATACACCAAGAATTACACAATTTAAGACCAGTACTCGCGTTGAGGGGGGATGGGGGTCATCCATTCTCATCCATAAAACGGTCATCCATTCTTCTATCCCTTGTGGCATTTTATCAATCAGGCATGAAAATCCCTCACCAAAATTCGCCGTGTTGAAGTCAAAATAGCCAGTGCCAAGAGCCAATCATAGGCTGAACTGCGCTCCAGCTTCCAATCATGTTGCAGCACCACCGAGCGCGCTCCCGCCAATCATGACGATTAGCGCTGTTGTGTTTGCGCCTGTTCGCCGATCAGCTGTGAGCGAGCCTCGTGAATATGTGTGCGGCATTTCCAGACAAGGAGAATCCTTAACCTGCTACGTTAATGCTACGTAAGAAGGAACTCTTGTCTCGGGACACGGGATACGTTCGGGATTATGTCCGTTTCTCCGGCGCTCCGGATTATTAAAGACCGTGATATGTGCATACATGGATACGCAAACTATCGGGAGTGACCGCGTTCTGGGTGAGTCATATTATCAGATTATTTCTGCATCAGATGGACAGATTAGCTGACAGCAGGTCTAAACCAAGACTAAACCAGGACTAAACCAGGTCTAAACCAAGACTAAACCGGGACTAAACCAGGTCTAAACCAAGACTAAACTGGGACTAAACTGGGTCTAAACTGGGTCTAAACTGGGACTAAACCAGGTGTAAACTAGGTCTAAACCAGGTGTAAACCAGGACTAAACCTTCACCATCCCCCCGGTTTCATTTTACAACTCGACTACTGTTTAAGACACACTATTTAACTATGTAGCATTCACTACTGCTCATCTCCATGGAGAGGTGAGCCCGCTGGCAGTAGGAATGGAAGGTTTTCAAGGTATTTATGAGCAATTAAAAATTTTAATTCATAAATAAAAAAAATAAATGCCATACTGTGAAAAATTCCAGATAAAGCAATGAAATCTCCATGGAGAAAAGCAGATGGCAAACACCCTCCAGAAAAGTTCCATTGTGTGCATTTAAATCAGTAAAACATCTGTTATGGTCTACAGTGAGTAAAAACACACCTTTTCGATCAACAGCTTCTTAGACATGGTTACACATTTATTTAAACGCTCCTTGTATCGCTCCAGCATCCTCTGTTGTTCATCTATCTGCCTCCTCAAGTCACAGTTTGCCTGTAAAGAAAACAAAATCAATTTAGCAGTCCATAGAAATAATAATAATAAAAAAAAAAAAACATAAAAGTAATCAAAAATGGTGGTTTGTTAATTAAATAAACAAACAATAAAATACACATCGCATACCCTCAGTAAATCATCTATCCGGCCCTCTTTCTTCTCCAGGTCAGAGTTCTTGTTGTTTTCTATTGCCGTTAGTTTCTCTAAGGTAAGGTCCGACTATAAAAGAAATATACAAATTGTGATTTTCACTTAAAAGGTCATAGATTAAGCAAATTTGATGCCATGTTAGAAAGTTGTTACCTCATCAAAAACAATTGTTTTGTTTCATTCACACATTTGAGTAATCCTTAATTATTAGTCTATGTCTTCAAAGCTCAAAATGCTCTGTTCCACCTTGTGATGTCATGAAGCAGTAGTTTAAGTTAACCGTTTACCTTTTGTTCAGTAGAAATTGGCAATTTCAGGGCTGAAATTATCCAAATGATTCTAGTGAAGCGGTTTGAGAGAAGAACACAAGCTAAACATGCAGGGTTTGTGTGTTAAACATGTGTGAATGAAACAAAAATGTGATGAGGATACAACATTATAGCACAGATCATAAAGTAGTGTAATATGGGCCCCAATTAAAAACAACATTGTGAGAACTGACTGGTGAAGTATGTTATGCCCCATTTGTATTCTTGGTTTGTAAGATGCATGTATGCAATCCTATTTGAGTAGCAAACTAATATTTTGTTCAATTTTCTTTTATGTAATGACAAAAAAGGTTCGTTCTCTTCATCATAGACCATGAGTGAACATTTTGTCCTCAAAGTTGGAGAGTTACAAACATGAAAAATAAGTTAATATCTTCTATTTCTAATGCATGTTTGAAAAAATATCTAGAACAAATCATTTTAAAAGGAGCTTTGTTCCAGCTTCTTTTGTAGTAATGAATAAATCGTAATCTATTTATTGATTTTAGTACCCCGTTTTGGAAAGTTGTGTTTTTTTATATTTAATATTTATTGTGATTTTTAGCCAAACGTGGTGAATGAATGAATGATTTATGGAACAAAACCATTCTGCATTGGAGCACTGTAACACTTGTTTCTAATTGTGTTTTGTATGTGTTTATTGTGTAGATGAATGAAATGTGGGACCAGCCCCTCAAATCTGCAAAAAAATTTACCTACAGGTACGAATAAAGCAACCTAACCTAACCTAAGCCTGAATTATGGATTTGCAATGATAGTGTGATGCAGGTGAAAATCTGCCATGTTAGACCTGACCTGTGATCATGAGAGCTACAGAGTGGTTACTGTATGATTCAAAATACTCGGGGAAAAAAACTTAACTACTACTAATTTTAAAGTGTTTTATATTCAAATTCTCAAAGTATCCACCTTTTACACTTTGATCAAAGGAGAAGTTCAATTTGTCAACTGGACAAAGTTTGTTTGGTTGAAAACGTTTCGCCGCTCATCCGAGAGGCTTCGTCAGCTCTGGTTATTGTACTGGTTAGACCCTGCTTATATCTAGCTGCCGGGAGGCGTGTCTGACAATGACAAAAGCTCTGAAACCGATCCCCCTAATCTGTCTCTTTGTTTTTCAAATTACTCTGATGGCTGTTTCGACCCCCTATTCAACGTCTAACGACCCTCTCCACCCCTCTGCCCTGGCTCTGTTTGACTGGTCTAAGAATCCCATTATAAATGGGAGACAGGTTATATCTCACTCCCCCATTTCTGTTTAATGACGGATTCTCTTTTTTGACAAAAATAGCCTCTTTAACTCCCCTCTCAAACCAGTTCTTTTCCCTGGCTAAGATCTGAACCTCACTGTCCTCAAAAGAATGGCCCGTGGCTTCTAGGTGAAGATGTACCGCAGAAGCCGGTCCACTCTGGCACGCCCGTCTGTGTTGGTACATCCTCTTGTGAAGTGGCTGTTTTGTTTCCCCAATGTAGCGCTCACTGCAGTCTTCACTACACTGAATGGAGTAGACCACATTGCTTTGTTTGTGGCTCGGTGTTCTGTCCTTTGGGTGGACCAGTTTTTGTCTTAAAGTGTTTGTGGGTTTGAAATAAACTGGAATTTCATATTGTCTGAAAATCCTCTGTAGTTTTTCCGAAACGCCGGCCAGGTACGGAATCGCTACCCCTTTCCTCCTGGGTACGGATTCTCTGTTGTCTTGTTTATTGTCCTTGTCTCTCTTGGTTTTGTTGACAGCCCATTTAGGATATCCACAAGCAGAGAGGGCTTCCTGCACATGTTGCTCTTCTTTCTCCTTGCCCTCTGTGCTTGTGGGAACCACTTGGGCCCTGTGTTGTAATGTCCGAATAACACCCAGTTTGTGCTGCAGTGGGTGGTGTGAATCAAAAAGCAGGTATTGGTCTGTGTGTGTGGGCTTCCTGAAGACTTCTACTTGGAGTCCCCGGTCTCCTCCTATCGTTTTCGTTTAAACGTTTTCAACCAAACAAACTTTGTCCAGTTGACAAATTGAACTTCTCCTTTGATCATGGATTCTACCTGGACGACTGAGGGACTTTTCACGCATCTTTTACACTTTGTCGAAAAACATTCTGCTCGCCTCGTCACCATGGGGGGCACAAGATTCAGCCACTCTGCTGAGCTCACTCCCACCTGACCGCGGTAATCTTGATTAATTCCCAAAATGTAAGTCCAGACTCAAAACCCATTTATTTAAATTAGCCTACACCATTGTGGTGTTTTAGAACTTAGTAGTAGTAGCAGCAGCAGTAGTATATCCATTTCTTTTCTTCTTCACTACATAATTCCATATATCTCGCTTCATATTTGATATCTTCTGTATGTATATAAAATGTGAGTAGTAGTAGTGTAAAAAAAAAAAAAAAAACACAATGAATGAGAGGGTGTGTCCAAACTTTACACACATACTATACTATACACTGGTAGTGTATACATAAGACAATACAATAATAATACAGCAGTTAACTAGTCAGTGATTATTTTTCAACGAGTCAAACTAGTTTCTATTAGTCAAGTAGGCAAATAATTAAAAAAATAGCGCACTGACATTTTAGTTTAATAATACTGCTACCTTTGTTATAAAAAGATGTTGGGCATGTGTTTTAGGGTTATGTCTATAAAGCTCCTATATAATGCAAAACTCTTGTGAGCATGGTGTTACCTCCTGAAAAACACACCAGGAGTTGTGTTTTGTTTCATTCACACGTTTGAGAAACCTTTTATTATTAGTCCGTCTACATCTCCAAAGTTCAAAATGCTCTGTTCCATCTTATGATGTCATGGAGTGGTATTTTAAGTTAACAGCTCCACTTTACCTTTAGTTCAGTTGAGATTGGCAATTTCAGTTCTGAAATCATCCAAATGATTCTAATGAAAGTGGGTGGAATTTACAAGCACAGTGGAGCACTTCCTGTATTACCCCATGCCATCACTAGGGATGGGACCGATCCGATCCAGTATCGGTTTCCGATAATAATGTTAATTTGTGGGTTTATTTTGTTTTCTTGATTCTCTTAGTTAATTAAGTCATACCATATGGGGGGTTATTTAAGTATTTTCTTTATTATGTTGAATTGCAGGTGTTTTATCATTATGGGTACTGTTATTTGCAGTTAAACAATAATGATGATAATTATGGTATCGGAATAGTATCGGTATCGGCTGATATCCAAATTCAGGTATCGGGATCGGATCGGAAGTGGAAAAATGTGGTTCGGTGCATCCCTAGCCATCACAAGGTGAAACAGAGTGGTTTCTGCATACAGACTAAGTGTGAATGAAACAAAACAGTACTCAAGGTATGTTTGTGATGAAGAAACATTATTAAACATTACAAATGTAGATCAGAAAATAGTGTAATATAAACCATAACATTTAATTTACCATAATGTTTGGACTATTGAGCGCACCTGAATATAAGCCGCATCAACTAAATTTTCAATTTTACAAATTGAAAGAACAAGAATTTTATTTTTGTACATATATTTCATTTTTGTACATATATAGGCCGCACCTGCCTAAGCTGCAGGTGTCCACGTCATCAAGAAGGTTTTAAAGTTCAGGGCATTTGCTTTTATTGCCTCTGAAAGCTTTTGTCGTCTTTTCGCAT
The DNA here is from genome assembly GCA_036785185.1 of Paratrypauchen microcephalus. NCBI lineage: Eukaryota > Metazoa > Chordata > Actinopteri > Gobiiformes > Gobiidae > Paratrypauchen > Paratrypauchen microcephalus. The sequence goes on along the minus strand of JAVJIX010000029.1, from coordinate 6,438,693 downwards.
CGAGTCAGTTCGTCACACTGCCGTCGCCAACGTCTCATCATCGATTCATCAATGTCAAGCTCACGTGCAGCAGCGCTATTTCCATCTTCCACAGCCAAATCGATTGCATTTAACTTACAAGCTGCATCATATGCATTTCTTTGTGTGTTTTCCATGAGGAGGGTGTGTGCATGAGGCACAAAATAACTGTTCAAAACAAAATCAAACTAGCATCTTCCTCTGCGCATCCTCTCTTTGCCTGTCTATCTCTTCACCTGTGTCTCGCTCTTGCACCCCTTCACTTGATGCTCTATTGCGCTTGTCTCCAGTACAAAGAGCCGCTGTCCTGTCTGGGATCATGGCCGTGTCTCGTAGGATTTCAGCAGATTTCAGGCTCTCCCGGGGGGCGGGGCGAGTTGTATCGATCAGATATGTGTGGATGTCCGACTAATGAAGTTTGAGACATTTCTCACTCAACTGCATTTAACGCATATGGGTCATTAAGACGTATCCCACTCACTAATGTTCATTTAGCATCAGAACTTATTTCATCACAAGGCGATAAACTGTTTTAGTACTGACAACAGCGCTAGCTAGTGTTGTAACTTCATGTTAAACGCACAGACAGCGGTGCTTTCTGCACGTGCATCCGCGGTGTTTGTAAACAAATAATCCATCCATGTATTAGCCGCAAGTTTCAAAGTGTGAGAAAAAAGCGGCGGAATATAGCCTGGAAATTACGGTAATAATTTCAGGATTTTCCTGTTATTATAGAAGTACAAAGGAAAAAATAACAGAACACTGTCTCCTGTCCCCATCTGAGTTTCTGATATTCTCATTTAAAATCTGAAAAGAGATGATCAAGTCCCTCAGACACCCAAATAGATGCATGATTATAGAGTTCGGTGTTTCCCGGATAAAACTGGTTAATCAAGGCGGTGACTAACCACGGCAATTAAACTCTCTGCACCCATTTTTGGACCCTCACTCACAGTTTGAGAAACCCTTCTTTTAGCCAACTACCACTGGCACTTTACAGAAAACTGGTTCAAAGTGTAGAGAGTGGGTAGGATTTTTAAACCTGTTTTTTCAAGTTCCTAACTGGAGTCAATTTCTTTAACTGGTTTTGTGCTGGTGGTCTATTTACCAGCCTCTACACCAGCCTCTACACCAAACCAAAGCCTCTAACAAATACAAATGGATCTGTGGACTTTTATTAGGTAAACTTCAGCCCACATAATCGCAGTAGTACACAGACACTGTAGCGGCGGCGCGCGCAAGTGCAGCGGCCCCTCCCCTAGCCACTCTATACTGTCCTGCCTGGTTAGTGGGGAAACTAAATTTCGAATTCATTCTACGTACATGTACATATGATTGTTTTTCGACAATAAAGCAACTATGACCTATGATGATGACCTAGCATATGTGGATTGGTTTTTGCTGCTTGTTTCGTGTTGTTCTTCTAATCAGTGCGCATTGAGGAGGGAGCCTGTGCGCGCTATATGCAGGGAGGAGACAACGCACGAAAAGGCGAGGAGCGGGGTGCTGATGTGAAGGAGGTGGACAGGTAAGATCATATTTTAAAAAATTTAACCTTCCTTAACATGAAGGCACCCGCTGCTGTGGACAAGCTGTGCGGTGCAGTGCCCACAAGCTCCAGATGAGTGCACAAGCTACAGTGATAAGCCCCACACGCTCCCGCACATCAGTACAAATTTGTTGCTGACAGTAATGAACTCTGATCGCACTCGACGAGTGTCAAGACCACAAGTCTGTTACAAGACCGAGTCCAAATGCGCTCAAGTCCGAGACGAGACCAAGACCGTGAAAAAATGGGCTCGAGACCGGTCTCGAGTACTACGACACTACTGTCTATGCATGCAAGGATGCAGTGTTTTTTTTTTTTTATTGTTTTGGGAGGGACATAGTCAAGGCGGGGGTTAACTGTTGTCAATGTTGCTGTCCTAACTATAAAGCGCTGCGGGAAACACTGGAGTTATGTGGGTGAGTAATAATTATCTGAACAGAAACCAGGATGTGTGTGTGTGTGTGTGTCAGTGGAGTCACCTGTGTGGCTTTGTGGAGCAGGAGCAGAGATAGAGGCTTCAGGGAACATGAGGACAGCTCTGTGTTTGAGGATCCTACTGAGGAGGGGCTTCCCTGCTGCACCTGAAGGAGACAAAAATAAATACATTTAATCAAAACTACTTCAACACAAAGAAATGCTGGACTACTCGAGATTTTTTTTTTTGAATGATCACAACTAGAAAGTTTGGGGTTTGTCACCTGCTTGTTTCTATGGATATGTCATTGCTCTACCTGGAATGTTCCACAGTATGACATTAAACAGCCTCAGAGCCCTACCTTATATTTATTCAATTACAGGTGGTTTTAAAGCTCAAAAATACCTAGAAAAACGGGCATTCTGACTGTGAGTGGGGTTCAGTCTCCACTAGAGCTGCAACTATCGAGTATTTTTGGAATCAAGTACTCTTTCAATTATTTTTTCGAGTAATCGAGTACTCTAACGATTCATTAAAAAAAAAAAAAAAAATTTAATTCTGAAATCAAAGCACACACACACAAAAAAAAACAACACATTTTATCAACAGGTAGTGGTGACATACACATACCTGGTACAAATCTTGAGATCTGCTCCACTTTACACTGACACCCTCTGTCACATAGTTGAACACTGTAGTTGAACACTGACAGCCCTAAACTGTAAATGCTTTGGTATATTTCCATTGTTCCTTGAAGGGATTTTTTTTTTATCTATTTGACTTAAACCTGAATTGAATTAGGTGCATATTTGAGTGATAAGAACACATGGAAAATAAATAATTATTAGCTATTTATTTTTAATACAAAATAAGATTAACAGAATAAAATAAATATCTGTCCTGCTTAACTTAAAACTGCATAAATTAATATAAAACAATACAAGGCACAACATGTCTGGACAGTACAAATGATGCATGTTCTATCTAATTATCTCTCTCTCCCCTCTTGCTCTCTCTCTCTCGCGAAACAGCTGCGCGTGCTCGCTCCACGCGGGCTGCAGTCAGAAGCTTCGCGAAGTTTAATACGAAACACGTACTTTTGTTTCTGAATACGGGATGATTCCGTTTTTCAAGGGACTGTTGGCGACCCTAAACACAACTATACATATACACACACACAGTTTTTTTCTCAACGGATTTGCACAGATATATATATAAAAAAAATGACCCCGCGGCTGAAAAAAAAGCGGAGATCCATTAAAAAGGCAGAACTCTTTCATTCCTGATTTTATAAATGTTTAAATAGTTTTTATGTAAATGGAAACAGTGATGCAGTCTATCCGAACAGCGCAGTAGTCTGACAATGCCGCGATGATGCATGAATTGAAATAGAACGCCACGCGATGAAAATTAAACGAAGCCTCGAGGCAAATAATGTGCCTCGATTATTTTTTGTACTCGAGTTACTCGAGTAATCGTTGCAGCCCTAGTCTCCACAGATCTGACCTGTAACTTGGTCTTAGTTTGGTCTTCATGAAGATAGAAAGGTTTAATGCCATACTGTGAAACATTCCAGACAAAGCAATCACATCTCCACAGAGAAAAGCATGTGACGGACCCTCCATTAGAAAAGTTAAACAATGCACCATTGGTTAACAGTTTGCGATTCAGAATTTTCTGCAAAGATATTTCTAATGGATAGGTTTAAAATGCAGATAGAACTGGACTGACTGCAGTGGAAATGAAGTCAAATTTCAATCACAGTGGAAGTCAGAAAATCACTATTTGTTTTTTCTGTCCAGATCTGTTCAGCCCCAAAGCAGAGTTTCTGTTATAATACTGTACTAATAACATAGAACTGTGGCTCTCAAACTTTACAAACCAAGTACTACCAAAAAAAGGATTTGGCTTTCAGAGTACCACCAGATCTAAATCAAGTCTATAACAGGACCATTCTAGGTCTAACCCAGGTCTAAAAGTAGACTAACATTTCCACTGTAGTGGTAAATAAGATTATTCAAGGGTATCCAAGGAGGACAAAGACCAATTTTGACAAAGCCACAAAATAAAGAACTTTCCAAGTACCACCTGAATAATAATAATATAATAAATAATTATTATTATATAAATAATAATAATAATAATTAATAAATAAAATACAACAATAACAATAACAATAACAATAACAACAATAATAATAATAATAATAATAATAATAATAATAATAATAATAATAATCTCTGCAGAGGACAGAGGCGTGTGGGCTGTAGTTTCTCTTGTAAATGTGTGTAGAATCCCTCTTTCGTCCAGGTAGAATCCATGGCAAAAGGAGAAATTCAATTTGTCAACTGGACAAAAGTTTATTTGGTTGAATATGTTTCACAGCTCATCCGAGCTGCTTCTTCAGTTCTGGTCAGACGATGGACACTGCCTTATATCTGCCTGAAGGGAGGAGCTAACTACAATGAAATTACTCTGAAACTACCACACCTATTTGTTTACAGTTTCTGTTAGGTAGGCCTATTAAATATGCAGTGGGAGTGGAGTGTGGGGTTGTTAGCATAACCATGGACTTTTGTCCAGTTGACAAACTGAATTTCTCCTTTTGCCTTTCTCTTATAAAAGTCTGCTAAGAAGCTAAATGGATAGCATGAAGTGCTGCTAACAGCTACTCTGTATTGGATGTGCTGCCATAACATAAGTATTATTTCCCACCTGCTAAACTAATCCCCATCACATAGAAACAATGCAAGTAGCCATTTAAAGGTGCAACTTTTCTGGTGGAGGGACTGTCATCTGCTTGTTTCTATGGATATCATTTCTCTGCCTGGAATGTTCCACAGTATGACATTAAACAGCTCTAATCAATTAAAGGTGGTTTTATAGCTCAAAAATACCTAGAAAAATAGGCATTCTGACTGAGTGGGGTTGCCTCTACATATACTGTATCTGACCTGTAACTTGGTCTGGTTTGGTCTCCATGAAGATTTAATACCATAATACCATAATGTGAAACATTCCAGACAAAGCAAAAACATCTCAGTGGAGAAAAGCATTTCGACCCTCCACCAGAAAAGTTATACAATGCACCATTAAATAAAATAATTGTGTTAAATAAAAGCCATTAGTTCAACTTGCACTTCTGCACATTTATAAAAAGTAGCTACCATTTTCATATTAACGGTAAAATGCAGTAAAACAAAGATGCCTCAGAATCGTAATTGAATTGAATCATGAGAGAGCAATAGATTCCCGTTGCTTATACATATACAGTGACATTTGCTACTGATCAAATCTGCATTCATGGTCTCATATTCATAACCAGATAGAAAGTACAGAAAAGGGAAAACAGAAGATGTGTTAGTAGATTTAAAAGAAAAGCCTTCATCTCACCGTAACAGGAGGGTTTGAGAGCGAGTGCTGAGGAGAGGAGCGGACCACTGGGGGAATACCACGGGCAGGACTGGTACCAGGCCCACTGCCCCCCGCAAACTGAGTTATGAACCAGGACAAGAGACAGAAGACACAAGGAGAGATGTTAGAAACAAAGTGTGAAATGTTAAACAGTGTTTTTGAACAATTAAAGAGAATGATTTCAGAAACTCACCTCAAAATAATCACTAATTTTATGTCCTCTTGCTCCTGCTTTACCTGTAAGAGACGAGGACAGGTTCAGTAGCTGCTAGTGCTCAAAAGAGTAAAAAAAAAAAAAAAAAATCAAATTAAAAGGCAGTCAAGGTACACATTCATACAGTACTTTTTTTTTTTTACAAGAGTGTTCAATAGTTTTCATTAGTTTTGTTGCTTTTGTTGTTGTTGCCGTTTCTTGTTTTGTTTTTATTTGAAAACCACTGAGATCCTTTATATTTTTCCTTACAGTCAACCACACCACAAAACAACTTCATTTTCTCACCACTACAACAGTTAACATAGTATTACTTTGATATTAATTTTATGTGGGGGGGGGAACTATACGCATATACTGTGGTTAATATGAAGGGGGAAAAAAAGGAATAAATTGCAAATAAAAAAAAAAAAAAGTCAAATGTCAAATGTTTAATTAAAGACAACTCACCTTGGCTGCCGTCAAAGTGGTCTGCTTTCCTTTTGCGTACTCTCTGGTCATTCGCCTTTTTTTCAGGAGTCTACAACAAAGTAATCAAGACCATTTAAAAAGGTATAAAATTTTGTGGAAGAAGGTGAAAATATGACAGGTACCAACCTCCAGTTCCTTGTCACTGAGTGAGCCCACGCTGCACAGGCTTTGATTGGATGACTCATTCTGACTTTGGCCTGAACCCTGAAGTTAAAATATACCAAAAACACAAATGTTAGCGGCTTTCCTTTAGTACACCTATGTAAACTGGACACAGTGGCCACATTTACATGTTTTTTAATTCAGAATTAATTGTTCCGAATTAAATAGTTTGGAATTTAATTACCAAGTTTACATGGAAAATAATAATTCCGAATTGAGGTTTACATTGAAAACACACTAAATCAGGTTTATTTAATTCCGCTCAATGTCTGGGGGTTGGGAAGGATTCTGATTGGACAGAGACACGAACATATTTACATCTACCAGAAGAAAATGCACAATCAGCTACTACCAGCCTTTTTGAAATCTCAGTTTGGTTAGTGTTTTTATGTTTTCTGTCATCCACTCTTTTCATTGTTTGTAGTTCTTCCAGCACACTTCCAGGCCGTCATCTCGCAGTGCATCATTGCGTCAGAAGGGCAACCCAACGAGCATGCATCAAACGACCGGAATTATTTTTAAACAGAATAAACATTTACATAATCAAGGAATAAATTGATTTGGCTTTAAAATTTGAATAAACCACCCACTTAATTCAGAATTTATTTTAATTCTGAATAATCATTTTCATTAAGAATTAAGCGTTTACATGGTCTTTTTAAGACAGAATTGTTTTCTATAGGATTAGACTACTGTGTAACGTGAAAAAGCATATTTGCATAATTTTACTTAATACATTTTCAATGTGACCATATTAGTTCCTTCAATTTTTTTTTAATTTTTTTACAAGGCTATGGTGACCCACACAATCCTTACTTAATAATAATAATACAGATCATGACAATACACACATAATACACATTTTGTATTAAAAGATTAAATAAAGTTATTTACTAAACTCATAATTAAGACATAATTAAGACATAATTTTCACAGGACGAAATGAGACACAAGAAAAGGTCCATGAAAACGAGAGCAGATGACATTTTGACTCAACTTATAACTATGAAGTTCAGTTCACAATTTTGGCCTCAACATTTTTATTTACTTTTATTTAATATTGTTGATGTCATTGTAGCACTCCTTATGGAACTAAAGCTTCTCAAGAAATATAACTCATCCAAACTTAAGCCCTTATCTGTCCAACCCAAATGTAAACACATGAGGTCATTTAATGTGCGCAATGTCTTGTGGCAATTTAGTCTCATGAGATCTTGTCCTAAACATTAAGTATCACTTGTACTGGGGATACGGCTGTCAAAGGTATTGAAAATCTGATGCTAATCAACACTAAAACTAGAACTGAAGCTAGATATTCATTTGAGCAAGTACCAAAACTAAAAGTCACATTCACAGGACAGAACTGAACCTTTCCTGAATAGCTTTAGAATGATCTTGAGCTGTATCAGAACAAGTATAAGAGCAAATAGACTAATATACACCCATGGAGCACTGTGGAGCCTACCTGGACCACTGAGAGACTACTGAGGGATTATTTTATTATATTAGATATAAGATTACATGGTAACATAAAAGAAAGTACTATGATTTAATATTGAAAATTACATTTTATTGGGTGTTTTTAATTATCATTGTGGTATCAGAATCGGTTTTGAGCATCAAGTTATTAAATATATAAATAATATCAAAATTTTAGTATTGTTGGCAAGTCACCACAGTGTCCTATATTAATCGGAAACACTGGGGGAGATGGCTATGGTTGGAAAATACACAAAATGAGCCTAAAACACCATTAACTAAACCTGGGCCCTGTATCCATTCTAATGCAGCCTCCCCAGTGATGGCTGTCAGTCAAGTCACATCAGAATTCAGCAGGCAGTGTCCAATCAGGAAGAGACACTTAGCGATTCTGAGCACAGTGGCGCTCCCTCACTGAACCCTGCTAAAATGGAGGAAAATTAGGCATGCGGCCGGGGATGTATTCCTCCCTCAGTCTGTCACCTTTAGATAATGTCGGCCATTTTTCTCCACTTCACCATTTGCTCGACTACTTCCACCTTTACGGATGCGAGTAAGAAAGAGATGATTTGCTTATTATGAGAACGTTGGATACAAAAGATTTGATCAAGATGAGGAAATGTGTTGGGGATTTCCCATTAACAGAATAGACTAGATTGGCCTTCCAACATGGACTAGACATTAGCAAAATTTCATAGAACACAAAAGTCACTACACTGACCATACTGCTAAAATATGAAGTACTGGTAATAACTGACATTCAAACTCCACAAACTACATTAAAGGTCCCATGGCATGAAATTTTCACTTTCTGAGGTTTTTGAACGTTAATGTGAGCTCCCCTACCCTGTTTAGGGCCCCCCCCCCCCATGGCTAAAAGTTGCGATATGTGTAAACTGAGCATTTGCAATCCTTTTCCGCGTTTGAAAAAAAAAAGACAGCCCAAACGGGTGATTCTGAACAAGGGAGGTTTCTAACGTCACATTCAAGAAAAAATGCAAATGCAGTTCCACCCCCCCTCTGGATGTCTACCCACGTCTCTGTAATTCACAGCCAGAGAGTTTGGACCGCAAATGAGCAATGCAATGCAAGATGCGTTTTTTTATTTGTCTGGAGGCACGCGAGAGTGTTTCCAGGCTCGGATGTCCTTTATCCGAGCCTCCGAACCTCTGAAACAGCAGTGGTTTAATTTTATTTTCTGGGGAAATGTGTTTATTTTTCAATGGAAATCGTTTCATACCTTCCTTCGCGCATAAACGCGGAAGTGGGGCCGGCGTGCATCGCGCCGCTGAAGAAGAAAGGGCGGAGAGTTTGGCCCCCCTTCCCGCTGCACCGACCTGTCTCTGTCCTCCTCATTTGCATTCAAGCAACAATGCCCATAATGGAGTGTTTGAGAGGGATGTTTTTGGCTCTGGCTGTGTTCACAAGGCTTTCTCATGCACTGAGTCTTGATTTTGAAGAGAGATTCGTTTGCAGTGTTGGGGAGCCATTAAGGCGCCATATAAAAGCATCAAGAAGTACCATGTCATGGGATCTTTAAAGAAAATTAATATAGAATGTATTTTTGCCACCATAGTCTGAACAAAATCTATGGGAAACACTATCTCATATTTTGTTTTCATAAAATACATAAACACAAAAAACGCCCTCACCCACAAAACATTCTTTACACACACAAAAATAAAGAAGCATTAAAAAATCTAAGTAATAATACTTATAGTTATAAATTAAAGAATGTTATATTATTCTATTAGATTATTATAATTAACTTTTTGGAATTTCTAGTACTATTGCTGCAGAAGCAGATTTTGTCCTTGGGGAAAATATATATATATATATACACTCAACAAAAATATAAACGCAACACTTTTGTTTTTGCTCCCATTTTTCCTGAGATGGACCCAAAGATCTAAAATTCACTCCAGATACACAACACTACCATTTCTCTCAAACATTGTTCACAAATCTGTCCAAATGTGTGACAGCGAGCACCTCTGCCCCGCCGAGACAATCCACCCCACCTCACAGGTGCGCCACATCAAGATGCCGATCCGACATCATGACCAGTGCACAGGTGCGCCCCAGACTGCCCACAATAAAAGGCCACCCCGAAATGTTCTTTTTTTTTTGCTTTATTGGGGGTCTGGGGACTCAGAACCAGTCAGTATCTGGTGTGACCACCATTTGCCTCATGCAGTGCAACACATCTTCTTCGCATAGAGTTGATCAGATTGTCAGTTGTGGCCTGTGGAATGTTGGTCCACTCCTCGTCAAAGGCTGTTATGGACAAAGAACACAGGTGCATTTTATTGATGGCATTTTGAATGCACAGAGATACCGTGATGAGATCCTGAGGCCCATTGTTGTGCCATACATCCATGAACATCACCTCATGTTTCAGCAAGATAATGCATGGCCTCATGTTGCAAGGATCTGTACACAATTCTTGGAAGCTGAAAATGTCCCAGTTCTTGCATGGCCAGCATACTCACCGGACATGTCACCCATTGAGCATGTTTGGGATGTGCTTGACCGCCGTATACAACAGCGTGTACCAGCTCCCACTAATATCCAGCAACTTCACACAGCCATTGAAGAGGAGTGGACCAACATTCCACAGGCCACAATTGTCAATCTGATAAACTCTATGCGAAGAAGATGTGTTGCACTGCATGAGGCAAATGGTGGTCACACCAGATACTGACTGGTTCTGAGTCCCCCGACCCCCAATAAGGCAAAAAAAATGCACATTTCGGGGTGGCCTTTTATTGTGGGCAGTCTGGGGCACACCTGTGCACTGGTCATGATGTCGGATCAGCATCTTGATGTGGCGCACCTGTGAGGTGGGGTGGATTGTCTCGGCGGGGCAGAGGTGCTCGCTGTCACACATTTGGACAGATTTGTGAACAATGTTTGACAGAAATGGTAGTGTTGTGTATCTGGAGTGAATTTTGGATCTTTGGGTCCATCTCAGGAAAAATGGGAGCAAAAACAAAAGTGTTGCGTTTATATTTTTGTTGAGTATATATATTTTCTTTCATTTGTGGAATTTCAATGATGCCACAAGGTCAAGACAAAACTACTTTGTGACATTTAAAGCTTTCAGGCAGCAGCCCTGATTTTGTTCTCGGTGATTTTCTGGCTCTCTCCAACTCACTCCGAGATCCACAGACCCAGCCCAACCAGAACCATGCAGAAAAAACCTTACCAAGACTAGACGGATCTGGTGCTGTATCCTGTCTCCCTGATTTCAGAGGGTGTGATTGACATGAGGATTAACCAGTCAGAGAGAGGCAAGCCCGTTCGCGTAAAAAACAAACAGGCTGCCAACATAAAAAAGGAGAAAAATCTACATAAAGAACTGAGAAACTGCGGATTTTTACAGAATCAACAATTGAAGCACCAAACTATTACGATGTCTAGAGGAGATGTCTTCCACATTTGAGAGCCCCGTGCTACAAATGGGACAATAAACAATAATATTGTTCATCATGATAAAAAGGGTAGGCAATAATCATTTTATACATTTTATATAATCGTGACAATCACCAACAAAGAGAATCACCATTTAATCAGCAGCGTGTGCAGGAAAAAGCTACTTATCCTTAATGTTTTCTAGATCATTGTTGTTTTCACTTATAACAAAGTACAGCACTGTAACAGTTGTTTAAAGAAATATTAACTTTTTTACAATCTGAACATTATTTCAGTAATAAAACAAGTTGATTTAATCACCCATAGCACTTTGGTGTCATTTGGAGCAGTTCCGCAGATTTTGTAGTTTAGCGATTTCCGTTAACATGAGTGCCCAGGGCAGGCGATTGCAGTCACCAAACACAAACTTTATCACTTTTCAAAGCTCAGTGTCTTAGTCTACACTTTCGTTTGAGTCAAAAGTGGCCTTTAACCCAAGATTTAGCCTTTGAGACTGAAGAGGACTTTTTTGAGTATGATGGCCATCCCTATCTTTTTAAGCCCGAGTATACGGATGAGGAGGTATTAGAAAGAAAGAAGCGGAGACAGTTTGAGGAGCAGCGCACCAGAGAACAGCCATCGGTATCTCATTACTTCTCAGAATCGTGTGCCGAATCCGCTGGCCTTCTTTCTTTTCCTTTGCTGGTAAAAAAATCGTCCAAACTGAAGTGGGTACTGTAAACATGATGGTCCAAACGTCTTACATCTTTGCCTTTCATGTTTGGGTTCATTCTCAAAGCAACTAGCCACAGCTTCTATAACTCCGGATTGTGATGAGGAAGCGTGTGAAAACTCAACTTCGTCCAAGCTGTCATTTTGTTTTCACAACTGGGATAAATGCATGTTCACACTAGGGATGTCAACAATTAATCGACTTACGATTAATTGTCGATCAAGACGGTCGATCAAAATGCATTAATTGCAATTAATCGCTAATCGCGGACACGCGCACCCGCGTGATCACGAAACAAGGCAACCGCGCACCGCGCGGCACCAAGCTCGACTCACAGCCGGCCGCAGGCGCCAACGGCACTGCAGCAGCGGGCCTCGCACGTACGTACACCGGGGCTGCTGAGCACGAGATCGAACCGCAGCACCCGGAATGCGTAGCCACAAACCAGCCGCACGAAACCAGCAGCGGCACGTGGTGGTTTAATCCTGGTTTAATCCTGGTTTAGTCCAGGCCCAGTCCAAGTTTAGACCTGGTTTAGTTCTGGTCTAGACCTGGTTTAGTTCTGGTCTAGACCTGTTTAAGTCCACGTTTAGTCCTGGTCTAGTCTCTTACTATAGCTTATATTCTTAAAGACCCTATTGAAACACTAAAATTCAAAAAAACTTCTCAATTAATCGTAAATCGATCGATAAGGTCAGTCAACTTTAGATTAATGAATTAATCAATAATTTGCATCCCTAGTTCACACCATTTCGGGTTTTCTAAAGCGGAGATGTTTTCTTTTTTCTTATTCCTTTGCTTCTTTATAACTGTAACCGAGAGCTGAGAGCGAAATCAGCTGTGAATGCGCGCATGCGCACTGTCCTCGTCATCTACTCGAAACTATGGCTAAATCTCGGATTAGAGGCCACTTTTGACTCAAACAAAAGTGAAGACTAAGACACTGAGCTTCTGTAATTTGAAAAGTGATAAAGTTTGTGTTATTTGGTGACTGCAATCGCCTGCCCCGGGCACTCACGTAAACGGATATCGCTAAACTACAACATAGAGCTGGGCGAGATGGCCTAAAAATAAAATCTTCGATTTTTTTTTTTTTTTTTTTTTTTAAATCTTATTTTAATTGATTTTTCTCTGCCCTACTCAAAAACAAATAACAGATGACAGACTTTTTTTTTAAAAGTGGCAGTAAAACTGAGATGGCTAATTATCGCCCCATCAGTATCCTCCCAGCCATCTCCAAAATTGCTGAGAAATGGGTGGCCGAACAATTAAACGAACATCTCTCCACAAATACTACACCTTTACATCCAATGCAGTTCGGTTTTCGCAGTCACCACTCCACAGAGTCTGCAAACTGTTTTTTTGTTGAAAATGTCAAAAGCCTTCTTGATAAACATGCATTTGTAGGTGCAGTATTCATAGATTTTAAAAAGGCTTTTGACACGGTAAATCACCAGATTCTTTTAACTAAATTATCCCATTTTAATCTAACTAAAGAGGCGTTGCTCTGGTTTGAGTCGTACTTGTCCCACAGACAACAATGTGTCTCCCTGTCTGGTTTTAAATCACCCTACCTTCACTGTCCAACAGGGGTCCCCCAAGGAAGTATTTTAGGACCAATTTTATTTAGTATTTATATTAATGATTTACCAGAAGTTTGTTCAAATGTCAATGTCCAGCTGTATGCTGATGATGCTGTAATTTATACACATGCCAGAACCGTACAAGAAGCTTCAGAAACATTAACATCAGCCATGACTCATGTCCAAAAGTGGGTCAAGAACTCATGCTTACAGCTCAATACAAAGAAAACGGTCTGCATGATGTTGAGTAAAAAAGCAAATGAGCTGCAGCGGTCCAATGTCTTTCTGGACGGGGTGGAACTCAGCCTCGTCAAAGAGTTTAAATACCTGGGACTGACGTTGGACCCGACATTGACATTTAAGAAACACATTAAGCACCTCACAAAAACCGTTAATTTTAACTTAGTGAATTTTAGACAAGTAAGACCCTTCATGACTCTATATGCGGCACGAATGTTTTTACACTCTATGATTCTGTCTCATATAGAGTACTGCATTACCACATGGGCACTTGCAGCTGGCACAACACTTAAACCAGTTGAATCACTTTTTAAAAAAGCTGTGAAAATATTAGACAAGAAACCATTCTCAGTTCACCACTGCACAATTTTAGACAAGTATAACTTACTCAATTTTAATAATTTTGTTCATTTTAAATACGGTTGTTTTATATATAAAGTTTTACATGGACTTGCTCCTCCTCCGCTGCAGGATTTTATTAAAACAAAGACTGTCAGTGGGATGGGAACAAGGGCCACGGCCCAGGGGAACTGTGAGGTCCCACACAGACGCACTACATTTGGACAAACTGTGCTCTCAGTCAGAGGCTCTAAGTTCTGGAACACACTCCCATTATCAATAAGAGAGACTCCAACACTGGCCACTTTTAAATCATACTTGAAACGGTGGCTAAAGGAAAACCAGACTTGTGGACATTTTTAATGTTTTAATGTTTAATGCTTTAATGTTTTAATGTTTTAATGTTTTAATGTTTGTGTTATTGTCAATTGTCATTGTTTTATTGTTTTTGCTGTGGTGTCACCTGCCTAGGGACTACAGATGGAAATTAGCATTCTTGCTATAATCTGGCATATTTACACTGCAATGCTGCAGATGTTCATTAATATGCACTGTCCCTATTAAATAAAGAATAAATAAATAAATAAATGGCTCAAAACAATGCAACGTTCTTTTATAAAATAAATACATTACACCTTGCATCAATTAAGCCGTTATCGTTTTTAAAAAAATATATCACAGTTATATAAATATCTTTCTTTTATAAAGAAGCATTTTATGGAGCCAAATTATTCCCTTATTGTGGGAAAGATGGACTGGAGTGGGTAGTGTTGTGTTTTAGTTTTAGTTTTTCCTCGAGTGATGCAGAAAAGAGGGAGCCACTGTCTGTGTTCATGTATGTTAGCTTGTGCAGTCTGTATACAGCTGTGGCAACTTCAGAAAAATATTTGTGGTGTGGTAGCACATACTTCGGGTCCAAAACTTTCACCATGTTAATGAATCCGGGCTTTTCCACAGTATATATGGGCACCATGTCTTTTACAATATGTGCTGGCGCTGTGGGGACTTGCACTTCTCCTCCTCTGCTGCGTGCCTCTGCTTTCGGCGCTAGGATACAATTGTCGTGCTGCAACAGCTTTTGAACAGCCCTTACAGCGAGCACTCGTTTGTTCTAAGTCAGACGCAAGAAAACCGAACCAGTTCCATATAACAGATGTAGCGACACCTTTGTTTGGTACAAGCTCCGGCTTTCCCTCACTCGCATGCTAGCTTGTTTAGGTGCGCCCCGCTAACTTACCCGTGTAGAGCGTGGCGGCGCATCAGTTCCGCTCGCATTTAAAATAATTTTAAAAATCTATTTTCATAAAAACACATCGTCCTGAACTGTAAATTCGAATTAATCAATTTAATCGATAAATCGCGCAGGTCTACTACAACATCTACAGAACTGCTCCAAATGACCCCAAAGAGTAAATCAACTTGTTTTATTACCGAAATAAGGTTCAGATTGTAAAAAACGTTAATATTCCTTTAAATATGGAACTCATTAATAATAAGTATAATAAATCATATGCATAATATTTTTCAAGCTGTCAGCAATTAAGTAATTATTGTAATATAATTGGTAATCACAATTATTTTTAGCTCCATGCATACCCAGACCCAACCCCACACAGCCCTGGGCTGGGAGGTTGAGGTTGTGGCGTGATGCCTTCAGGAGCCGCCATTTTCTCTGCAGCAGAAGCCATGCCATGCTCTGGGCCAAGCTGTGCCCAAGGCTGGCACTGGGCCCATCCCTGGACTCACTCTGGCTCCCAAACTGTTTCAAGATCACCTTCTACACACACACCACCAACAGGGCTGCTAATGATTGTAGCACTCCTTGATTCACAAGGAAGATAACTTGAACTTAACCCCTTTTTTGTCCAATCCAAATGTAAACACATTAGCTCATTAAGGTGTGAAATTAAATCATCTTGTGACAATTTTATCTCATTAGATCTAGTCCCATTCCTAAGCATCAATTATAATTTGTATAGGGAATGGGGTTGTCAAAAGTATCAAAAATCGAATCTATACTAAAACTAGTAACTAAAAAAGTGATATTCACAGGACAGAAATGAACCTTTCCGGAATAGCTTTAGAATGATCTTGAGCTGTATCAGAACAAGTATAAGAGCACACAGACTAGTATACGCCCACGGACCATTAATGATTATTTTAGTAGCCAACAAGCCAAATTATTTCTCTTGTAATCTGAAAATGTTTTGAAATACAGGTTGAAATATGCTGACAGAAGGATTCCCTCATCAACACAAAAAATGCACAGTAGGTACAATCCTCCAGCTAAATCAGATAGTCCTGATGAAGACTAGCTCAAGATTTGGAGATGGGCCCCACTACTCCTGAAGAGGTGTCCCAGCGGGACCATTGAAGATGGTTCAAATGCAGAGGAAAGAGAATATATATACGAATAAAGTACATTATTGATGCACAGTGTTGAGATCACTTTAAATGTAACTGTAATTTCTAATAGTTATTTATCTAGATTTTTAAATTATTTTTAAATTTCTATTCCTTTGCTGTTCTTGCACTGTGTGTTGCAACAGAATCTTATAAAAAGAAATTGCTTATTCTTTTTTTGTTTCATTTTGATTTAATAATGCCTGTCTTTGTTATAAAAAGGCATTTCTGTGTGTATATTCAGTATTAGAGTCTGTATAGTCAAAATAAAGATGATCAGAATTAGGGATGCAAATTATCGATTAATTCATTAATTGATAGTTGATTGACCTTATCGATCGATTAACGATTAACTGATAAGCGGCGTTTTTCACCTGAATTTTAGTGTTTCAATAGGATCTTTAAGAATATAAGCTATAGTATACATAACACTGAGTCAAAAATATATCATAGTATTATTATATTGTATATTCCTCAATTAATTATTCCTTAGTAAAAAGCAGACAAATGTATTGATGCTGAATAACAAAATACAGTAATCCCTCGCTCTATCGCGGTTCGCAGATTTTATTTATTTATTTTTTTTCAAATTTTTTTTATAGTGTAACATTGTGTTCTGTCCTGATTGCTGAGCAGTGCCGTTGGCGCCTGCGGCCGGCTGTGAGTCGAGCTTGGCGCAGCGCGGTTGCCTTGTTTCGTGACCATGCGGGTGCGCGTGTCCGCGATTAATTACAATTAATGCATTTTGTTCGACCAACGTCTTAATCGACAGTTAATCGTTAAAGGGACAGTGTGTAAGATTTTTACCCGTTAATTACTGAAATTGAAGATACCCATTCAAAAATACATTGTTTTCCAAGCCTTTTCACTTCCATCATGAAATCAAAGTATTCTTTTGGACTTGGATATAGTCACATAAAAGGGGGATCTTCCCCATGCAGAGGCAGCCATTTTGAATACGAGAGCCGCAGAAGGACATTTGGGCTCCGCCTTCGGCAAGGCTCGTGGTTTTGGGTAAACAACACAAGCATGCTGCCGGATCAGACATCGTAATGGATCTAACACGTGTTTTGGACTAAATTGTTTTACTGGATTTTATTCGCTGGATCCTTACGGACAAATTGAGAGCAAGTTTATGTTGAAATACAGAGTTTGACCTGTGCAAAGCATTCTAAGGTAAGCTAACCTCATTTTGTGCTTTTCCGTATAAAAGCCCCATGTGCTCGGGGAGTGATTATTGTGCAGGGAAATTAAATGCATAGTCAAAAAGAGGAGACTGTAAGGTTTCATTTGATGTGTAGAGTGTCATGGTACATGACCGGGAATGTGTGTTTTCATGAGAAAAGGGAGAAAAAAAAAAAAAAAAACGGGACCGCGTTTTATTTATACAGTAGCGGCGCGCGGCTCGTGCGCGGGTACGAGCGCGCGCCCGGGTGACCCTCGAGGTCTGCCGTAGCTAAAACAGAAAGTGCAATAGCACCATCCACCTATGCGCTACGAATCCTACACACTGGGGCTTTTATCGATTAATTGTTGACATCCCTAATCAGAATAGGACTATGAATATTTTATATGTATATTACCAGTCGTTGCAGCCATGGTCACCAATGTACCAAATGTGAGGTACAAGGCTGAACGCTGCCCCCACTCACACTTGGTCAATAACTATTTCTGCATTCCTCCCCCCTCCTCTTCTTCCTCCTTCTCCCCTTCACCAACCCTGTCCCGTCTGTGGCCTTGTTGGCAGCCGTCACTGCTGCATGTACAGTCACTACATCATGAGCCATGGAGAGACGCCACATCTCACCAGCCAAAAAACACAGACACTGCTCAGCCTCCTCCAGAGACACAAAGAGGCCAGAGAGACCAGATCAGTCAAAGGGAAATAGAATATGCCACAATAATCGCTATATCCACTTATACCGTTCAACAAAAGATAGATGGGGCATTACATTTTAGGAGGTCCATATTTACTGTAGGTACTTTTATGTACTAGTGGGAAACATTTTGTTTTGTTATTTTTTGGTGGTAAGATAAGGGTTGAGACTTAAAAGGTTGAATAAATAATGTAATAATAATACTACATCAGTTTTACATAGCACTTTTCACAATAACTTAAAGATGCTTCACAACAGTTTGACACAAAACAACGACAGGACAAACAAAACAAGTATTGAGGCATTTTTTGAACATTCAGTGAGTCGGAGTTTCTGATGTGAAGATTAAAAAATATATATATATATATATATATATATATATATATATATATAATATAATTTTAATATAATTTTTTTTTGAGTTGTGAAAGGTTGAATGAATAACTTATTTGATTCACAGATAAAAACTAAGTCCTAAAGTATTTCATTTTGCTATTTATTTATTGCAGGTCATGTTTTTTTAATGGTTTTGTACATTTAGAAGACATAATTGTGGTTTAGGGTGACATGGATTAGTTTCAGTGTTATTGTGTATACTTTCTTCAGCAATATAGTAAAAAAAAGGAAATGGCTTTACCTGAGATGAAAAAAAAAAAAAATCACTGGGTAGTAGAGGTATGCAACTATATATAGCAACTAGTTTGTTGAACTCTGTACTAGTATTACAATACTACAATTTCTAACTTGATTTCAATACCAAGGAACAGACTCAATACTCAAAATCAATTAGGATACCATGATGATACAATAACACTCTTTAGACAACAGAATGTGATTTTTTTTTTAACATCAGATTGTTCTTTTATAATACCATGTGGCCTTATATCGGTGTATTCCCTCAGTGGTCCATGGGCATATACTAGTCTATGTAAGTAAGTACGTTTTTATTTATATAGCGCTTCTCGCAGACATATGTCACAAAGACGCTTTACAGCTCATTATTCATTCACCCCATGTGCTCTTATACTTGTTCTGATACAGCTCAAGTTCATTCTAAAGATATTAATTTCATTCAACTGTAACTGAAATTGTAAAAAAATAAATCTACACATCAGTGTACGCATTGTAGCAAATGGTAATATTATAACAGTTAAGGCAGATTGCATTCTAGTGTACATATATGAAGCTGAGGTTGTATTAAATAAGCTTTATCTCTGTATTACATGTAGCATTTTTTTTTTATTGTCGAATCATATTTTGTTATTTATAATGTGTTCTGTCATGTTCCAAATAAAAGCAATCAATCACTTCCAAATGTGTTATCTTGACAGGCCTGTTCATGAACAATGTGATAAGGAAAACCTGTGATTACAAGCACTTTGACATGAGTTCACGCAGCTACACCTCCACAACATCTGCTCTAACACAAACCTTAGCGACGCCGACCCCAGTGAAGCGCGCCTCCAGCAGCTCCTGTCTGCGGGGGTCCAGGCTGTGCAGTTCTTCCATCATGGCTGCAAAGACAACACACAGATTAAGGAATTGAGTTGGGATCTGGGAGCGATTTGGGGAATTATTGGGATTTTTCTGACAAGGACTGTGATTAGGTCTATCATGATTAATTAATTCATTCATTAATCACTGCATTTATATAGTGCCTTTCAAGACACCCAAAGGACTTTACAGATCATTATTCATTCACTCCACCCTAGGTGGTGGTAAGATACTATTGTAGCTGCCTTGGGGCAGACTAACGGAAGCGAGGCTGCCAATCTGGACCATCGGCCCCTCCGACCACCACCAACACACGCGCGCACTCCACTTTCATACTAGGCAATGTGAGTGAAATGTCTTGCCTAAGGACACAACGAGTTTTTGCGACTCGAGCCCCACTGTGACACCTGGAATTCCCAGCAGTCTCCCATCCGAGTACTAACCAGGCCCTGCCCTGCTTAGCTTCTGAGATCTGACGGGATCAGGCTTTGACAAGCCGGTATGGCAGCGATAATTATTATATCATCAACTTATTTCAATATATGAAATAATATATTGATATTTTGGGGATCAATATTTAAAGGTGCACTGTCTAACTTTTTGGTTGGGGGTCCATCACCTGCTTATCTCTATGGATATTTCATTGCTCTGCCAGGAATGTTCCACAGTATGACATTAAACATTAAACTCAAAAATACCTAGAAAAACAGGCACTCTTACTGTGAGTGGGGTTGCCTCTCCACAGATCTGACCTGT
Organism: Paratrypauchen microcephalus; assembly: GCA_036785185.1. Lineage (NCBI taxonomy): Eukaryota > Metazoa > Chordata > Actinopteri > Gobiiformes > Gobiidae > Paratrypauchen > Paratrypauchen microcephalus. The sequence continues at coordinate 6,418,135 of JAVJIX010000029.1, read as the reverse complement.
AACTTGGTCTGGTTTAATCTCCATGATGCTAGAAAGGTTTAATATCATACTTTGAAACATTCCAGACAAAGGAATAACATCAAAAGAAAAGCATTTAAAGGACCCTCCACCAGAAAAGTTACACAATGCAAGCCTGTACAATAAATAATCGGGAGATTAGATTTTTTTTTTTTATGTAATACAAAAAGATTTGAGTTGTAGAGGGTTAAAAAAAGTACCTTCTATAGCTAATTATTGCTGTATTCTGATATTATTTGTTGCAGCTCAGACCTTTAATGACACTGCATATAAAAACATTTATTTACAGGGATTGTGCTGCTTTTAGGTTATTTTGTTAGTGACATTAAGTAGTTTCAATATTATCATTTATCACTGTATATCTCTGTAGCAATGTATTGTGCTTAAAAATATACTATCGTGATAGGACTTAGGATAGGATTTCAAAAATAGCCTTCTGTTCAAGTTCACATTAATAATATTAATGATAAACTGGATTTGCATGTCTTTCAAGTCACCCAAAGTGCTTGACATTGCATTATTCTTTCACTCCATTATTCTTTCCTCATCCATGGTGAGCTATACTATTGTAGCCAGAGATGCCTTGGGGTAGACTAACGGAAGTGAGGCTGCCAATCTGTGTCTTCGTCCGCCCAACGCTCGCACAGCTATTATACTAAGCAAAGTGTCCTGCCCAAGGACACAACAAGTTGGTCCAAGTGTGAATCAAACCTCAGACCTTTGGGTTGGTGGATGAGTGATCTAACCACTAAGCCACTATTGTTCCAAACACATCCAAGAGAATGTGCCAAAAGATGGAAATGGGCCTATGAACCAACAAACCAATACAAGAATCACTTCTTATTACGCAAGAGATCCAATTGTGTTATGCAACTGTTATTTATACTTCAAATAACTACTGGCCAGGTTTGTATGAATAAAAGTTCAAATATTAAGGAGTTCTATTAAGGATGTTCTATGCTAAAATCATCCTGTAAATACACTAATGAAAGGCCATCCAATTAAAGGCACAATCAGGATATCGGCTGAACCAGCATCATAAAACCAATATCCGATCCAGCTTATTTTAAGTATTGGCACAGATATTTGATACTAGTATTGGTATCGGTCCATCCCTTCTTACGGGTACAGATCTAGACTACAGATTAGCAGTTTTTTTATGCATAAAAAGACAGGATATTTTGTTGTTTGCAGAATTACTTCTGGTACGCCTAAAATTACAGCCTTTACGAATTGCTAATTGCATCCATTCAATTAATCTAGCAGCCCGATTAAGGAGCACATTGTGCCATCTGATACGTTCCACAGGGAGTGACAGATCACATTTTCAGAAGCACCCATTGTGATGAGTCACGCCTGTTTTTAGCTATATGGATGTGGAAAATTCCTATTCTGACTCATCAATAAAACGAACAATAATGCTGGCACTATTTTACGTGTTAACTAGTCTCATCTCACCAACTTCAGAAGAACTCAATTAACTCTAAACTGGTCTCTATGAAAGTGCCAAAGAAGGCCAAGCGTGTGCAGTACATTCATATTAGACATAGTCCAGATACATCATACAGCATCATGTGATGACGCCCTGGCATTATAGGCCCAGTAACATGGAGAGCTATGGAAAGGTCACCATTGAAAGGACTGCCATGTCAACCCCAAAGCTGAAATAGAGACACAGTATGTAAAAATATAACACTGTACGAAGGTGAAAGCTTTAAAAACACACCCATAAGCGAACTGATCCCTCTGTAAGCTTTGTGTTACACGTTTAATTACTGTCAAATGCAGCATCTTTCTCATTATACACAACATTTGTATGGCTTTACCTACACTTCAATCTAACTGGGTTTAGGTAATCATTTTTAAGCATAAATACAGTAAACAGATCATTAAAAGTACAAACACGTTAACAACCTGTCTAAAATTGAGCAAGCCATTACCAATCACATAGCTCTTGTTAGCCTAAATGTAGCGATGCTAACACTTTTGATTTAGCACATCAAGGCAATTTGGGATCAAATAAACAGAATATTCACAAGCTAAACCTATAACAACTCCTGACTGTTGCTTAGGTGCCCTCAAGCGACATGTATGCACAGAATATTCACAAATCAACACCATTAAAGTCATTTTTGTTAGACACACAAATGGTGGCTAATGTTAGCAAGCTAGCGGTTGTCGAAAAGAAGCATCTCCACGATAGTTTAACGGGTTTGCGCCACGTAGAAAATCACAGCTACAACACACACGCACGTCCCGGTGTATGATTGCGACCCCAGCGACGTACTTACTGGATCTGATTATGTTTCGGTCCACGGGAGGGCCTGGTCTTACGCCTGAAGCCGTCCCCGTTGTTCCCCGATGCTTCGCGGACAGACCCTCCCTGGCTACAGGCCGCGTATACAGCCCCGTCCTCCGCGTGTTGATTGCTCTGTGTCCACACGGAGAAAGACGCTGCGCAGGGGAGGCAGACACCGGAGGATTCCCGACGGAGGCCTCGACCACTTTGGGTATCCCGAACCCGCGTTGCTGTGCCACCTAGGCGGGGAAACCCATCACATCCATCTCCCCGAAGACAATTACGCACACAATGCCAGGGTATCTCGTTCCACACAATGGCGCACGACCCTAAAGATTACGACTTTTTCCACCTGGTGCAAAAGATGCCCAAAGCGAGCGCTGGGTGCCCTTATCTTTTTCTCCCCGCTGGTGAGATAAAAAAAAAAAATCGGGTTCTTGCTTTGTAGCTCCACCAAAACAAAGTTGCGTCTCGTCTCCAGACGTGAGGAAGAAAGCAAAGTATTTCGGAAGTTGTGCTGACCCCGACTGTGTCAATATAGTCCGGATCGATTCGGTTCGGTTCTCATGTTTTTGCAATGTAAACAATAATCACTAAAATCTCATATTTTCTCGTGAGAGTGTTCAAGAATTTTCACCTTCGTTCGGTCCACGCCTGCACCAAATCTCTAGTCTGGACCAATGGCAAATCTGTGTGTACACAATACAATTATATACCGCCCACCCATCCAGCCTGACATGATCACCCGCTGAAAGTTGCAATTCCCCTGTGTTTTCATGTTTTCCACGCAGTTGTTAATGAAAAGTTTAGCAGGTCACATATATCTTGTTTTCAAATTAGCATAATTTGATTACGATAATTAAATATGCTAAAAGAACACATCATAAGACAAACATTAATTACATAGGATTGCACAGAAACAAACCCAACTGCCTTACAAGTGTACCATTTTGATCATTAAATTATGAATAAAAAAACAAAAAAACTTCAGTTTATTTGAAGAGCATTAAAAAACAATTTAGTCAAATATTAATTATCAACCAGGACTCTCCCAAAGAAGGTACCTTCTATTGTCAAGGTCCATCAATATTAACAGTCAACTGGCGCTGGTAACACGACCAATCAATCAAGCAGTCGTATCCACTAGAGTTGGTTTCAAATGCTGCCATTAACAAACAATACTGCACCACTTTGATTGTGGGGTCTTTCAAGAAATAAATGATTGTGGTCCTTTTCCTTCAGCTCAGTGTTTCTGTGGTGCTTTCAAGGCCTTTGTGGTATTTGCACTGGATCCAGACTCGGTACATGGTCAGCTGCTTCCCCCTGTTCACCTGAAGACGTCTGTCCACAAGGTTCTGCACTTTCTCTAAACCAGCTGATGTGAATAACTCATGTAATTCATCTGAAATATCAAACACAATGATTCAAAGGTGAAAAGGTAATATAAGATAGAACTACTGAGGTATGTTTTTTACCTTGAGTAAAGAAGTAAACTCGTGTCCCGTCACCACGGACATAGAAGTTTTCTGAAAGGCACCTTCCTGAAAATAAATGCAGCGGTGATAATTAGATCCCCCCCACAAAAAACAAAACAAAACAATTTTACACAGCAAAGCAAAGTTACATATTTATAAACATAAACCCCTTTACTCCAGTGGTTCTCAAAGTAGGGTACGGGGTGGTCCCCCCAAAATTTTGATAACATGAATTGACTACTACAATTTCTCACGATATACAGTCCCAAACATACTACATACATGTTTTGATAGAAACACCAATTAAGTAAAAATATAATGACAAATTCATCTTTCATCCAAATTTGGTTATTAATGTGTTTTTAAAAAAAATATTTTTATTGTTTTTATTTTATTTCAAATTTTATTGTAATACAATTGTGAGGACCAATAGGGGGTCCTTGACCTAAAAAGGTTTGAGAACTCCTGCTTTAATGAACTAAATGTATTCCTACCACTGTAATAAATGTAAACCAAAATGTTCTACTTCAGTCTTCCATCAGTTTCATCATAATATTGTTGAAGTGAAATGTAATAAAACACCATGATTAGAGGTTAGATCTCACTCACAGTCGGAATGAATGTTTTTCAATGTACTTTTTTAAGCAATGAAAGAAATAGAGTTGAATGGTATTACTGTGGCAGATTCCAGGCAAAACAACAAGCAGGAGACAAGCAGGCAGCGCATCACCAACCAGAAAGGTTACAAAATGCAACTTTAATTTAAAAAAACAAAAAAAAACAAAAAAACATGATGTGCCCCTTGACAAAAATCATTAACTTAAACAGCGTAATTGGCAAGACACACCTTTCTTAAACCGTAGTTGAGCCATGTCGTAGCGTCCGTAGTCTCTGAGCAGCATCATCCCTCCCGGCTTCAACAGTCGAGCCAATCTACTGATGGACGCCTTCATCCTGAAACAAACACACAAACATACACAAACACACACAAACAAGTACTCACACAGGTGCCTGAGCAGTACTGAGGGAGCCACTGGTAATGCACCGGGGTCTTTGGTGGCTCTAGCGTGTCCTGATTAGGTTCTGATATTTGGTTCTTGTCCTATTTTGATGTAGTGTGTGCAACTGTGAAAGCACCCTTTGTTCCAGTCCCTGGTTAGTTATTAGTTATTAATTTTAGTTTTTTTAAAAACTTATCTGTATAGTGTCTGTTTTGTAGTTTAATGGGTACTATGCAAAGGTCTTCTAGAGAGGTGCTGGTTTTACTAAAAATGTTAGTATTTGCTATAACCCTGAATGAATTTGCAATTCTGTTGCCATTGTCTTATTTATTGCTGTTAACATCCCTGTATTAGACATGCACCATTGTAGTTTGTGTTGCAGGATTGAAATGTCATCATTATGGGACAAATAAAGTATATATTTTTATTATCTTATCTTTAAAAGTCACATTTTGTTCTTATCTCATTAGTACTACAACTTTTGGCTCCCATAACCGTCCTTTGGCATTTGATGTAAATAGTTTGAAAATGCCCTTTATGAACTTATACTCCCTAGAAATCAAAGTAAGTGAGAATCAAACAGAGTGCATACTTGTTGGGATGCAGCGCAGACAGTACAAAGATCAGGACCAGAACATCCAGGGTCCCATCAGGGATGGGGTAATTGGCTTCCACATCACTCAGATCATGAACAAAGGCAAAGCAGCGCCCAGGGTCGTACTCCGGATTAGTCTGATGACAAGGAGACGGTGTCAAATCATTAGTGGTTCATAGAGTTCAGATTTTACAAGAATTTCACAATGTCAATTTTTTTATTAATTACAATCTGACCAGAAAGAGTTGACTTGGTTGGAACTACAAAAGGTGAGCTGATTTGTGCTCGTAAATGGGTCTCTCACACATAAAATTATAGTCACAAGATAGTTAGCTAGCCAAAAACAGTGTATTTATTTTTTTCAGTGAGTCACTTTCACCTTTTTCAAAAAAAAAATAAAAAAATCAAACACTTAAAGAGGACCATGAGCGTTCGTATTTAGCATAGGCTCCTACAAATTTGTTGTTTAAATCCATTTTGCATATTTTCTTGAGTTTTCAAGTTTTCAGACTATCTCAAACTTTTTGTCTGTTTGCTACTGTGAGCATTGTGCCACCATGGTGCTGAATATTCTGCCAATCGAGATGCAAGTAGAACATCCCCAGCATGATGCTCACTTTATCAATATTACGTATGCAATACTATGTTGACGCCATAAAGCATGCTGACTAGATCTGATAGACTGATTTCTCTAAACACTGTTGCCTTCAATCATCCTTCTAATATTCTTAAAACTACAAATAAAGACAACTATAATAATTTCTTATAAAAACTAATTGCTTACCTTCACCAACTCGACTGCAGTACTGGAGAAGTCACAACAGTAAACAAACAGACCGGGGTCACTAAAAAGCAAAAAAATATTACATTTATCTGTCAGTAAGGAAATCAAAAATTAATTGATTATAATACATGTATTTCAGCTGCACTCACTTGTTGGTCTTCAGTATTGGGAAAACTGTGTTGCCAACTCCACAGCCAACCTAGAAATAAAATGTGTTTCTCCATTTTATTTTAATATAATACAATACCACCCATCCAATACAATATTTATAATCAAGTCATTAAGTGTTCATTACTCAAACTCTCATTTGCCCACTTTAAATAATCATAACAGTTTATTGAGAAAAATCAAATCAAGTCTAAAAGACCACAGTCTAAAATGTATTGCTATTTTTACATCTGAAAAAGTATTAAATACATAAACAAAAAATATAGAGTCACATGTAGCAAACTAAAAACACAATTGTGACTATTTAAAGCTGCCCTATGAAACTTTTCTAGTGAGGGGTATGCCACCTGCTTGCCTCCATGGAGACGCAAACGCTTTCCCAGGAATATTACACAGTATGACATTAAACATTTATTACATAGCTGACATGTTTATTTCAGGATCTTGAAAACCCTCTGTCTTACTGAGAGTGAACTCACTTGTCTAAAGATCTTATTTGTAACTTGGCATGGTAATATCATCTGGTTGTCTCCATGGAGATAAGTTTAATGGCATACTGTAAAACATTCCAAACACTGCATCTCCATGTAGACACACACACAAAAAAAGGAGAAAGAGAGAAAGAAAGATAGAGACTTCATTGATTCCAAGGGAAATTCAAAACAAGTTATATACTGCACATTATCTCATGCATTAGCTCACCTCTAGTATTCTATATGTTGCACTGGCACCTGGGAAGCTTTCATCATTAAAAGTAAGAGCTTCCACTTCACTACAATGCCCCCTAGTTGGACTGTCCTGTCTCGTGTCCTCTATGTTCGACTTTTGTGTGAGTGACTCTGGTCTGGGGCAAGACTGAGGGGCGAGCTCAGGGAACTCTGTGAAGAGCCAATGCCTGTCTTTGAAGAACCGGTTTTCATGGATGGTGTAAAACTCATTCCAGAACTCATTTGCCTTTGTGTCAAACTCCTCTGTGTGGAACAAAATACAAGAGATTTTATTTACTATACATGTCAACATTACTCACACGTTTTAAAGATAACATTTAAACAAGTACAGTTATGAGTTAACGACTTAATATGTAAACTATGCATTACTTTAGATCATGCAACAAACAAAAAGTATGATTTTTTTAAATAATTTATTTAAGTGTCATTTAAATGTATATAAAGATGACCTTGTTTTTCAGTAGGCAGGGGCTGGCTGTTCTCCAGGACTTTCTTCTTTGCTGCACTTTCTTGTTCCTCGGTCCACTCCACATTGTCCCTATTCATCAGAGATTTCCAATAGTGCTCGGGTCAATAATATTAATTCAGTTATGTCAAATTATGTGCAATCTGTGAAATACGCTACTTACACCTTATTTAACCCTACCTGTACCTTGTATTTTATTAAATTTTTTTTTAAATTATATTGTTTACTTCTTCCCCTGCACTTTTTACCATGTACTATTATTGCATGCTATTAGTACTTCTTGACTATCTTAGCGAGTCAACGGTTCTTCTGATCCTAAGCATTTCATTGCATTGTTGACCTTGTGTTGATCCTGCATATGACAAATAAACAATCTTGATCTTGATCAAAGCATAAGCACATGACAGTGATTTCTATTGTTTTCAGACTATATTATGTATCCGTAAAACCTGGATTAGACTTGCAATAGTCCTGGTTAGATCTGGTGGTACTTGGAGAGCCAAATCTTCTGTTCGGCTTTATTGGGTGTGAAAACTTTGAGAGCCACTACTGTCCTCTATTCTAGGAGCCTACTAAAATACTTTGCTCTTGTCTCATGGAGATGACAATGCACAAGTCTGAATAAAGGTTCAAATAATTACGCTTACAGGCCAAAACAAAAACAATTTATGACTAGAAATACATGTATGTTCGAAGCATGAGAGCACAGAGACACAGAAACGAAAGGATTTACATCACTTAATTGGACAATGAGATCAAAACATATGTAACGTTTGGGCACTTTCAACATACCACGCGTTATGTTGAAAAACCTGCCGTGGGTCCGTGAGAAAGCGGGTCCCAAATTGTGGCCTTTTCCCTTCATCAGAGCCAGAATCGGGGAGAATTAGCGGAGTTTCCCCGGTCTCTGGCTCCACTCCGTCCACAGCATGGGGGGCCGCCATGTTGGATCTGACGCAGCGGAAGAAGAAGGCGTGGTGTGTTCATGTGACATAGTGAAAGTAATAAAAACAAAATAAAGAAAACAATAAAAAACGACACAGTTTTTTTTAATTACATTTTTTATTTATCTATTTTATATTGTCCCGAGGTTTAAACACGTTTTGTTTCATCTGGACACGTTTAAGCTTTTTTTTTTCTATTTTGGGTCAGTACAAAATTTTAAATACTTTGAAGCACTAAACATTTTCCATACAAATAACTGCTAATAGAGAATAAGACGCGCTCTTTTACGTAGGCTAAAGTTCAAGACGAAGCATATGTCCTCTAGAGGGCGACATTTCATTAGAGTTTGACCCGCAGGATATCGCTGTCCATTCTAGTGTCCTAATATTTAATTCTACCCGAACTATAACCTCTTTTCAGCAAAAATAACCGGCAACACCAGACCAATTACCCACCAGATTTAAATATAATGTGATATTATCAGTATATATAAATGTGCCCCACTGAGGTCTATATAGGCGCTTTGTGTTACAATTTTGTATGAAAAGCGCCTTATAAATATTGTTTGATTGATTGATTGATTGATATAAAAAGTAAGTAAACATATAGCCTATGAATGATATACTCTGAGTTTGAGATATACAGGATGTGGATGTGGTCAGGCTGAGAGAACAGTGAGATGTGTGATGTGTCACTGGGAAAGATAAACATGCTTCCTTTACTGACAACATAAAAAGGACCATACAAGTTTGTACATATTTTGCTATGATGATGTTCATACTTGGAAGTACTAATGGGACTTTCAGCTCTTTTATGGGATCCGAATGTTTTGAATGTGTTCGCTTCAAAGAGCCATTCAAAAGACTGACTCTTCTTGCATTTATTTATATGACAGAAGCCAATGTGAGAACCTCATTTTATCTAAAAGCTATTCACAGAGAAATAACAGGGTAAACACTCAAGGCTCAGATTAAACAAATTTAAGCTTTGAGTTTGAGTGTGTTTACCCTAATAGTTTCACTACAATATAGAAGAAGTGAACTTTATTGATCTCACACTGGAGAAATTCTTCTCTGCATTTTAACCCATCCTATATATATATATACATATATTAGGAGCAGTGGGCAGCACACATTAGGGCGCCCGGGGACCATCTCCATGATCTTCTTGCTTCGGTTTGGTCAGGACCTAAGCTGGAGGTACCTATGGTGCATGTTTTGTCTCTCTCTCTCTCTCTCTATATATATATATATATATATACTGTATATATATATAGAGAGAGAGAGAGAGAGAGAGAGAGAGAGAGAGAGAGAGAGAGAGAGAGAGAGAGACAGAGAAGAGAAAGAGAGAGAGAGAGAGATTGAGAGAGAGATTGAGATTCTTGTGATGGTTCAGTGTTAACCACTGTAAAAATACAAATACAAAATACAAATTTGAAAGAAAAATATTGGGTTCTTTTAAATATTGAGATCTGGTTCCAACAGTGCACATTAAGGAAGTGCTCAAAAGAGCCATCACATCACAGGAAGAGAGGAAGAAAGGATCACAAGAGGATCACAAGAATGGAAAACTTTGTATGGAATTATTTTGTCTTGTCCTCTTTTCTGATCAACATTTAAAGTTTTTTTTTTATTCACAAGTACCTTCCCTGTGAATGTAGGCCTACCTGCTGCTAGGTTACTAAATATGCAATAATACATATAATACAAAAAGCTTCAGGCATTTCAATAAAACAGGAAAAAAAAACTGTTTTATTTGAAGTGACAAACAAAATGAGAGTGTGAAGCAGACACAGCAACCACAAACACCTAGTAGGTCAAAGAGACAGTCAGGTAAAACGTCACAATTCTTTGGTTTAATCGACTGACAAGCTACTTTGTACAAGCTTCTTTCCACTTAGCATACAGTGCAAACACAGGGTGTGATGGTGAAATGATGAGTTAAATCCTGAGAATAGTTCCAGAAAGCTCAAATGCATAGAAAACAACCCCTGATACCAAGAAGTTCCTTGACGCAACAGCAACCTTATAATTTACACGTTTGTACTTGATATTTCTTGTGCAATCAAAAGTAAACACTGCAACATCAAGATAATGTCTAACAAAATATGTTATAATCTCTTTGTAAAATGTATTCAGAATACTGATAACCTGCATAAAAATGGTCCAATCAGAATGCTGTATGCTGAATGCATAGAATACTTTCACTTTAAAAACACAACATAGGTTTAAAACAACTTTTGTTTCACTGTTTGCTCTGCATTTATCACTAGAGAAGAAAAATATGCAAATGCTTCCACACCACTCACTGTTGGAGCAGTGTACTCTTTTTTTTTCCTTACTAATACCATGTAGATTGAAGCCAAGATTGTGTGACCATGTATGGCTTTAATTTTTATTTTAAGTCTATTATGACTACAACTAAATGAAAGAGTAACCGTACTATAAAAAGTTTACTCAAAATAAGTAAATGAGAGACATATTTTTGGTACATGTATTTAGTTACTTCACAACACTGCATGTAGGCCTAAATATTATTTCAACAGTTGGATTTGTCTTAGATTTGATCAGCTTTTTTACAATATTTTACAGACTGTCTGTGTAAACTGTTGTTATTCACCTTATTCATTCATGCTCCTAAACCTTGTGGTCGTACTTCCGGTTAAACAGGGATAACATTAATTTCAGAGTTGGAGAATTTGGGAAAGGTTTTGCAGCTAAAATATGACATAAAGTAGGTTAATTTGTGTAAAATGTTCAATGTTCGTGTGCATCAACAAGCCACACTAATAATTCTCTGGGAGGCTTTGAAACAGCTTATAGTCCGTACTGAAGTTATCTGCTGTCAAGATCGCACCGTACAAAATAAAATACAACCCGAGTGATGATGGCACTGCCCATGGCAACTTCCAGAATAAGGTGAATAGAACTAAAATGAATTTACATGTAAAACTTTTATCCATTGTGGAAAAATGGAAAAAAACTTGTAATTGTAATACAGTACAGCAAGAGATCGCTAACTACAGACTCACAAGCACAGAGGGCTTTTTTCCAATCTACCAATACACGCCTAGTGACTGCACATTTTAGCACTACTGTGGTTAGAGGTTAGATTCCATCTCCCACCAATGCTTACTGCTGTTGTGTCATTTTGCAAGGCACTTGCAAGCATAATCTGTCTCCAGTGACTGCATATGTTGGAAAAGACCAAACACTTATAACAATTAAAAACAAATACAACAAAGTAGCGTATAAAGCATTGATTAAAAAAAACAAAAAAAAAACCCTTTAAATAGTCTTGAATGTCTTAACACCCTCTTTGTAAACTATAGCACTGTTAAACTCCCATATGAGTGCACATTGTGAACAGCAGTTATTGGCATTTTAAAGCTGCATTGTAAAACCTTCAGATGGAGGGTCTGCCACATACTTTTCTACATGGAGATGTTATTGCTTTGTCTGGAATGTTTCACAGTATGGTATTAAACCTTTCTATCAAACCAGGCTAAGTTACAGGTCAGATCTGTGGAGACAACCCTGCTCACAGTCAATTTAATATATGTAAAGTAGAGCTGCGTGAAAAGTCCCTCAGTCGTCCAGGTAGAATCCATGATAACAGGAGAAGTTCAATTTGTCAACTGGACCAAACAAACTTTGTCCAGTTGACAAATTGAACTTCTCCTGTTATCACGTAAAGTAGAGCTGTTTAATGTCATACTGTGGAACATTCCAGGCAGAGCAATGGCATATCCATAGAAATGAGCAGGTGATGGACCCCCAACCGAGAAGTCACTTGAACATTTCTTTTTACAAAATGTACAGTTAACACAAACACATATACATTTCTTCTACCGTTCAGCTCCAGTAGTCACATGACATCCTCCTCCCACATGTTTTCTGTTTTTACATCCATCGAGTCTTGACCCCTGAGATTTCACTGCATAAAATGTCTTAATTGCCTCGGTACGCTACGTTTTTGAAGGTGGAAGTGGCTCCTTTATATAAAGGGTTATGGGCCTGCAAAACGAAGCATAAATACAGCATTTAAGTTCAACAGTGTTCAAATTGTACCTTCATTTACATATTATCAGACAGTCAAGAAGCACCAACAATTAGCTTTTTCTACTGTACAGTAGAAAACAATGCATTAATAAGAACCACTTTTACACACACGGCCACTTTTATAACAGTCCTGAGATTCCAGTTTATGTATTAGGCTTAAAATAGGTTGCTGTGTCTTTAAGCAATACACTTCAACCCTTCATGTATAAACATTGCTACTCTGTTATGGTACATCCAATACAAGGAAATAATACATAGGTTAATACTGTATTTTACACGATAAAATATAAAATTATATTATTTTTAAGTGAAATCAAAAGATTTCGCGACCCCCCTGCAGTACCTCCGCGACCCCCCTGTTGAAGACCTCTGATTTAAACCATGGAATTGGCAATCTCTACTGATCTAAAGGCGGAAGGTAGCTGTTAACTGTAAAACTACAGCTTCATGACATCACAAGGTAGAACAGAGTATTGTGACCTTAGGAGATGTAGACAGACTGAGGGTTACTGAAACATGTGTGAATGAAACCAAACGCAACTCCAGGTTTGTTTGTGATGAGGTAACAATATTATAACATGGTTTAAGCTCACAAGAGTCAATCTTGTGTAATACAGGGCCTTTAGAAAGTTCTTAAAATAACCTGGTTCCTAAATATTTCCTAAGACAACAAATTTAAGTGAATGGGTGAACAAATATTTTTCTACATATTATAGTATTAGTTACAGTCCTCACCGTGTCCCATTTAGCTTTGGCCTTTTCCTCCTCAAACTTTGCATACTCGCGCCGGTCGTGGATGGTGATCAGAAGTTTCCAAATAAGGAGTCCGATGAGTCCCAGCAGCAGAATGGCCCCAGCTACAGCCAAGGACACCACCAACACATCAGGGCCCTCCGGACAAACTGAGGAGGAGAGAGGGGCAGAGAGAGGGGAGGTAAAGATAGTGTGGTTAACTTAAAGGGCTTGTGTTACACTATTTTCTGTTATAATGTTGTTACCTCATCAAAAATATGGAGTTTTGAATTCTTCTCTCAAACAGAAACCACTTTGTGACATCATGTTGTAATGCAGGTAATGTACCGTAATGTATACCTTCACTAGAATCATTTGCATAATTTCAGCCCTGGAACTGCCAATCTCAACTGAACTAAAATTAAAAGTTAGCTGTCAACTTGAAAACTATTGCTTCATGACATCACAAGGTGGAACAGAGCATTTTGAGTTTGTAGATAGACTAATAATAAAGGATTACTCAAACATGTGTGAATGAAACAAAACACAACCAGGACCTTTAATTGCAGTTGCGGTTACATGCATACCAAACATACCCAAATCTGATTATCGTCTGATTTTTAAACTTTTAAAATACTCAAATGACATTCAAACCAGGAAATCTGATGTGACTGACTATGGTTCCTCTGATTAGTCACATCAGATTTCCTGATGTGACTAATCAGAGGAACCATATTCAGTTGATTTTAGTGTTTACAAATGATTTTGATAGTCCATTAACTGCAAAAATATAATAATAATCAGATTTTGAGTGTGCATGCAACTGATGTCAACGACAGGTTTACAACAAAAAGGAGCACACAATGTTCTCTTAAAAACACAAAAGAACACTGCAGCCTAATATAGAAGTACATACTTTTACATCTTAAATTGTCAATGATCAACTTGCGTCTTTTTAATCAAGGGATCTACAGCCAATCGTCAGTAAAAAATATGTGGTTTGGAGCAGTGTTCAGAGTTTGGAGGAAGAAATTATCAGTAACCAATACATTTTGCAACTATTACCAACGTATTAAAATGAATTACCAGTGGTGGAACGTAATGAAGTAAAAGTAGTAAAGTACTGTACTTAAGTAAACATTTAGGTATCTGTATTTTACTTACTTTAAAGTGGTTCCTTCTTACTTTTATTTTACTAAATTTGAGAGCAGGTATTTTTGAACCTGACTGAAAAGTAAACATTTTTAATTGTCTGAGACCTGCTGAAAAAGTTTATTTCCAATACACAACAAAAAATATTTTGCAAATGAAAACAGCTTGGAGAAAGAAATTGTTTCTGCTGAACAAAATTCAACACAAATCTGTATCAAAATCACTACATTTGAAGCTTTGTAAGACATCAAAATGTGCACAAAATACTTTTACTTTTTAAGTGATATTTTTTCTTTTATTTGAATATTTTTTTGCTTCGGTATCTGTACTTAAAGTCAGTGTTTCCCAACCAGGGGTACAAGTAGGGGGTACACAAGCACACTACGGGGGTACTCAGCAGTATCGCTGCCAGGCGCAGGGGGAGATTTTTTTGAATTTTTTAATTCTAAATTGAGTAAATTTGAGTTAAAGAAAAGAGAGAAAATGTCTGAGAATTAAATTTTCAAATTAAGGAGATGAAATAAAATTATTTTCATTTAATTATCCGCTGTGTCACGTTCTACCTTTGGAGAATTATCAACATGAGTGAGGGGGTACTCGAGGTATGACAAAAAGTCTCAGGGGGTACACAAGACAAAAAAGGTTGGGAAATACTGCTTTAAGTAACAAAATTGAGCACTTTCTCCACCACTGCTCATTACCAAAGTGCTTACTACTACCACCATAATACTATTACTACTATTACCATAATCGCTATGACCTAACCACTGCTAACTCTGACCTACAGCTGTAATACTTCAATTTATCACTTGAAATATTACAACTTTTAGTGCTACTACAACGATTACTCCTATAGCTGCCACTACTTCATTACTGACACTAGGAGATAATTGAGCCCATACCTGGCTCTTTGACCACATATAGAACGGATTTGCCACTTTCATCTTCGTAGTACTGGAAGTGCTGCACACAGTCATTTTCATCTTTGTACGAGCAGTTCACGGCGTTACTGTCCTGAGACACTGTAACAGAGGCAAACAAAAATATTAGAACAGGTCTAAACCAGGATTAAACCACAGCGGCTCTTGCCTGCGTTCGTTCATGCGCTCAGACTGCGTGCCGTCCCGAGGGGAGGCACATCTCCTCCCCTCCTCGCTGCTCGCCTCAGCCGTGACTCGTGAGGTACACTGGCAGAGCTAGCACGAAACCAGGAAATAGACCCGCATGCGGTGGTTTAATTCTGGTTTAGACCTGGTTTAGATCTGGTCTAGAGGAGGCACGGTTTGAGCACAGGTCTCGTGCTCGCAGCCCCGCGCCGGGTCATGCTGCGCAATCACACACGTGTCCGCCCTCCCACTTCCCCCCATGCACGCAGTCGCTGCTTGCCTCAGCCGTGACTCGTGAGGTACACCGGTGCTGCTGCTAATAGCAGAGCTAGCACGAAACCAGGAAATAGACCCGCACGCGGCGCTTTAATCCTGGTGTCCAGTCCTGGTTTAGTCCAGGTTTAGTCCTGGTCCAGTCCAGGTATAGACCTTGTTTAGACCTGGTTTAGTCCACGTTTAGTCCTGGGTCTACAGTCTCTTAGCCAATCAGGACGCAGAACACAGTGTTACACTATAAAAAAAGTTACACTATAAAAAAAAAAATTGGAATGGGGGCTTGGAACGAATCAGGCTTTTTCCATTGAAATAGCTACTCAACTTACGAAAAATTCACGTTACGAAACCACTTCTGGAACGAATTAATTTCGTAAGGTGAGGTACCACTATGCAATAAGTTCACATCATAGACTGTATAAAGAAGTGGAGTAAAAGAGAGTAATGTCACCCCATCCCATCCCATGCCATCCCATCAACCCAAAACATGCACCATAGGTACCTCCAGCTTAGGTCCTGACCAAACCGAAGCAAGATCATGGAGATGGTCCCCGGGCGCCCTAATGTGTGTGCTGCCCACTGCTCCTAATATATGTATACCGGTATATATATAGGATGGGTTAAAATGCAGAGAAGAATTTCTCCAGTGTGAGATCAATAAAGTCACTTCTTCTTCTTCTTCTTCTTCATAGTGTTCTGCTCCAGTCAAATGAAGCTCACACAGTTCCGTATTAGGATTAGGAATTCATATACGGACAAAATAGTGAAATAAAAACACCCGGACCAGGACCATTTTAATACGAACATTTTAAGATAAAAATGAGGAGCCTGACAGCAGCAGTTATAGAGAGAGGGGCAACATTTTCTCAATACAAAGTGAATGTGGATGAAGCTGGAAGCACCCCCATGCTCACATCCTTTTGGAACGTGGCGGCTATCAGGTTAGCTATGTCCATTTATATATACAGTCTATGGTTCACATTTTAGATATAATAGGGCATTCAGAATTGTACACACACACACACACACACACACACACATACACACACACACACACACACACACACACAGTTTTTTTAAGCTCAGTCCAAGCCAAGCAAAGTGTGAATGCGCTCTTACAGACACATGAATGAGGTGCAATGGATATATATTGGGTTTATAACTTACCCGCTCCGATCCCTTCACCTAAATTGTCCACAACTTTAATTTCGTCTCTGCAGATCCGGTTGCAGCTGTTGTCTTGCACGTACTGTCCTCTCTTGAAATGCTGACACTCCACACACTGCCTATGGAAAACAATAGGTATTATTAGCTCAGGGGACATTTTACTTTAATTACTGAAAACAAAACAAAAACAGCTTTAGTTAAAGAATCTCACTCACCTTTTTTCCATTTCCTGCTTGAACATTTCTAACTTGTTTATAACTGCAAACTATGTAGGTGTTAATACAATCTATGTTTAAAGCAGTGACTAACAATTGTTTTCTTGACAACGCAGTACATGAAACCTTATTAACACTAGGAATTCTGTTTATAGTAAAAGAAGAACGTTTCTGACTACTTGCAATGACTCTTGAATATAAAGTATGGAGTAGGAAAATCTTGTATTAGTTAGTTGGGGGATATGGGAATTATGTTTTATAACGTTTTATTTTTGTGACATGAAGATGATGCTTCCTTTTACTTTAAGTTACTGAATCGCTGCACAGGGGTTGTCTTTTTTTTTTTTTTTTTGGTTAAAAAAGAATGTTATTAAATTTGACCTGTTCCTTCCTACTGTGCATAAGTCAGTCATAAGTTGTAGTTATTATATTTTATTATGTGATTATTTTACTAATGTTTTTCTGTTGAACTACAAATGCTACAAATATGTGTATATGGTGTTTTATTTCATGTATCTACTGATCCAAATCTTTTAATAATATTATTCACATTCATGAATGACAGGTGAGTTCTTCTCTCAAACAGAAAACACTGTTCCATCTTGTGATGTTGTGTGGCACTACATAACTGCTCCACTGTGTCTTTAAAATCCATACACCTTCAGTTAGAGCTGGGCGATATGGCCTAAAAATAAAATGTCCGATTAAAAAAAAAAAAAAATCTGATTTCTGATTTTAATCGATTTTTTTCTGCCCTACTCAAAAACAAATAACAGATGACAAATAACAGATGACAGACAAATGGCTCAAAACAATGCAACGATCTTTTATAAAAGAAATACATTACACCTAGTATCAATTAAGCTGTTATTGTTTTTAAAAAATATATATCACAGTTATATAAATATCTTTCTTTTATAAAGAAGCATTTTATGGAGCTAAATTATTCCCTGTTTGTGGGAAAGATGGACTGGAGTGGGTAGTGTTGTGTTTTAGTTTTAGTTTTTTCTCGAGTGATGCAGAAAAGAGGGAGCCACTGTCTGTGTTCATGTATGTTAGCTTGTGCAGTCTGTATACAGCTGTGGCAAGTTCAGAAAAATATTTGTGGCGTGGTAGCACATACTTCGGGTCCAAAACTTTCACCATGTTAATGAATCCGGGCTTTTCCACAGTATATATGGGCACCATGTCTTTTACAATATGTGCTCGCGCTGTGCGGACCTGCACTTCTCATCCTCCGCTGCAGGCGCTAGGATACATTTGTCGTGCTGCAACAGCTTTTGAACAGACCTTACAGCGAGCACTCGTTTGTTCTAAGTCCGACGCAAGAAAACCGATGTAGCAACACCTTTGTTTGGTACAAGCTCCGGCTTTCCCTCACTTGCTAGCCGCGTTAGCTCGTACAATGTTTGGGTACGCCCCGCTACCCATGTAAAACGTGGCCGCGCATTAGTTCCGCTCGCATGTAAAAAATAACAAAAAAAATTGATTTTCATAAAAACACATCGTCCTGAACTGTGAAGTCGAATTAATCAAATTAATCAATAAATCGCGCATGTCTACCTTCAGTAGAATCATTTGGATGATTTCAGGAATTGCCAAACTATACAGCACTAAAGGTAAAAGTTAGCTGTTGAAAACTTGTAAACTACACAAGGTGGAACAGAGCATTTTGAGCTTTGGAGATGTTGACAGACAATAATAAAAGATTACTCAAACAATACACAACTCTAGGTGTTTTTGATGAGGAAACAACATTTTAACACATTTTAAGCTCACAAGAGTCAATTTGGCTTTATATCAGTTCCTCCTTACTGTTTGATGGTGCAGGAGTCAGGGCAGGTAGGGCACTTCTCACAGGTGGCTCCGTAGGCTCCAGGCTGGGTGCACTGGCACACACCACACTCACAGTTGCCCCGCCCGCTGCACAGGAGCCCGATGTGGGACATACAGGTGTCTGTGCGTGTGGTGCAGTTACAGTTCTCCCCCTTCCAGCCTGCTTCACACTGGCAGAATCCACAGTTGCACTTCCCATGATCTGTGGATGGGACAATAAGCAATCATCATGATAAATTTATCAATTTATCATGATAAAAAGTGTACTCAATAATCATTGGTTCTTATCCATAACATTTTTAAACTCCCAAGCAGCAAACTTTAATCAATTTGTGCATAATTGTTATTGTGCATAATCGTTAATCACAATTATTTTGGCCATTATAATCATTACACCAAATTTCAATATTCTCCCATGCCATCTGTGGACAAATAGCAACTCATTTAAAGGGCCTGCATTACACATTTTGAGCTTTGGAGAAAGATTGATAATAAAAGGTTACTCAAACATGTGTGAATGAAACAAAACACAACTCCGGGTGTGTTTCTGAGGAGGTAACAACATTATTACATGGCTTAAAGCTTACAGCAGTCAGTTTTGTGTAATATAGGACCTTTATAGAAACTATATGTAAGATTTTAATTTTAAATTCCATAAACATGACCTAACTGTGTCCCAAGATATGAATGGCATGTTCAAATCAAATATAGCTTTTACTGATAATAATTGTAATGCTGATTTATTCATAGTTACAAAAAAATGAACGTGATGGCCAAGTTGTTAATGTTATAATTTGGTGTTTTGGTTCTCAAGACAATTATCCAATCAGAAAGAAGAATATGCATAAGTCTCTCATTTGGGTTACCAGTTTCAATGATTAAATCCATTTGGTATAAACCTAAAATGACTCTCTCTGATCTGAATCATCACTGTTTAAACCCCAGCTCCTGTAACTAATCCTTAATCAGTGCTTCTGCTGCTGTAGTATGCTGTCTACTGAGAATGAGGAAAACTTGTATGTGTCCTCTATTTGTGAGCTGAGGCAGTGGCAAATCAGGTTCAGTTGCGATTGAAAAAAAAAGCCTACATATTTTAAATCTGTCAGAGTGGAGGCTACATACATTTATTTTAAAATACTGAAACTAATGGTTGTTTTTCAAATACAAGATTCATAAAGGTTGTGTGGATTTCTGACTAACTGAAATTGAACTTTGCTACACTTTCCATATCATTACTAGAAATCTTAAAACATCACTTCCTCTTTCCCTGAGGAATTTTCATGTAATTACATAACATACACTTTAGGTCATCATGCTATGTCTATCCATACTATAAAGCGTAATAAACTAAAGTGCTCCTTTTCCAGTACGACAATATATTAATAATATGTATGCAAATTCAGGTACTGCACTCTTGTTGTTGGAAGTTAATCCGTTGAAACTTGACATGATTCTAGTCACAAACAATACAAATTGGCCACAATATGTAAGTACAGTTAATATAAATTACAAAAGACATGCTTTTATCACTTCTGGTTCACTTTTTCAATGCACAAAGTATAAATATAAAGGGCCACATTTAAATTAAAGGTCCCATATTACGAAAAATCAATTCTTGTGAACTTTTAGCCATGTTATGATGTTACCTCATGAAACTCATACCTGGAGCTTTGTTTTATGTTTTGTTTCATTCACACATGTTTGAGTAATACTGGATTGTTATGCTCTCTGCATCCTCAAAGCTCTCTGTTCCACCTTGTGATGTCATGTACTTGTAGTTTTCAAGTTAACAGCTACCAGAGATGGGCAACTCCAAGGTTGAAAACATATACATAATTCTAGAGAACTCTGTGGAGTTTAAAAACAGAGTAGAGCATTTCCTGTATTACCACATAACATAACGAGGCGGAACAAAGTGTTTTCTGTTTGAGAGAAGAACTCTAAATATGCAGCATTTGTGTGTTAAACATGTGTGAACGAAACAAAACACAACTCCATGTTTGTGATGGGCAACCAACATAAAAACATAAATCAGAAAATAGCGTAATGTGGGCACTTTAATTTGTTTTTGAGATGTTTATGACTGTCTGTTATTGGAAGTAAAGCCAGACCAAGCCCTGACACATGTAGACAAAATGTAATGGGTTTGTGGCTTCAGCTTATAATATACAACATAATACACTATTATAATACACAACATAAAAAAATAAATAAATAAATTAAACCAATGTTGTTGTTGTTTTTAATTTGCTATTTAATAAGTTATCAGTTAATTAACATTTAAGCAGTTAGAATCAGTCACCATATAATCATACAAATAATAATAATAATAATAATAATAATAATAATAATAATAATAAATACAAATATGGTAAAGTAAAGTAAGTACAGTGAATCGTATTTTGTTCATTTGTCCAAGAAATATTTGTCTGTTGTTCAGGGATTGCTCCTGACAAAAGCAGGAAATGCTTCACAATGAAAAGTACAACTAATGAAGAACTGCACTTCCATAAAGGGCTTCCTGAGCTCAGAGGGCACACAGGAAATGTCATACCAACAGTAGTCCTTATACTCTCACTACTGATAATTACACGTATACACCCGTTTTGGCATATTTCAGAACATAACTGCTTTATTCTTTGCAACATTATCTTTATTATACAGTATTTTATGGTAACTAAATAGTGTTTGGAATTAACATAAGATAAGACAGTTGCTGTATGATTATGAGTTTGGGTTTACCTGGCCAGCCAAATGATATCTCTCTGTATTTCCTATACACCGCGATACCATTTGGACACTCTCCATCCACTCTCGCTCCTCCGGTTCCAAACCGACTCCGCGATTCTGATTCGTTCAAAGATGGTGACGTCAGTGCACCCGCCTTTGCCCGCAGCGGAAGTTCCGCCTCAGTTTTGAATCAAGATGGCGCAATCTCTGATTGGTTCACTTAGCTGTCTGTCTACGCGCAACCGCAGCGCATTCTGTGGATCAAACGTTACCAGACTCACTCGCTGGTACAGCGATGAGTCATGGATTCTTCCAGGCAAAGTTTGGGTAGTATTTGGGCCTTTATTTCACTGTCACTAGTTGAATTTTAAGCATACACTACAGAACAAGAGGTAAAAAGTGCATGTTAACTTGAAAACGTGAAACAGGTCAGACATCACAAGGTGGAGCAGAGCATTTTGAGCTTTGAAGATGTAGAGAGACTAACATTGCAGGATTAGTCAAACATGTATGAAAACAACTCCAGAGTCACTCACAATATATTATACAATTTTGTATAATATAAGACCATTAACTCTGTCATACCTTAAATGCAAATGTTAAAGTTTAGGTAAAAATGAATAGGAATAGAAATAAAACTTTTCAGAACCAGCAGTGCTATGAGTTGTTTTTTTTCCCCCTGCTATGACGCAATCGTGAGCTGTTCGGTCTAATACTTTACACTGACTGGCTGCACTAGGCCCATTAGAAACCACATGGATTTTAGCAGGAGGCCTCGAGAAGGAACTGCCCATTCATGATTAAGAGCAGTGTGAGTCAGATCTCAGCTGGAGAAGGAACTAGTCATAAAGTAACACCAGCAGAGCCAAAGTCCACTTTTCTACTCCTCCAAAACAACAGAGTGGCTTTATAAACTGCTTTACAAACATAGCGACTGCTTCCTGGGCGCTGTCTCTGCTGCTTTTGGTCCACTGTGTGTTCTGGGGTCAGCTGGGGTTAATGGTTAACAGTAGGACAGTAAAGTTACAACTTCCAGAGTTTGTGGACATGACAACAAGAAAAAAAGAGAGAAACTAGTAGTAGAACTACTACTACTACTATTAGTACTACTAAGAGATCTTCTTCTACCACTACTACTGCTACCACTACCACTACAACTACTACTAATACTAATATTAGATCTACTGCTACTACTTTTGGAAATACAAATGCAACTGGTAGCAACTGTTACACTGATGTTTTGCTATTATGATATATAATCCTACTACTACAGCTACTGTTACTAATAAACTAGTTTTACTTCTACCAGTTGTTCCTGTACTAAAAATTCACACTTGATACAGAGGTCTGATGCTCTATCCAGGTTTTGATACCAAAATGATAAACATTACATAGAAAGTAATTTTCATCACTCTATAATTGTAGTTTCTTTTACAAGCTTTAGTCTTTTTGACAGTTATAACTTTAAGGTAGAAAGTCTTCCCATAGTATAATTGTTTACTACTATAACAACAAGAACTACTACTACTACTACTACTACAGTACACTACTAATACTACTGCTACTACTGCAACTATTACTATTTGTACAGACACTCAGCTCAGTCAGTATCAGTCGTGACTTTACATTGGGAAAACAATGGTCCCAGTGAGAAGGGTACAGAATAATAATAATAATTTAAAAAAAGCAATTTTCACTCAACCAGAAAAGAGGCTAAAGGATCAAACAAGACTGATTTAAGCACTGAGTACATTTTGGGCCAAGTACCAACAGAGGAATGTATATCCTGCTCTCTCGCGCTCCCTTCCTCTCTCTCTCTCCATCCCTTCTCTCGTTCTCTTTCTCTCTCCCCTCGCTCTCTCTCTCTCTCCTAATATTTACGGGCCCTGGGGCAGTACTTGTCTGCTCCTGTCTCTCTTTTTCTCTGCACGCTTCAGCAAAGAAATACATAACCTCTGGGGCCAAGATAGAGAGATTTTTAGAAAGAAGCGCCTTGGGTAATAATAGAGCTCCATTTGAACCTGATCCTACAGAGATTACATTAAAAGATGATAAAACAGTATTTCAAAAGGTATTTAAAAAGCTGCTGGTGACATTCTGGTGACTTCAGAAAGGAGGTGAAAACAGTTTACACTTTGAAATAACACTTTTATGAGAGTACATTGAGACAAAAACTTCAAAAAAAAAAGCAGAATTTTTTCACAATTCGCCAAACTACTAAAAGGACCTATATTAAGCCATGTTATAATGTTGTTACCTCCTCAGAAACATACCTTTATTATTAGTCTGTCTACATCTCCAAAGCTCAAAATGCTCTGTTCCACCTTGTGACGTCATGCAGTGCTAATTTGCAAGATGAATGAAGTTAAAGTGAAATTATGTGAAATTATCCACCTGATTCTACTGAAGGTGTATGGAGTTTAAAAACACAGTGGAGTACTGTGGCATCTTGCTTCTCTGAAAGATGCACTATGTCTTTTCTTGTGGCGTGTCATATAGGAGTAAATCAATCAAACACTGTGGAGACAAACAGATGACATGTAGGTAGAAGACCCCACTAACAGTAAAAATGCATGCGTTTCTATGCATTTTTAAGTGATAAAAACTTTTAATCAAACAGATACAGTAAGTACAATGCCATACAGTGGAACATTTCAGGTGATGCAATAACATCTCCATGGCGATGAGCACATGATGGACCCTCCAGAACCAGAGTTTCATAGTCCACCTTTAAACGTATGCCATTTGTCTATTTGTCATATTAAAACCTCCTTTTATAAAGACAAGTATATGTTTAAATATGGTTTATTCTTTGTTTAGGTCAGATTAGTGGATTTGTCTAAGATTTTTCCAGGTTTAGACTCGGATTAATCCAGATTTTGTCCTGTTGAGTTGCATTTTTATCATTTAATGGGTTTATAGGCTCATAGGCACATTTATAACTTGGTTAGAATCTTGCACAAACCTTGCTGTTTCTTTTTTTATGTCCAAACAATGATTTTCAAACAATCTCATGGCATTGACATTACATTACACCCACTTTTAAAGTTCCTGTTAATTTTGTAACCTTTTTAATACCTTTTATTATAGAGAATCTAGTTGATACCTGCTACTACTTGACTTTGCATATCTCTGAAACAATCGCAATATTACCCAATTTTCAGTCACTCTTGTCTCTATGCCCAATCCAGGTTTAGATCTGGGTTAGTCTTAGTCTTAGTGTTCTTATCTCAAACTAAAACACTTTATTCCACCTTGTGATGCCACACACAACTGTACACAACTGTAACACTCCATACACCTGTACTAGAATCATTTGGATCATTTCAGCCCTGGAATTTCTGCCAAACAAAAGCTAAAATGCAGCTGTTAACATGAAAACTTCAGCCTCTTGGCATCATAAGGTGGAACAGAGCATTCTGAACTTTGGAGATGTAGACAGATAATAAAATATATATATATATATATATATATATATATATATATATAAAAGAAGATAAATATAAAATAAAAATAAATGGTTACCCAAACATGTGTGAATGAAACAAAACATAACTCCAGGTATGTTTTGATGAGGTAATAACATTATAACATGACTTAAATCTCACAAGAGTCAATTTTGCGTAATATAGGGCCTTTAAAAGATCATTAATGAAAAAAGTCTCTATAAAAGCAGGCTCTTGACTTGTTGATAAAAGTGAGACATATTTTTAGGCAATTTTAGCATGCCCTCACACACCCCTCCTTATCCTCTGACACCACCATAGCACACTGTACTCAGGATTTCTGCATATTTGGGTGTTACAGATTACTCAACTCTTTTAGAGTAATCCAACCAAGAGCAATAAGACAATGAGGAGTGAATGGGCGGTGCAGACAAGGAGGCATTTTTACTTCCTAATATGGTAGTGCTGAATGGAGTCTATAAGAAACAATGATACATGTATTCTGTTTGTTGTTATTACAGTCATTAGAAATAAACAGCTAGAAATAGCTTTTAAGTTTGCATGAATATCTTTTTTATATTACAAGAGAAAAAATACGGTTGTCATAATTTCAAACCTGATTTAGACAATTGTTTGATATCCAATCTAATAAATTATAATAAAAACAGCTGAATGTAATTTTTGACAATTGTGAATTTGTTTTTTAAACATTATTATGATATGGCCTTGTTCTGATATAAATCAGGTCCCTCTTCCCCATTCAGAGTTCCTTGTGAACAGTTATCCTTGTTCAAATGATCTACCTTCAATACAAGTTTTAGTATAAAGTACTGAGTATATATCTGAGCATATATTTGTGTTAAAATGTTGATTTATGATGGGCAAATCCCACCCAGCACACAAATACACACACTATTTAATTTTCTTAAACCAGATAGCACTGTTTTAATGTGTTTTGAATTCCCTCCCCACATTTAGAGATTGGAAACTTAAGATATAGCTGCCAACAGCTTTTCTGATCGCTGCCAATCACTCATTAATTCATGTTAATAATAATAATAATAATAATAATACATTTTATTTCAAGGCACCTTTCTAGACACTCAAGGACACCGCACAAAGACAATCAATTAAAAACAGTTAAAAACAGGCAGTATATACAAAATAAAATGTTCTCAGGGACTGCAGATGGAAATTAGCTCGAAGAGCTATAGTCTGGTACAAAGCATCTCTTCACTGATTGTGATTAATGCTCCTGTACATGGTCCCTGTCAAATAAATCAAATAAAGAAAATAAAAATGACAGCTGTCTTGACCATAATGCAACAGTAATTAAAGGTCCTATGTCAAATTGATTTTTGTCTGTTTTTTTCTCCTCAAAACCGTGGAGTTGTGTTTCATTTTATTCACACATGTTTAAGTAATCCTTTATTATTAGTCTATTAGTTAGTCAGTTATTTTACATCTCCAAAGCTCAAAATGCTCTGTTCCACTTTTTCAAGTTCTCAGCTACCTTTTACCTTTAGTTTAGTAGAGATTGGAAATTCCAGGCTTGAAATTATCCAAATGATTCTAGTAAAGGTGTAAAGAACTTAAAAATACAATGGAGCGCTTCAATTAATTACCACATGGCATAAGAAGGTGGAACAGTGTGTTTTCAGTTTGACAGAAGAATAATAATAATAATAATTCATTGCATTTATATAGCGCCTTTCATGACACCCAAAGCGCTTTACAGTTCATTGTTCATTCTCTCCACACTTGGTGGTGGTAAGCTACTTTCTGTAGCCACAGCTGCCCTGGGGCAGACTGACGGAAGCGAGGCTGCCAATCTGCGCCATCGGCCCCTCCGACCACCTCCAACACTCACGCACATACCACTTTCATACTAGGCAAACGTGGGTAAAGTGTCTTGCCTAAGGACACAGCGACAGTTTTTTTTTTTTTGTGCAACTGGCGCCCCAGAAGAACTCTGCATAAATATGCAGGGTGTGTGAATGAAACAAAACACAGCTCTAGGCATCTTTTTGATGAAGAAACAACACTAATATAGATCAAAAAATTGCATAATATGGGCCCTTTAATACCGTATTTTCCGCACTATAAGGCGCACCTTCAATGAATGACCTATTTTAAAACTGTTTTCATATATATAAGGCGCATAGAATAGAAGCTACAGTAGCGGCTGACTACGGTAGCCGTGATTAACCAATATTGATCCATATATAAGGCGCATCGGATTATAAGGCTCATTGTCGGCTTTTAAGAAAATTGAAGGCTTTTAGGTGCGCCTTATAGTGCGGAAAATACGGTACTTAAAAGTTTGGATGTAACTGCTGGCTTATCATTAAACTGCTACAGCCCACAAAACACTCAAATAAATGACCAAGCAATAAAAACAAACCCTACATGCATATCTCTAAAGCTGAGCAACTGTTTCCTGTTAAATATGAGGCCACAGTGACTAGACAGAATGACACAAACATTTCTTAATCAGCATAAGCCCAGTTAAGCTTATTTCCTCAAATTCTATCTCCAATATACTGTACGAGATCAGGTCCAGACTGTTACCACACTAGGGGCTGTTTAAGTTTTGTTACTGTAGCAATGATTTCCTGCTGCGTGAGGTAAGAACCCAATCACAGAAGTAATTGAGTGTGCTGAGT
The DNA here is from genome assembly GCA_036785185.1 of Paratrypauchen microcephalus. Taxonomy (NCBI): domain Eukaryota; kingdom Metazoa; phylum Chordata; class Actinopteri; order Gobiiformes; family Gobiidae; genus Paratrypauchen; species Paratrypauchen microcephalus. The sequence goes on along the minus strand of JAVJIX010000029.1, from coordinate 6,390,272 downwards.
TAATACTTGAGTTCTTAATGGTATTATTGGCAGTTAAGTGGTTACACATTTGAAGTGGTGTAAGAGGTAATGCAGTGTAAAGAAGAAGAAGATATCCATTATTTATCCCCGTATGGAAATTATTTATCTGCATTTGACCCATCCTTTCGGGAGCAGTGGGCAGCTCATCTTTCAGGGACCTGGGGGGAAGTACCGTGAAGGGTCTTCCCCAGGGACCCCCCCCCGGGTGAAAGTCAAGTGACTTAACAGTTGAGCTAACCAGCCAGTAGAGTAAATAATATCACTGAAAAAAAAGCACACACGCCAGCAGATACCAAAACACCAGTCAACAAAAAAAATGTAACTTTGCTAATGGATTGTAGACTATGGAGTAGTTTGAACATGTCTTTTGTACATGGTAAGGCAACAATAAGCACTATCACTGCCATCAGTGTTAAGTTAATGTGATTCTGTTACCCATACCATGAGTTAGACCCACTAGAACAAAGATGCTAACTCGTGAGAAGTAATTAAGTATGTAATCTGTGCTACATAGAAGTTTATGTGTACTTAAAAATATTTCTACTACTGTTCGTAATATAAAGCCAACTGTTTTACCTCCTTGATTAGAGATTTTAATGGTGCACTATGTAACTTTAATGCCTCCTTTTTTCCCTGGAATAATCCACAGTATGGCAATATTAAACTTTTCTATCTCCATGGAGACAAACAGGTGAAGTCATAGGCTAACTCACAGGACAGATCTGTGAACGGGCAAGCTCACTCACAGTAAGAATGTACTTGTATGCTGCTCAAGGGATTTTTAGCTATAAAAACTCCAGTAAGTGATTAAATTCAAGATAGATAGATACCAAGAAAATCAATAACATGGAGACAATCTGGTGCCCCTTTAAGAATGTCCTCAAAAGTTACTAAACAAAATCACTTAAAACTCAGCTTGCTTTAGGTGACAATACACAATACCGCTAAAAACCAGGCTAGTTTACAGGTCAGATCTTTAGACAAGCGAGACCATTCACTTTAAGAATAGATGAGGACAAGCTGGTAGCAGATCCTCCACCAGAAAAGTTACATAGTGCTTCTTTAAGTGCAGTATGTCCTCAAAAATGATTATATAAAATCACCTATAACTCACCTCAACTCACACTGCTTTAGGTGAAATAAGAGGCACATTACAGGCAAATACCCGAGCCTTAATCCTGGAGACCATGTCCTGATGTGTGCTTTGATTAGTCAGGCTTAGCCACAGTAAGAATGTAAACGCAAGAGGTGTTTACAGATGTGAGTGTTAGGATCTGACTCAGCTCCGACTCCGAACGGACAAAGGAAGGAAAAAGACAGCACTCCACAGCACTGAGAGATTTACTGGAATGGGGAGTGAATGGAGAATGTATTTGGATTGAGAGGGATGTAATGGTCATTTTGTTTACGTTTATCTGATCCAGCCGGATTATTGCGAAACTGAACGCATAATGGGTCGCTCTTTACAACAACTACTAGTACACAGCAAAGGAATGGGATTTTAAAAGGCCCATACTATTTTCTGATTTCTATGTTATAATGTTGTTCCCTCGTCACAAACATACCTGGAGCTGTGTTTTGTTTCATTCACACGTTTAACAAACCCGCCGGACGCGCGAGGGGAGCGGAGACATGAGTCACTGGATCCGCAGGAAGCACCGCGCTCATCCAACGGCACTGCCACATCCCGGGACGCGACGCGCACCAACCCCTTGGAGAAGTGTGCGACACGTGCACCCCTCATCGTGGTCAAATCCGTGACAGAGCAGCACGCGAGGCTGCACATACACCGGGGCTGCGAGCACGAGATCGAATCGCGGTACCCGGACCGCGTCCTCTCAGCCAGCATGAAACCAGCCGCATGAAACCAGCAAAGAGCGGCACGTGGTGGTTTAATCCTGGTTTAGACCTGGTCTAGTCCCGGTTTAGTCCAGGTCTAGACCTGGTCCAGTCCTGGTTTAGTCCAGGTCCAGTCCAGGTTTAGACCTGGTTTAGACCTAGTCTAGTCCCGGTTTAGTCCCGGTCCCCCCCGCGTCCACCATCTATCAATCGGCAAAGGTCTACAGTCTCTTAGCCAATCAGGACGCAGACCAAAATGTTACACTATAAAAAAATTGAAAAAAAATTTTTTTGAAAAAAAAAATCTGCGAAACAGCGAGGCCGCGAGGCGCTCTGGAAATGCCAATCTGTGCTAAAAGAAAAAGGTAGCTGTTAATGTGTGAATGAAAACGTGTGAATGAAACAAAACACAGCTCCACGTAGGTTTTTGAGGAGGTAACAATATTATAACATGGATTAAACCTCACTTTAATAAGATGGAAATAGCAATTTACACAAATCAAAACAAAGTATTCACATTTAGGTATCTTCTAAACCTAGGTGTGTAATGCAAAATCAGAGTGGGCCTTCTCTTTACTCACCCGAGCACAGCGCCCCCTTGTAGCGGAGGCAGTTGAACTCATCACACTCGCAGTATCGCCCCCACACCTGTCCGGCTTCATTTGAATGACAGGCACACTGGCCACACAGACAGTCCCCCCTTCCACTGCACATGGGACCACCAGATTTGGGGATACAGTTGGCATCGTCCGAAGGGCTGTAGTCCTCCACCGAGCACTCGCAGCGGGGTCCCAATCTACCCCCGTTACACTTGCAAACGCCACATTCAAATGTGCCATTGCCCTGACTGCAGAGGGCGCTGTTGGGCTGGGCGCTGGCTTCACATTCACATTCACAGGCGAAGTCCATGGTTATCTCCAGTGAGTCTTTAAAGCCCAGAGGTTTGATTTTAAAGGTGCGACTTTTCTCTTTGGGGCAACTGCGCAACTGAGCCTCCACACTGAAAGAAACCTGGGCAACCAGATTTGTATAAGTTAATATTAATAATAATATTAAGAAATATTATAAGCTTTTTCAAAAACATTCTTTGTTATATGATTGGATATTTTTCAAAGTTTTTTTCAGGCTGCAAGTGACTGAAGCCACTCTGGAGCTCATCAGTGACTATTTATTTTTCCCATAGAAATTCCATAGAGTTCAGTTACCATGTAGCAGATTAACCATGAGCAAGCTTGCAAACTTATATCATATATATTTTTCAGAAAGTCTGTGGTGGAAATGAATGGGAAAATTTGGGCAGTCACTGTTGAGCTCCATAAGTATTAGGCTGGTTAATACAAGGACAACGATTAGTAATAGTGCAAATACATGTACAAACAAATGTAAATGTACAAAACCAGTAACAGGCTAATACAGTGACACAGGTAATGACAAGACTGTCTTGCTAAATGACACAAAGACAGTATGAGCTGGTAAGAATTTGGAAGTAGTGGTCAGTCTGCCTTAAGTGTATTCAGCGGTAAGCCAGTGTTAATGCACAACACTGTTAGAGGGGAATCCATACAGATTCACATAAAAAAAACACACTATCCCTTTAAGGCCAAAGTATCAACATCAGTATCGGAAAAGAAAAAGCTAGATTGGTGCATCGTTACCATGGAGACAAGGAGTGTATAGGGCAAGCAAAGAGGAAAATACAGAAACATGTGCTGACAGAAACTATTCATTCAAGACCATAACTTTTTACTCTTAACTGGTGCTGTAGAATATTATAAGTGTGACTGAGTACATACAGTGTCTCCTATTTTCAGACCGGAGCAGGATCGGACTCCAGGAATGATCTCTCCGTTGAGGCAAGTAGCATTAAAAGCCAAGTTCAACTCCTCTGGAACGTCAACAAGATCCAGCTCCACTTTAGATCGGATTTTCTGTACAAGGTACAACATAAAAACAAGATTTGAGATTCAGACTAGAGAAAAATATATCAAAGTTAGTTGGAGATGTCAATGGTCAGTTCATGTAGATCTGCAGTCGGTTTTATTTTTCGAAACTTATTTTAGTCAAATATCAGTGTTGTCCGTATAATGAGGCTCCTTTTGTTTTTGTGTGTCTATTCAGTTAGATTAGCTTTGTTAGCCGAACAAAAGTGGACTTATGCCTCTGTTCAGACATAACATCTACAGTTACTGAGGGGTGAAATTAAAAACATAGACTTTCACTTCAACATGGTGATTGTTAGGGATGGGGTTCACAACATTAGGCATTAGAGTTAAATAAAATTGGCAAGCAAAATAGATTCAGTATTTTGAGTTTTGAGAGCTGAGTTTGGCTCATAAACTGCATATACAAATGGACATATCTAACCCGCTAGCAATCCTGTTCCAAACAGGAAGTGAGCTTGGGGTGCTTCATGCTCCATCGACTTTGGCTCCAATTGACTTTACATTGTAAAATTGTCACCCCTCTGTCTTTAACTGCTGCAGAGTGTCTCATCATTTTGGTCTTAAAATGTCTGTATTACCCTGCTCTACATGATCCTGGTGTTTTATTTCAATTTTGTCTGTAATTAAATTCCTATTTCTAATTCCTAGCTAGCCTCCAAATTCACGCTATAACCACTAAAAACATGAGCTTCATTTGACTGAAGCAGAAGCTAAGGGTGATGTCATACTCCTTTAGTTCACTTCCTTATACAGTCTATGGTTGAGCTCGACAATTAAAATTAAAATAATGAAAATCCTGCTCGTTATTTACCGCATATGCATCCTGAATGAGTCCAATAACATTTCCAGAGTCCTGATCGAGCATTCCCACAGTGGTCCCAGGAATCAGCTGACTGTACTCCTGAGAGAGAGGGGAAATCCAAAAGTGATTTATTTCTATGTAAAGTCAAATAAATTATGGCTAAGGTAATGTGGTAATGGTGAAGAAGTTTGTTTACCTTGTACAGAGACACCACATAACTAGTCACGGCAAAAATCAGATTAATATTGTTTTCAGATATTTTCTCAGTCATTTGTGCCAAAGAGGGGTAGTCCTGGAGAGACACAGGGAGTAAAGAGTTAATTTAACATAGTAATTTAAAAAAACAACAACATCTATATTATTTTATTTATGTACATTTCAGATTTGACAAAATTAGGGACTTAAAAGCATTATGTAACTTTTTTGTTGCGTCTGGAATTGTCATTAGACTTATCTCAATGTCAAATCTGTGGAGAGGCAAGCCCACTCACAGTAAGAATGCATGCAATTGAAATAAAGATAATCAAGAAGTTTAATACCATACTGTGGAATATTTCAGGCAAAGCAATTACATTTCCATGGAGACTAGGAGGAGGCAGACTCTCACCATATAAGTCACATAGGGCATCTTTAAAGGGCCTTTATTGTACTATATTCTGATCTATGTTGTTGTTTCCTTATCAAAAACATACCTGGAGTTGTGTTTTGTTTCATTCACACATGTTTAACACACAAACCCAAAACTCCATACACATTCACAAGAAAATTGAATTTCTTCTTTTATCATGGATTCTACCTGGACGACTGAGGGACTCTTCACGCATTCACAAGAATAATTTGGATAATTTCAGTCCTGGAATTGCCAATCTATAGTGAACTAAAGGTAAAAGGAGCTGTTCATTTAAAAACTACCGCTTTGTGACATCACAAGGTGGAACAGAGCATTTTGAGCTTTGGATATGTATCAAATCAAATCATAAAGGGTTACTCAAATATGTGTGAATGAAACAAAACACAACTCCAGGTATGTTTTTGATGAGGTAACAACATTATAACCTGACTTAAAGCTCACAAGAGTCAATTTTGCGTAATATAGGACCGTTATGAACAATAAATATAATGTAATGCACAACTACAAATGTACATTTATTCCATTTAAGCTAATAATATTCTTAATTCTTAGTTTCTTAAAAAGAGTACAATAATTTAGATTTACTTCATTGATATTATAGATAATAGCCATGTTCAATTGTTTACAAACCCCCAATACATTGACTTATGCATTTACCCATATATTCTGTCTATTTTATTAAGACTGGTTTGTATTTCAGTTTTACCAGCACAGTAGTTTTGTTGTAGATGTTGTTGTTGTCTAGGTGACACAGTCCGTCATTTGGTTGGACAATGCCTGCGATTCGTCCATCCAGAGCGATGTGAGTTTTAGCGTCTGTTGTGAAAACCAGCAAGTGTGAGGCATCTGGACGCCAGCCAATTTGTTCCTATGGCAACAGAAATTAATTAGTTATTAACAGGAGTGTGACACGATATGTACATTTCCTCTGGCTCTGATTTTGTGCATGTTTTGTGCATGTTGGCAAAAAACTTTCTCTCCGTGCAAAAAATTTTGCATATTCATTCACAAAAAACTTTTGGACATCTGCCACTGGAGTGTATTATACTTAAAGGTGCATTGTGTAACTTTTCGGGTGGAGGGTCCAACACATGCTTTTCTTCATGGATATGTTATTGCTTTGTCTGGAATGTTTCACAATATGGCATTAAAGGGATATGCCACCCCCAGGTCAAATTTGGGCATCTCCCCACAGTCCAGAGACTAAAATAAGTGGTGGAAAGCATTTTCCTGCTCACCCAGCCATTGTCCGAGTCTGTCAGCACTGACCGCCGCAGTATCTGGTGCTCCTCCACCTTAGACTGGAGTCTAACGTCGCCAGAGAAAGATTTCGGCCAAAAGGAATTAATTTGCGCGATGCGTTTCCCAATTACTTTATGTGTAGTGCGCATTCATATCGAGTGCAAATAAATGTGCAAATCAACACGGAGAGCTTGCCTTGGTCATTTTGGGTGGGAACTATTTTCCAGTGCGTAAGAATACAGCCGTATCACGCACCACGTTGTGGAACAGGGGAACTCCCTTCCCAGTGCGTAACTGGGATTCCCCTGGCAGCGTGCTGCGTGATACGGCTGTATTCTTACGCACTGGAAAATAGTTCCCACCCAAAATGACCAAGGAAAGCTCTCCGTGTTGATTTGCACATTTATTTGCACTCGATATGAATGCGCACTACACACAAAGTAATTGGGAAACGCATCGAGCAAATTAATTCCTTTTGGCCGAAATCTTTCTCTGGCGACGTTAGACTCCAGTCTAAGGCGGAGGAGCACCAGATACCGCGGCGGTCAGTGGCGACAGACTCGGACAATGGCTGGATGAGCAGGAAAACGCTTTCCACCACTTATTTTAGTCTCTGGACTGTGGGGAGATGCCCAAATTTGACCTGGGGGTGGCATATCCCTTTAAAACATTCTGTCTTCATGGAGACCAAATCAGACCAGGTTACAGGTCAGATCTATGGAGTGCAATGGCATATCCATAGAAGAAGAAGGTGATGGACCCCCCCCCAACCCAACAATGCCCCTTTAAAATGTATGTATTGCAAAAATTCTGTAATCTGTATTTTTTTAAAATTAATAATTTAATTAATTTTTTCCCCAATATCCTCCTTCTTGAAATCTCACATGCTTACAGGTAAAATAGATACAGAGTTCTCAGTTGTACCTTGCACACCACAGCCTGCATGATGGCGTCGAAGCCTCCCTCTGGAGAGTCCCTGTTCCTGGACACCTCCTGTTTCTGCACCTCCTCAGTGAAACGGGACACTGTGTCCGTCAGGGGGAGCACGTGCTTAAAGCCAAACTGAGCCTCACACGTTTCACTGATGCTGCAGGGGAAAAGGTCAAACAGATGGGTAAGTGTGAGGAGGAGGAGGAGAAGAAGGAGAAGAAGAATGCATAATCTTGTGGCATTTTTGTCTCACGAGATCTTGTACCATCCCTAATAAGCAGCTTAATGAATAAAGTGCCTTCTCTTAGCTTGCTACACTTAAATTGTTATAACTGTTCAGTCTGTTCTGAATAAATCATAATCTATAATAAATTGTAATCTATGTCTTTATCGGTTCTGTTACATTGTCTTGCAAAGCCCTATTAATACGCTTTTATATATTTAATATTTATTACGAATTTAGCCAGGCGTGAATAATTATTTGTTTAGAAATACTAATATTTTATTATCCTGAAGGAAATTTATGGTTTTATATATTAATGGTTTTATATATTTGTCTATAGTATACAGTGTGAATGAATACTACACATAATAATAATAATATGCTTTTGTTTTTCCTTAATCTGTGATCTTCTTGTTATTTTATTCTTGTTTCTATGTTTTGTAACTATGTGTTGAAATGCTATCTCCTGGCCAAGAGACTCCTGGCCAAGGTTTCTAATTTCACTGGAATTTTGTCCTGGTTAAAAGCAGGTTAAATAAAACACAAATAAATAAAAACAGTTATTAGTAAAGAGTAAATATTTTAAATACAGGATTGGAATGTAGGGTACCAGTTTCAAGAATCACCTGTTTTCTGAAAAAGTTGAATTTTAGTGAACAGAGAAACCAGTCTTATTTTTAATATATATTGTATTATATGGAATAGCTATATGGATAAAATATAACCAACACAATAAATAACACTTAATGTAATAAACGCTACTTTATGGGAATCTATAAATTATACCTGTCTATCTGTAAATGACAATAAAAAAATAACTTTTTCAGATATTTAAAAACAGTTAATCAGGGAGGGAGGGGTGGCCTCGGAGGGTGGGTGGAAGTGATGAAGTTGGAGATAAACTTTTCTGATAATTTTATTTATCTGGCTATGTTACAGTCTTCTGTGTTTTGTTGCTGATGCTTTTTTCTTCTTCTTTTTGATTTGCTATGATCTTTTCTGTACCTCTTATGTAGTCAGATGTATCTTCCCATGTATAAAAGGTAAAAAAAAAAAGACCAAAACATGAATAAAAACTGATCATAAATATATGAACTCATGCAGCACTGTAAAAAGTAATCTAAGTAAATTTAAATTACTCAAATTAAGAACATTTAACTTCTTTTGAGTAGATTTGACTTGAAGTAAAATTATCTACCAAATGGAATAAGTTTTAAGTTTATGGATTTAGTTGCGCAAAGAGGTGTTGTTTTTCTTATCTTTAATGTAACAAGTAGGGCTGTCAGTTTAACGTGTTAATTAGATTAATTAATTACACCGCAAATTAACGTGTTATGAAAATTATTGCAATTAATTATGAGCGGCAATTCAATGCGCGCATTTTACATTTGGTGTGCGGGGCCTTTGAACGGCAAGTTTATTTATAAAAATGTGACGGTGCAGGTCCGTTCCTAAGCCCGCTGTCCTCGGGGAGAGCACGTGAAGACGCGTGCGCCCGTTTCCTTATCTGCTGTGCTCCGCGCGCCGAACCCTTTTCAATTCCCCATAACCTCTCCAACGTGTTCTGCCGTGACTAAGGCTGCACACTTTGAAGCGCCAGTTTTGCCCATCCAAATCGCTAAACCTGATCATTTACTTACTGTGCGGCCGCATTCTCCCTCCTCCCATGGTGCGATCTGGTGCGATCTGGCAAACCCGCGGGTTCCGGGGGTCATGTGAGCCATGAGTAATTTGCACGGGCAATTATTTCGGCCAATTATTTGTATTCTCTGTATATTTGAAGCTTTGTATATTATTTATTAACATTGCATGAAAGCTACTGTACGTGCTCACCTTTTGGCACCAGAAATATTCGCCATTTAATACTGGAATGGTGTAAATGAGCTTTCGAATTAATGTTATGTAATGTGGGAGGTGGAATGGGGTCTGTCAGCAGTCTTGTCTTGTGTGCACGGAGAGAAAGAGAGCAAGAAAGACTGAAAAACTTAAAGACTTAAAAGGGAAGTCTGCAGTCTTTTCACTGTACCACTATAAATCACACGTTTGACACCTTTTTTGCACTGTGGGAGAGCACAATAAACCACCTAAAAAAAATTTATTTAAAAATGCGATTAATTAGATTAATTAATTACAAATCCTGTAATTAATTAGATTAATTTTTTTAATCACCTGACAGCACTAGTAACAAGATGTATTTTCATATTTTAAGTACAAAAAGGCTTGTTCCATTGGTAGATCATTTTACTTGTCATATGAAATTTACTCAAATTTATTTTCTTATTTCAAGTCATTTTAAACTGGAAAGATTTAACTTTTTGCAATGAGGACATACCCAGAGCAGGGGTTGGCAATTGCCTCAGGGGGAAACATGTACATATACGGAGACGTGGTCTTGTCCACAAATGCCCCAAAGCCCATCCGGAGGTTACTGGTGATTTTCCGCATGGCCTGGGCCAGTTCGCTGCCGAGGGTGACGAGTTTGGCCAAATCATCCTTCATGGAATAGGACAGGTCCATGAGGTAATACAGGTCCACAGGGTAGTCCTCCACTTGTTTAACGGACACTGTGAAGTGTTTACTGTCACCTGGGAAATATCGAACACTGGTATTTTAGCAGCTGTTATTAAGGGTTTTATAGGTATAACATGTTTTATCTTGTCTCTGGCCTTGACAGTACTTTAATACTTGACTTTAAAGATCCCATGGCATAAAACTTTCACTTTCTGAGGTTTTTGAACGTTAATGTGAGCTCCCCTAGTCTGGTTAACACCTGACCATATCACAAGTGAGATATGGGTCTGGAAACTCGCTTCGAAAAATCCCGTAGCGGAGGTGTGGTTAGCGATTGCCAACGGACGTTTATTGGGTGTTATGAATGTCTATCATTGAGCGTATACGTAAGTCCATAGCCAATCATGTCAGTTGTCAGTTCAAACTACAAGCTTCCGTTTGTCATGTAGTATGCGTCACCGTCTTGCCACACCTCCCCCGCTCTCTGATTGGGGCCCTAAATCTGGGACTCTCGCTTGGACGAGTTTCCAGGCCGCCTTCCAGTTCGAAACGAACGGAAGCGGCCTGGGAATTCCCAGGCTAGAGCTCCCCTACCCTGTTTAGGCCCCCCCCCCATGGCTAAAAGTAGCGAAATGTGTAAATTGAGCATTTGCGATCCTATTCCGCGTTTGAAAAAAAGACAGCCTAAATGGGAGATTCTGAACAAGGGAAGTTTCTGACGTCACATTCAAGAAAAAATACAAATGCAGTTCCACCGCCAGTCTGGATGTAGGGCTGGGCATCGAAATTCGGTTCCTCCATGGCACCGACCGAAATGCTTAGGTTATTCTGGGTATCGAAATATGCCTCGTCTTTCGGTTCCACGTTTCGATACCCAGAGGTTAATCATGTGTGGCTCAGATACGTGCCTGCATGCTTATGGTCTGATAATGCCACCTGAGAATCTCAGCCGTTTGAGCCAATCTCAGGCTGAGATTGGCTCAAACGTCCACGTGTACGAAAAACACAGCGTGGTCACGCCCCTTGTTCACAGGCAAGGCGACCCGTGCCGCCGCGCCGCGTAGCTAAACGGCCCTAAACCATTTCTCATTCATTTTCAATGGTAGTGCTAAACCACTATGGGTGCAATATATTTTTGGCCTCTACGTATTTTGGCGCTGTTCCTCACTCTCGACTGCATCTGGAGACGCTACTTTCTGCTAAGAGGATTTCAACTCGATGTTCTTCTTTGATTCAAGGTAAGATTTCAATTGGAAATTGCAAACCACGGGAAAACAAAGTAATGTCGTCGTGTCTTCTTAAAGATCCCATGACATGGTACTTCTTGATGCTTTTATATGGCTCCTTAATGGTTTCCTAATACTGTAAATGAATCCTTCTTCAAAATCAACACTCAGTGCATGAGAAACAGAGATAAGAAGAAGAAGAAGAGAAGAAGTGAACTTTATTGATCTCACACTGGAGAAATTCTTCTCTGCATTTTAACCCATCCTATATATATATACATATATTAGGAGCAGTGGGCAGCACACACATAAGATGAGAAAGAGTATTTTTTCTCTCTCTGGAACACTCCATAATGGGCCTTGTTGCTTGAATGCAAATGAGGAGAAAAGAGCTGGCCAAAAGTAGAGGGTGGGGGTGTGGCCAAACTCTCCGCTTTCGGCTCTGAGCTCTCAGCTGATCCATTTCCTTGTTTTTGCACGGGGGGGGAGAGATTTGAAGCGTTCCATTGAAAAATAAACACATTTCCACATAAAATAAAATTAAACCACTGCTGTTCAAAGGTCCAGAGGCTCAGATAAAGGACTTCCGAGCCTAGAAACACTCGGACGTGCCTCCAGACAAATAAAAAAAACGCATTTCGCATTGCCTAGCGCATTCGCAGTCCAAACTCTCTGGGTGTGATTTACAGAGACGCTGAGTACAGACAGACGGGGGTGGAACTGCATTTGCATTTCTTTTTTCGATCTGACGTCAATAAGGTGCCTTGTTCAAAATCGCCCGTTTGAGCTCTGATTTTTTGTAACGCAGAAAAGGATCGCAGGGCCTAAACAGGGTAGGGGAGCTCACATTAACGTTCAAAAACCTCAGAAAGTGAAAATTTCATGCCATGGGACCTTTAAGCGTTTTTCCGTTTATACTGACTTTGTAGTTCGTTGCTAATCTTGCAATGTTGCAATGTGTTACAAAGTCGACCGGCTTTTCGTGTGTGTGAGGCTGTGTGTGTGTGAGTGTGTGAGAGAGAGATAATGTGATGGTGTGCAGTTGTGTTCTTGTTCATTTACTTCAATAGCTTGAATAACATTAATAATAAACTCCAGTATGTGGAATAGAATGTGTAATGAAATAAAAAATGTTCCTAGAATTAATATAAAATAGGAACCGAAAAAGGTACTCGTTAGGAATCGGTATCGAAATGAAGGTATCGATATTGGTATCGGCATCGGAAAATTTTTATCGATACCCAGCCCTATCTGGATGCTTCTGTAAATCACGCCCAGAAAACTTGGACCGCAAACGAGCTACGCAATGCGAGATGCGTTTTTTTATTTGCCTGGAGGCACGTGAGAGTGTTTCCAGGCTCGGATGTCCTTTATCCGAGCCTCCGAACCTCTGAAACAGCAGTGGTTTAATTTTATTTTCTGTGGAAATGTGTTTATTTTCAATGGAAATCGTCTCATATCTTTCTCCCACTAAAACGCGAAAGTGGGGCCAGCACACATCGCACCGCTAAAGAGGAAAGAAGTGGGGTTTGCCCCCCCCCCAACTGCTGCACTGGCCTGTCTCTGTCCTCCTCATTTGCATTCAAGCAACAACGCCCATAATAAAGTGTTTCAGAGAGATATTTATGACTCTGACTGTGTTCACGAGGCTTTCTCATGCAATGAGTCTTGATTTTGGAGAAGGATTCATTTACAGTATTAGGGAACCATTAAGGTGCCATATAAAAGCATCAAGAAGTACCATGTCATGGGATCTTTAAAAAGATTCAGCCTACTACAGAATAACAATGATTAAAAGGCCCATATTACACTATTTTCTGATCTGTTATAATGTTGTATGCTCATCAGAAACATACCTGGACTTTTGTTTTGTTTTATTCACACATCTTTAGCACACAAACTCTGCACAATTATGCTCTGTCTCAAACAGAAAACACCTTGTGATATCATGTGGTAAAACAGGAAGTGCGTCACTGTGTTTTTAAACTCCATACACCTTCACTAGAATCTTTTACAATTTAATTTGGATAATTTCATTGCTAATCTCTACTGAACAAAAGGTAAAAGGTAACTGTTAACTTGAAAATTACCACTAAATAACATCACAAGGTGGAATGGAGCATTTTGAGCTTTGGAGACAGACTAACAATGTGTTGCTTCACGATGTACAGCCTACTCATTAAGAATTCTTTTAACTGTGATTTTAATTGACTCATTATTTTATTTTTTGTTGAATAATTGTGTTGTTTTACAGACAATGAGCGGAGCAAATGCAAATGAGCGGAGGTCAGTTTATGAGCTCATGTTTTGTATGAGAAATTAAGGCCAATGGGCAAGCTAAAAATAGGCAGATCCATACTAATTGCTTTTCATTTTATTCATGAAATTCTAAATATTTTGGTGGAATCTGATTGACCAGTCTTAAAGGTGCACTGTGTAACTTTTTGGTTGCGGGTCCGTCGCCTGCTTGTTTCTATGGCTGTGTCATTGCTTTGGAATGTTCCACAGCATGACATTAAACAGGTACATTTATTCAGTAACAGGTGGTTTTATAGCTCAAAAACACCTAGAAAAAAACAGGTATTGTGACTCTGAGCAGGGTTGCCTCTCCACAGATCTGACCTATAACTTGTCTGATTTGGTCAATAACTTCTCCATGAAGAAAAGCATTTGATGGACCCTGCACCAGAAGTTAAACAATGCACCTTTAAGTAACTATAATGCATTTTGACAGGGGAGAAGGCTAAAATGACTAATACTGATATGGTAATTTATGTGCTAATTTTGAGATATGGTTGGATAAATAATGTGCTAGAATAGTAACCTAGCACAATGATTGACATAGAATAAGTAAAATACATTATCAAGTTCAACAATCAAGTCTTAAAGATCCCATGACATGGTACTTCTTGGTGCTTTTATATGGCGCCTTAATGGTTCCCTAATACTGTAAATGAATCCTTCTCCAAAATCAAGACTCAGTGCATAAGGAAAGCCTCATGAACACAGAGTCAAAAATATCTCTCTCAAACACTTTATTCTGGGCATTCTTGCTTGAATGCAAATAAGGAGGACAGAGACAGGCCAGTGCAGCGGGTGGGGGTGTTGCGAAACTCTCCGCTCTTTCCTCTTTAGCGGTGCGCTGTGCGCTGGCTCCACTTCCACGTTTAAGCGGGAGGAAGATATGAGACGATTTCCATTGAAAAATAAACACATTTTGACAGAAAATAAAATTTAACCACTGCTGTTTCAGAGGTTCGGAGGCTCGGATCTCGCATTGCGTAGCTTGTTTGCGGTCCAAACTCTCTGGATGTGATTTCCAGAGACGGTGGGTAGACATCCAGACGGGGGGTGGAACTGCATTTGCATTTTTCCGCAAGTGTGACGTCAGAAATTTCCCTTGTTCAAAATCGCCCGTTTGGGCTGTCATTTTTTCAAACGTGGAAAAGGATCGCAAATGTCGGGGGGGGGTCCTAAACAGGGTAGGGGAGCTCACATTAACGTTCAAAACCCTCAGAAAGTGAAAATTTCATGCCATGGGACCTTTAAATCTCCTTATCTCCTGTAAGAAATACCATGTAATGTACACAGACACTCATATCTGAATGGACCTCTTACCTGGACGTAGTACCATGTGTAATTTCTGAGGTCGTATTTGAGTGACAGTGCCCCCAGAGGCTTTATCACTGAGAGCAGAGTCCTGCTGTATCTGCAATGAGCTCAAAGGAAATTCCACAAAATCAGAGCCACATCCCAGTTTGACCAGGTTTGTCTTCAAGTCACAGCGATAAGCACCCGACCCTCCTTTACCAAACTCCTGTAAGGAAAATGACAAGAAAGTGCATTATAAGCAATAAGTTGTCTAATAAGGTAGGTTCTAATAAAAGAGAGATACAAAGATAGAGGGACATTGTGAGCTATAGTTAAAGGTCGTATATTGCACAAAATTGACTCTTGTGAGCTTTAAGCCAGGTTAAAATGTCGTTACCTCCTCAAAAACATACCTGGAGTTGTGTTTTGTTTTAATTCACTCCTTTTGGACTGAGTTATCCTTTATTATTAGTCTGTCTATCAACAAAGCTCTAAATGCTCTGTACCACCTTGTGATGTCAGGAAGCTGTAGTTTTTAAGTTTAAGTGTTTATCTTTGTATAGTAGACGATTCCAAGACTGAAATTATCCAAATAATTCTAGTGAAGGTTTATGGAGTGGAGCACTTCCTGTACCATATGACATCCCAAAGTGGATGTGTTTTCAGTTTGAGAGAAGAACTCAGCCTAAATATGCAGGTTTGTGTGTTAAACGTGTGAATGAAACAAAACACAACTCCAGGTCTGTTTTTGATGGGAATCCAACATTATAACATAGATCAGAAAATAGTGCAATATGGGCCCTTTAAGCTTTACTGAAAACTACAGTGAATTAGGACTAAATCAGCACTACAGATCTTGCCTGACCAAGACACCACGTGTGTTTAAAATATTATACAAATGTGTAGGTCTGGAACTGTGCCTTCCTTATTTTCAGTGGGCCTGACTGATCTGTGGATGAACCAAACAGAGAAACACATGGTCCATTTTTGTCAAAAACACTCCCAATCTCTGTAGAATCAACAAGACGAGCACCAAACTCTTATGTATAGGAGATAAAAGAGGTTCTGAAGTCTCAATGATAGTAGGACATTACAGAGCAGACATCATCCACATTTGAGACACACATGCTACAAATTAGTGGATGTGTGAACATCTCAAAATTGCTGTCTACTGAGTTCCTGGATTCAAACAGAAAATAGGAGGAACTGACTCACCAAATCAGGCCTGAAGATTGTTTAAACCATATGTTAAAAGTCCTATATTATACCAAAGTGAGTCTTGTGAGCCTTAAAGGGATATGCCACCCCCAGGTCAAATTTGGGCATCTCCCCACAGTCCAGAGACTAAAATAAGTGGTGGAAAGCGTTTTCCTGCTCACCCAGCCATTGTCCGAGTCTGTGGCCACTGACCGCCGCGGTAACTGGTGCTCCTCCGCCTTAGACTGGAGTCTAACGTAGCCAGAGAAAGATTTCGGCCAAAAGGAATTAATTTGCTCGATGCGTTTCCCAATTACTTTGTGTGTAGTACGCATTCATATCGAGTGCAAATAAATGTGCAAATCAACACGGAGAGCTTGCCTTGGTCATTTTGGGTGGGAACTATTTTCCAGTGCGTAAGAATACAGGCGTATCACGCACCACGTTGTGCAACAGGGGAACTCCCTTCCCGGTGCGTAACAGGGATTCCCCTGGTAGCGTGCTGCGTGATACGACTGTATTCTTACGCACTGGAAAATAGTTCCCACCCAAAATGACCAAGGCAAGCTCTCCGTGTTGATTTGCACATTTATTTGCACTCGATATGAATGCGCACTACACACAAAGTAATTGGGAAACGCATCGAGCAAATTAATTCCTTTTGGCCGAAATCTTTCTCTGGCGACGTTAGACTCCAGTCTAAGGCGGAGGAGCACCAGTTACCGCGGCGGTCAGTGGCGACAGACTCGGACAATGGCTGGGTGAGCAGGAAAACGCTTTCCACCACTTATTTTAGTCTCTGGACTGTGGGGAGATGCCCAAATTTGACCTGGGGGTGGCATATCCCTTTAAGCCATGTGATAATGTTGTTACCTTATCAAAAACATACTGTACTTGAGTTGATTTTTAAGTTTCAATTTAACAGCTACTTTTTACCTTTAGTTCAGTAGCGACTGGAAATTCCAGGACTGAAATTATCCAAATGATTCTAGTGAAGGTGTATGGAGTTTAAAAACACACTCACAACAATAAAGTTATGTGTATGATTGCTTAGTGGTTTTTGTGTGGTTTTGTGTCTACTGTATGAGGTCCATAGAGAAAGGAGTGGAGTGTGAGTTTTTTTGTGTCTATTTTTTGTCTTTGTTTTTTTATTTGTTAAATATCTAAATTGAGAACTAACTAGCTAACTAACTAACTAAAAAAAAAAAAAAAAAGAATAAAGTTGTGTATATGATTGCATAGTGTTTTTTGTGTGGTTTTGTGTTTGTATATAGAGAGAAGGGCGGTCTGTTTTGTTTTTTTCTTTTTTTTGTGTTTTTGTTTTTTGTTTGTTATCTAAATTGGAAAATAAATAAATAAATAAATAAAAAAATTAAATAAAAACAGAATATAGTTGTGTACCCAGGCTTTAACTTGGTCTGAACCAGGTCTAAACTAGTTTTAAATCTGAAATGTTCTTTTTACACAAAACGATTTTGTTTCTCTGAAAAAGCCTGAACGGGGCAGAGAAAACAGAGGAATGATGTTTCTGTCCGGACACGTCTGACTCCACAGAACAGATGCCGTCATGGTTACCTCCTGAGAGCACCAGGCACAGCTCGGATCTACGGCCAGGCACTGACGGCACGTGGTCACCCCACGCGATGTGCAGATGTTGGACCCTGGAATCAGAGAAAAATACAGTAACACTATAATGGCACTAATTTGACTTTGCACATTACCTATTTTCCTCTGTGTTATTTTATTGTATTGTGTTAGTATCTATTCTTCTGTGTCCAAGAAAGTTCTATAAAGTTGTCCAAGATTAAATATAATTAACAACAATTCATAGGGATAATAAGACAGTTAACAACTTTGTGCACACAGTAAACAGGAGCACTGAGAACTAATACAGGAATCCCAGGCATTTCAGAACATGTTTATAGAGGTATACCGTAATTTCCGGACTATAAGCAGCTACTTTTTTCTCACACTTTGAACCCTGCGTCTTATGCAACGATGCAGCTAGTGTATGGACGGATTATTTGTTTATCAACACAGCAGATGTGTGTGCGCAGCCTGAGTGCAGAAAGCGCTGCTGTCTGTGCGGTTAACATGAAGTTACAACACTAGCGAGCGCTGTTGTCAGCACTAAAACAGTTTATAAACATCCATCCATTCATCCTCTTCCGCTTCTCCATTTCTGGGTCTCGGGGGCAGCAGTCCAAGCAGATTTGCTGCCCGGAACACAATGCAATGCAGTTTATAAACAGTGTGATAAAATACTGTAAGTTCTGATGCTAAATGAACATTAGTGAGTGGGGTGTCTTAATGACCCATATGCGTTAAATGCACATGAGTGGGTAAATGACGAGAAGAAACGTCTCAAACTTCAGTAGTCGAACATCTCTCTCATACCCCCCGGGAGAGCCTGAAATCTGCTGAAATCTTACGAGACACTGACATGATCCCAGACACTGACATGGTCCCAAACACGGACATGATCCCAGACAGGACAGCAGCCAAGTGGCGCCAGAACACACAAAGAAATGCATATGATGCAGCTTTGAAGTTAAAGGCAACAGATCTGGCTGTGGAAGAAGGAAATAGAGCTGCTGCACGTGAGCTTGGCATCGATGAGTCGATGATAGGGGTACACAAAACTCACGGTTCAGACCCCACGGTTCGGTACATTTTCGGTACATTTTCAGTACAGTGCAGGAAAAAAAAAAACATAACCAGAAAGGCTGTCCTCAAAGGCAGCATTTTATTGTGTATATATATATATATATATATATATATATATATATATATATATATATATATATATATATATATATATATATATATATATACCCCCACCCCCACCCCCACCCCCCAAGGGGCAATGAGCAAGCCAGTGTGGGTCCTTGGGCAAGACCCTTCACGGTACAGCCCACCTCATACAATGATGAGAGACAATGAAACTCACGAGATGCCGGCTCAGACGTCGCCCGGCCAAACAAGGTCTGCGTCAGGTGCTGGGGAACCAGAGCACCTTGATGAAAAATGGGCTACTGGAACAACGCGGAAATGGGCGAGATGCGAGAACAAGGCTCTGTTGGAATGCTACTACTCCAGTAACCCTAGGCAGAGGGGTTACATGAACAGGATGTGGGATGAATGGTTACTACGATACCCACAGTCCAAGCTAACGGCCAAACAACTAGTAGCTCAGTGTTCCAACATCCACAAACGGCAACTGCTATCACAACTAGAGATTGACGAGGTACAACACAAATGCTAGGGCAAGGGGGAGCCAGGACGCCAGTTAAAGAGGCTAAGTGAAGTACCATCTGAAAGTCTCCTAGAACAGGTGAATGCAGCACTGAGAGCAATCCCTACCACAACCATCACTGAAACCATTGAGCTGATATACACTTCAGCAGCAGTGATCCTAGAGGTGCTGGGCTATAAGAGCAACCATGGGAGCCATGAGAGACAATACCCACCATGGAAAAGACGGTTAGAGGTTAGCCAGCCACCTAAAGAGGTACACTCGAGATAACAAGGCCAGACGAATAAACCGGTTGTTCGCAACACAACCTGCGAAAGTGTACGCTCAATGGCAGGGGGATAACACCAGAACAGACCCACCAAGGCTGGAGACTGAAAGGTACTGGAAAGGCATATGGGAAAGGGAGGCATGGTGGCTCTGAAGAAAGACCACAGCAACCTCCTTGAACAAGATCCAGTCACCATCACAGTGGCAGACATTCAGGAAAGAGTCTCAGGCATGAAAAATTGGACAGCACCGGGCCCTGACATGATCCACGCATACTGGCTAAAGAAGCTCACTGCTCTCCATGAGCGCCTGGCAGCACAAATGAACCAGCTGCTAAGGGATGGGACTCACCCTGAATGGCTAACCCAAGGGCGTACGATCCTGATCCTGAAGGATCCCTCGAAGGGTCGGGTCCCATCCAACCATCGGCCAATAACCTGTCTCTCCACAACATGGAGGCTCATGTCAGGCATCATGGCGGCTAAGATAAGTGGGCACATGGATCAATACATGAGCGCAGCACAGAAGGGCATCGGCAAAAACTCCAGGGGAGCCAAACACCAACTCCTGGTTGACCGAACAGTCGCCCGTGATTGCAGAACCCATCAGACCAACCTGCCTGGATTGATTACAAGAAGGCCTATGACTCAATGCCACACACATGGATCACTGAGTGCTTGGAGCTGTACAATATCAATAAGACTCTAAACTCGATGCGGTTGTGGAAAACCACCCTTGAAGCCAATGGCAAGCCACGTGCGCAAGTGTCCATCAAATGTGGCATATACAGTATATATTATATATATATATATATATATATATATATATATATATATATATACCCAAAATCTTACCTCCCCAAAATCTTATATATATATATATATAGTTGTGTCGCCAACCGTCCCTTGAAAAACCGTCCCATATTCAGAAACAAAAGTACGCGTCTCATATTAAACTTCTACCAGTGTGCGAGCCGCGCTCTGTCTGGAGCTGCGGATACCGCACGTCAGCGAGCGAGCGAGAGCGCGCACAGCTCTTTCGCACGTGTAACGTGTATCACAGGGCAGGTTAAACTTTATAAAACTTCCTAGTTCCTACCTGCCCGTGCCTCACTTAACGCGCCGCTGCTCACCTTTTCACGCGCTCTCTCCTGTTCATAGCACTTCTGATTAGAAGAGCAAGACAAAGTGCGGGAGGGGGGGGGGGTATACATGTTCATGGACCAATCAGGGCTCGCAAATGGCAATGGTTAAAGAGTCCTCAAGGAAACCCTTGCAAAATGAAAGTCCAGTGGTCAGTTCAATATTGAACTTGAAAACGTGGACACCTGTAGCTTATAGACAGGGCCGGCCTATATATGTACAAAAATAAAATTCTTTGAAAATTTTGTTGATGCGGCTTATATTGATACTTAGCAGGTGATGTCATCAACATTCTCTCAGGGTCTGATGCTAACTGTAGGCTCTGCTCTGTCTGAGACTGTCTGTGTTTGACTTTCTGTGTGGAGTTTGCATGTTCTCCCCATGTCTGGGTGGGTTTCCTCCGGGCACTCCGCTTTCCCCCATCAACCCAAAACATACCATAGATAAAATCCTCCAGCTTAGGTCCTGACCAAACCAAAGCAAGAAGATCATGGAGATGGTCCCCGGGCGCAGTAATCTGCTGCCCACTGCTCCTAATAACAGGATGGGTTAAATGCAGAGAAGAATTTCTCCTGTGTGAAATCAATAAAGTCACTTCTTCTTCTTCTTTAATCTGAGCTTTTTTAAATACAATCTGACCAAAAGGAGCTTAGTCACGGCAATGTATCAGTTTATTATCAGTTCATTTCAGTCTTTCCAAATTGATAATTTTGTCAGCACAAATTTTGATTAATTGATTTTGATTTGTTTGAGATATACTATGCAGCCCTACAATTAAATAAAGTCATATAGAATTCTTGTCCTGTTGTTACTCGTTTTAATCAGATAAGAAAAATGCGTTTCACTGTCAGTCGAGTCAGCCCACATCAATGAGGATATATCTGCCTCCCCTGGGCATTCTGGCTTCATGAAAGGTCCTATATTACACAAAATTGACTCTTGTGAGTTTTAAGTCAGGTTATAATGCTGTTACCTCATCAAAAACATACTTGGAGTTGTGTTTTGTTTCATTCACACGTTTGAGTAATCCTGCATTATTAGCCTGTCAACAAAGCTCAAAATGCGTGAAATGTCCCTCAGTCGTCCAGGTAGAATCCATGATAAAAGGAGAAGTTCAATTTGTCAACTGTCTTGTTTCTTGCCCTTGTCTCTCTTGGTTTTGTTGACAGCCCATTTAGGATATCCACAAACCGAGAGGGCTTCCTGCACATGTTGTTCTTCTTTCTCCTTACCCTCTGTGCTTGTGGGAACAACTTGGGCCCTGTATTGTAATGTCCGAATAACACCCAGTTTGTGCTGCAGTGGGTGGTGTGAATCAAAAAGCAGGTATTGGTCTGTGTGTGTGGGCTTCCTGACGACTTCTACTTGGAGTCGCCGGTCTCCTCCTATCGTTACTGCACAATCTAAGAATGCCAATGTGTTATCCAAGACAACAGAGAATCCGAACCCAGGAGGAAAGGGGTAGCGATTCCGTACCTGGCCGGCGTTTCGGAAAAACTACAGAGGATTTTCAGACAATATGAAATTCCAGTCTATTTCAAACCCACAAACACTTTAAGACAAAAACTCGTCCACCCAAAGGACAGAACACCAAGCCACAAACAAAGCAATGTGGTCTACTCCATTCAGTGTAGTGAAGACTGCAGTGAGCGCTACATTGGAGAAACAAAACAGCCACTTCACAAGAGGATGTACCAACACAGGCGGGCGTGCCAGAGTGGATCGTCATCTGCCGTACATCTTCACCTAAAAGCCATGGGCCATTCTTTTGAGGACAGTGAGGTTCAGATCTTAGCCAGGGAAAAGAACTGGTTTGAGAGGGGGGTTAAAGAGGCTATTTTTGTCAAAAAAGAGAATCCGTCGTTAAACAGAAATGGGGGAGTTAGACATAACTTGTCTCCCATTTATAATTTGATTCTTAAACCAAGTCAAAACAGACAAAGAAACATTAGGGCAGACGATCCAGGGCAGAGGGGTGGAGAGGGTCGTTAGACGTTGAATAGGGGGGCGAAACTAGTCGCCAGAGTAATTTGAAAAACAAAGAGACAGATTAGGGGGGATCGTTTTCAGAGCTTTTTCAGTGTAGGGAGCGCCTCCTGGCAGCTAGATATAAGCAGTGTCTAACCAGCACAATAACCAGAGCTGACGAAGCCTCTCGGATGAGCGGCGAAACGTTTTCAACCAAACAAACTTTGTCCAGTTGACAAATTGAACTTCTCCTTTTATCAAAGCTCAAAATGTTTTTTCACCTTGCGATGTGATGTACAGGTAATTTTCAAGTTAACAGTCACCTTTTATCTTTAGTTCAGTACGGATTGGCAATTCTAGGGCTGACATTATCTAAATGATTCTAGTGAAGGTGTGGAGGGAAGAACTCAGCTTGAATATGCAGGATTTGTTTGTTAAACATGTGTGAATGAAACAAAATATAACATAACAACTCCATACATTTTTGATGAGGCAACATTATAACATAGATCAGAAAATAGCATCATACGTGCACTTTAATGACCAAAATGTGCAAAATGTGTATGTTACAAATAACGTAAACATATCTACCATATAAACCATAAGATCTGTGGAGAGGAGAGCCTGCTCACAGTAAGAATGCACATTTTCCTGGTATTTTTGAGCAATAAACGCCAGGTGTAATGCAATGCAAGACAGAAAGTTTAATTCCATACTGTGGAACATTTTGTCACTAAGCAATAACGTAAAACATAAGGATCAGAAAAGTTACATAGTTCCTCTTTAAATCTAGCAGCCACATTTCTCAACTTTGCATAACTAATTCTTTTTAATAAAACCCTTATGAATACAGCAATATTAAATGAGTCTGTAACTGGATATGTGTACATTAATCACAAACATTATTTCACAACTCAGTGAAGTTGTTAAAACTGACTGTATTTTCATAGCCATTTCAACACTTTACAAAGCCCAACATATGACTCAACCATTTGCCCGTCTGTTCTCTTATCACATGCAGCTAGTGGGTGTGGCCTGCTTAATCTTTAACACTGCTGTAAGTGTTATTTCTACCATGTGTGTGCAATGTGCAGAGTTGCAATTTTTAAAAGAAACAAAAGAGGTTGAATTACAGTTTTCAATAACACAACTGATCATATCTTCACTCACAAATCAGCGTACAGTGCTCTGGACCCCTATGCAAATATAACGGTATGAAGGGGTTGTGTTGATGTAACCTCTGTCGTTTATGGTGCAGGGCTTGGAGATCAAACATTCATTATTTTTCTTCTGGTAATAACTATTCTTTACAATAGTGGGGGAAGAGGTATACAGGAGATCGCAGTATCACAATTATTGTTTTAGAGATTTGCAAAATTACAAGATGTCTACACTGTAAAGTTTTACGAAAGTTCATTTAAAAAAGCAAATAAAACAGAAACTTGCCATGTAATCCAAACAAGGATGTTAAAGGGCCCGCGGTATGCTATTTTTTTTTAAATCTACATTATATGGTTGGTTTCTGGAGTGTTTTGTTTCATTCACATAAATTCTGCATATTTAGGCTGAGTTATTCTCCCAAACTGAAAATACTGTTCCACCTTGTGATGTTGCGTGGTAAAACAGGAAGTGGTCCACATACACCTTCACTAAAATCTTTGGATGATTTCAAACCTGGAATTACTCATCTCTATTTAACAAAAGGTAAAATGTAGCTGTTATTTTGAAAACTACCACTATGACATCACAAGGTAGAACAGAGCATTTTGGTCTTTGGAAATGTAGACAGACTAATAATCCAGGGTTACCCAAACATATGTGAATAAAATAAAACACAACTCCAGATATGTTTTTGATGAGGTAACAACATTCTAACGTGACTTAAAGCTGATTTTGAGCAATATTGGACTTTTTAGTATTTCCTCTGCACTTTTGTGTTTCATTTTGCAGTCTGTTCATTTTATGTGTAATACTTGGGACCTTAGCCAATATATTTACTGGCATGTTGGAGCACATTGATAGACTGAAAAGTACTGCCTGGTATTCATTTTATTTGTTAATTAGGGTTAGGGTTTTGTTGTTTGTTTTCCCTACTTCACACTCCATGTATTATTCACTAACTCTGTTGTAACCTATACTATATGTATAGCATGTTTCTTTTTAATAAACAGGACTACATTTGAAATAAATTATTGACTTAATTTTCATTCTTGCATTACAGTTTAGTGGAATTTAGTGTTTGAATGGTATGATGTAAGTTTCTGTGATGTTTGCAAATGTTCGTGTGCACTGAAATGTAATTTGAAAGAAATCGTGGATGAAATTGAAATTGCAATATCTGCCAGAAAAATCACAATTCAATTTTTTCTTAAAACCGTTCAGCCCTAATCATAGGCCTACTTGCCTGTAGAGTTCATTTGTAGTTTAACAATAATGATGATAATATTGTATCAGAAAAGTATCGGTATCAGCTGATATCCAAATTCAGGGATCGGGATCGGATCGGAAGTGAAAAAATGTGGTGCATCCATAACTATTACCTATAATTATTTACAAACATAGCTGCCTTGGGGCTGACAAACAAAAGTGTGGCCCCCAATCTGCCCATATATGGCCTCTCCAACTTAACAGTGCTTAAAGGTGCTCTATGTAACTGTTCTAAACGGCATTAAACAGGCATATTTACTTTACATTGTATCCATTGTGAGTGGGGTCCTCTCCACGGATCTTACCTGTAACTTGGCCTGATGGCATCACCTGCTTATTTTCTAAAGAGTCTAAAGCAAATTATGGATGCACCGATCCTATAATGATGGCTTCCAAATATAGGTTTAGCCGATATCCTGGTTGTCCATATAAATCGGTATAATAAGACTATTTATTGGCCCAAAAAGTCAGAATGTTTGAACTTTTATTTATACAAAGCTGTTCTGTAGTTACCTGAGAGAAAAATAACAGCTCTATAACAAATTTGGATCAGTTTTGTTTTATTTTATTTTACTTTTAAAGGAAATAAATGCTGTTTTCAGTTATTCTGGTACTGACTGATATTGGGGATCAGTGAATACTTAAAGGAAAAGTAATGTTATTTTACAATCTGAGCCTTCTTTCGGTAATAAAACAAGTCGTTTGACTCACCCATATCACGTTCGTGTCATTTGGAGCTGTTTGAAGAAAGTTATGTTGTAGCGTATCCGTTAGCATTTGTATTCGGGGCATTACTTTGCGGTCTCCAAATAACACAAACTTTAGCACTTTTCAAATCATAGAAGCCCGATGTCTTAATGTAAGATTTCGTTTGAAGCAAAAGTGGCCTGTAATCCGAGATTTATCCATAGTTTTCAGCTTTGCGTTTCATGTTTGGGTCCCGGGAGCAGTCCGTGCATGCGCACTGGCGTCCTCATCTACTCGAAACTATGGCTAAATCTCGGATTACAGGCCACTTTTGCTTCAAACGAAATCATATATTAAGACATCGGGCTTCTATGATTTGAAAAGTGCTAAAGTTTGTGTTATTTGGAGACCGCAAAGTAATGTCCCAAGCATATGATACAGCACCATGTTAACGGATACGGGATCATTACTAAAACAGAACGGCTCAACATAAGTTCTGCGATACTGCTCCAATTGACAGAAAAATGCTATAGGTGAGTAAAACTACTTGTTTTATTGCCGAAAGAAGGCTCAGATTGTAAAAAAAAAACGTTAATTTGCCTTTAAAACCACAGTAATGAAATCGGTACTGAACTGAAAAACTGGATCGGTGCATCCCTAAGTTTAGTGCCAAAATTAAAATAATTTGTTTATAAGTAAAGTTATTGATCTTGATCCATATACATATACATATCAGGGCTTATTTCACAGTTCAATCTAAATATGACCAAAAGGCAAAGCATTTCCTTTCATATCAACCTTTGGAGTTAAAAAAAAAAAAAAAAAAAGTCTTCCAGGCTCCTGGTTTGAATCATCCCTGCAGGCTCTGTCTCTGTCATGAAACGCATCCCCCTAAGCAGCTTCACTGCCTTATAAGGAGAGATGGTGATCCAGAGACGCACAACTTTGAACTGCTATCCATCAAAGTCTATTCATTTAAACCCCAAACTGTTAAAATCAGCATTTTCTACCAAGATAGGCCAATAAAGTAGACCATAAACCGCGTACATTCCACTAACTTGGACAACTTGTGAAGGCACGCCAATGTCCAGAGAAGGAAACTCCCCCTAACTAGAGTAGAGCAGGTGAAAGTTGGATCAAAGTTAGAAAAAAAACACGTCTTACCCAAAATGTCGCGCGTAAAAGACAGTAAAAACAGCGCAAAGAGACAGCGGTGCGGTAGACGGTCCATGTTGGAGAGAGGGCGGAAAAGGTGGCGGTGTTTAGATGAGTTGTTTCCCTGATTTTCTCCGCGCGCAGTCTGACGGGAGCTAAAGGTCTTTCCTCATTCTTGGCTAACGCTGTTGGGTAACGCTACAATACCAAACACAAGGCCCACCTTGCTCCGCGGTTTTCACAAGTTCTAGTGAGAAGAACCACTGAAAGGTGTTTTTAAACAGTCAGAACAACACTTGGAAATTAAAACAAATAAAATGCAATAACAAAAAATATGTATATAGACCAAATACGCATTTATCGCCCTTTGAAATTTGACGTATTTATTGATTTAGTCGTTCATGTATTTACTTATTTAGTAGTTAGCTAGTTAGTTAGTTAGCTATTTAACCTATAGATGTCTATATAGCCTATTTTCATTTAAACTCGTGTAAGGCCTAAACATTACAATTTATTTGGCTATTAAATTTGTAAAAGAAGAAATTCAATTTGTCAACTGGACATAGTTTGTTTGGTCGAAAACCTTTCGCCGCTCATCCGAGAGGCTTCGACCAAACAAACTTTGTCCAGTTGACAAACTGAATTTCTTCTTTTATCATGGATTCTACCTGGACGACTGAGGGACTCTTCACGTATTAAATTTGTAGTGTATTTATTTATGCTTTTTTGTTTATTCCTCTTAATAACAGAATAGACTGATAGATAGATTTCACATTTATCGTCTCTCTTTTGGCTGTTGAAATGAAACATCACTAAACTAAATGCAGTTTGGCTAACTTTCATTTACAGTAATAGTGTGTGAAAGCGGGACCCCTAGTGGATTATATGATAAACTACAGAAATCTTATTTACTGCTGTCTTTTTTTCTGGCTTTATTTTTATTGCCTCAGGCTGTCTCAGTACAATAACTAGCATCTCCACACTGTACTTCTATGTCCACATATTATCCTGAACCCTGTTTATTTGTTGTTTTAGTTAAACATTTAACTTTAGTTATTATCGTTTTATGTAAGCCTGTGTGTGTGTAAATCAGAAAACTGCTCTCATCTCTTGTCCATTTTATTTTTACCCACATGTTCCCATCTTTTCTTATCTTTTGCAGTTGCTAAGTTACTGCAACCCTAACTCCTGATCCTTGCATTGAAAGAAGTGACACAAATGGCTGGGAAAGGCTAAAATAGTCCACCACTGAAATGACATTAAGCTTCCAATGTGGGCGGACAGCACAGGTAACTATACGCATCCTCTTCTACAGTATATAGACAATTATTGACTATTGGAGGAGTCTGGAGTGTGTTCGTCAATTGAATGACATTTCCGAAAAGCTTTGCAATGTTGCCCTGTGTGGGAGACACAAGCAAGAGACTTAGGTCAAATGGCAGCCAATTAAAGCAGAACAAGAGAAGAGGGATGGAGGGATGAGAGGAGGAGAGAGAGGTCTTGACCGCCGATTGAAGCCATCTGTAGAACTTATGTGCCCAGTGCAGTGAAGAAGAGACGGGTGATTGGTTAATAATAATAGGCGGCGCAGACAGTTTAATAGAAGATTGAGTCAAGAGGAAAGATGTAAAGGTTATTTGGATTTATTTTTGTGTGAAGAAAAAGATATAGAAATATTCTAAAAAGTAGCTTGTCATAACTGTCTTCAAATTTAAAGTCACACTATGTCACTTCTCGGATGGAGGGTCCGCCACATGCTTGTCTCCATGGGAAATGTTAGTGCTTTGCCTTGAATGTCCCAAAGTGGCATTAAACTTTTCTATCGCCTTACAACCAGGCGAAGTTACAGGCCAAGTTGTGGAGAGGCTGCAGCAGCAGAAAAGTTACATACAACACCTTTAATTGACCTCCACCATTTCAAAATGAACAAAAGTTTAATCAGTCACCAAACCTGTACTAGTTTCCTATAACACAGGATTTCTATCATATCAAACATTATATTTTCTGATCTATGTTGTGTTTTGTTTCATTCACACAAGTTTAACACACAAATCCTGCATATTTACACTGACTTCTTCTCTCAAACAGAATACACTCTGTTCCAACTTGTGATGTCATGTGGTGTCACAAGAAGTGCTCCATTGTGTTTTTAAACTCCATACATTTTCACTAGAATCATTTGGATCAACAGCCCTGGAAACTTTACTGAACAAAAGGTAAAAAGTAGTTGTTAAAGGTCCCATGGCATGAAGTTTTCACTTTCTGAGGTTTGTGAATGTTAATGTGAGCTCCCCTACCCTGTTTGGCCCCCCCCCCCCCCCCCCCTTCCCATGGCTAAAAGTTGCGAAACATGTAAACTGCGATCCTTTTCTGCGTTTCAAAAAAAGACAGCCCAAACGGACGATTCTGAACAAGGGAAATTTCTGACGTCACACTCAGGGAAAAATGCAAATGCAGTTCCACCACGCGTCTGTATGTCTACCCAGCGTCTCTGTAAATCACGCCCAGAGAACTTGGACCGCTACGCGAGCTACGCAATGCAAGATGCGTTTTTTTATTTGCCTGGAGCCACATGAGAGTGTTTCCAGGCTCGGATGTCCTTCATCCGAGCCTCCGAACCTTTGAAACAGCAGTGGTTTAATTTTATTTTCTGTGGAAATGTGTTTATTTTTCAATGGAAAAATATCTCATATCTTCCTCTGCGCTTAAACGCGGAAGTGGAGCCAGCGCACAGCGCACCGCTAAAGAGGGAAGAGCGGAGAGTTAGGCCCCACCCCACCCGCTGCACTGGCCTGTCTCTGTCCTCCTCATTTGCATTCAAGCAACAATGCCCAGAATAAAGTGTTTGAGAGAGATATTTTTGACTCTGACTGTGTTCACGAGGCTTTCTCATGCACTGAGTCTTGATTTTGAAGAAGGATTCATGTGCAGTATTAGGGAACCATTAAGGCGCAATATAAAAGCATCAAGAAGTACCATGTCATGGGATCTTTAATATTAAAACTACCACCACATGACGGTGTAGTGGTAGTGTAGTGGTGGTTTTCAGGTGTAGTTTTAAGGTGGAACATTGGTCGAGCATTTAGAGCTTTGGAGATGTAAACAGACTAATAACGCAGTATTACTCAAACGTGTGAATGAAACAAAACACAACTCCGGTACATTTTTGACGAGGTAACAATATTCTTACATGACTTAAAGCTCACAAGAGTCCAGTTTGCATAATATATAACCTTTAATGAGTTTTTGTACTATTACTTCTATACTTGATTGTTTTGAAGTTCCAGTAATGAGCCCACCCTGTCGGTTTCTCATATGGTACATCTAAAAGTGACCGTCCACAGGTGACCTTTTTAGAGCAGTTCAGGGACACACTCTATGTTCTTAAAATAGCCTTAATGATGGTGGTTTGGGGTCTGTTTGGGCCCCGATTCATTTCCAGGGACCAGGCTGTAATTAATGACTGAATCTACCTCTGCAACATCATCAGGAGCCCCACAGTTACCAAAGAACTCTTGCATCAAAAGCTTGTCCACTAATTGCTGTTTGCATTGGCTTTTAATATACACGCCATGTTCTGCAGTATCCCCCATTTATCCTGGTTTGAATCAATGTCTTAATCGCAAATGAGATCAAATTTATATCCATGCTTAGCCTAAAGATGCACTATGTAACTCTTTGGTTGGGGGTCTGTCAACTGCTTGTTTCTATGTGTCATTGGTCTGCTTGGAATGTTCCACAATATGACATTAAACAGCTCTACTTTACATTTATTCAATTAAAGATGGTTTTATAGCTCAGAAAAACAATCATTCTGGCTGTGAGCGGGGTTGCCTCTCCACAGATCTGACCAGTAACTTGGTCTGGTTTGGTCTCCATGAAGATAGAAAGGTTTAATACCATACTGTGAAACATTCTAGACAAAGCAATAACATCTCCAAGCGCATGATGGAGCCTCCACCAGAAAAGTTATACAGTGCAGCTTTAAATCTATTTAATATACAGCTAATACTAATGATGTAGTGGTCCGTCTGCAGTTTCTTCCCAAAATAGTCTCACTTAAAAATATTGCCAAGTAAAATGTGCCCCCAGCAATCTAAACATTTTCTATTCATTACTTAGAGAAGACTTAGATAAACTATTGATCCACAAAGGAAAATATGTGGACACAGTAGGTCACACATCACAACATATTATCATAATGAAGAGTAACAATATAAATGGTAATAATAAATTCAAAATAAGTAACAAAAATAACAAGAGACTGGTGTCAAATAAGGAATAATTATATAAATGTATATCATCATTCATCTTCCACTCTCATTCTCTATCTCAACATTCCCAAAAGGTATTCTAATGTTCGTGAGTGGTGCTTTTAATTTGCCATATTAGATCAGATGCCCTTCTTGACTCTGGATAGTGACCCTGCTGTAGGGCTATTTTGGCTTTACTGTACTGATCTTTTGCAGGTGATGTCATCAACATGTGATGCTAACTGTAGACACTGCTCTGTCTGAAGCTCTGTTGCTCAAGTTAGATTTTAATCACAGTTTTATTTTAACACAATCTAACCACATAGAGCTGATTTGTGGTCTAAACGAGTCTCACACATAAAATTACAGTCACAAGCTTAGCTCAACGTTAGCTCAACTACAGCTGGTTAGCTCAACTGGTAAGTCACTTGCCTTTCACCTAGGTTCAAATCCCCCCCAGCAATGCGCAAGCCAGTGTGGGTCCTTGGGCAAGATTCTTCATGGTACTGCCCCCTGGGTGCTGGAAAGATGGCTGCCCACTGCTCCTGAAAAAGGATGGGGTCCCACCCTGGAGCTAGGCCTGGGCTCGACAATGAGCATCTGGTGCACAGCCTGAAGGGGCAAAGTGGGGCCATCCTCCTGTGGACCCACCACCCGCAGGAGGATCCATAGGGGCTGGTGCAGTGAGATCTGGGTGGCAGATCTGTTTAGGCTGTTGCCCCCGTGCCCCGGGGGGAAGAAAATGGATGAATGGATTTCTTGAATTTTCATTTTCATTTTGAATCTTAAAAACGTATATCTTTGTTTGCTAATGTGTGCATTGTGTCACCATGGTAAGATTCCACCAATAGAGATACTGTACATGTAGAACATGTATAAAATACACTGATCGATTAGAGACACTAAGTCAAATTGAATTACTGGTTTGCTTAATTTCCAACTTCAGAAATGTCTTTTAATTTGTGGTATAGAGTTGCGGGTGGGGTCAGACACCTTCTTTCTGTTGCTATAGGGATTTCTTCCCTTAGTTTGTGTTGCTAGGCTGCCAATTCCCTCACGTTAAAGTAAAAAGAAAAACCTCTCCTCCTTATCCCCTCTCCTGTCCATTCTCCCTCTCTCCTTCCCTTTCCCTCGGTTCCCTCTTCTTGTTCTTCTTCTTGTCTAAACCAAAATAACTTCACCAACCATCTGTCATGGGGCTAGCAGGTCTACTGTTGCTTAGGAACAAGTCAGAAATTCACATTTGTAACAATATCAACATGTTTTTTTCATGGGGTTATATAAATATTTGGTTATTTAAAAGTCCTAGCGCCCCAAAAGCTGAAACTGCGGAAAACTTGGTGAGTTTAAGGGCAGCACAAATAATGTAGCTTCCATTGCTCTAAACTGTGGCATATTATAATTCATACAAAATGTGTGTGGGCTGAATTCTGAATCAGTACAAATGATAATTCATTGGCCAGAATATTTTCCTACAAAGATGAATAGTCAGAATCAGTGAGTGAATCTGCAAACGCGTTTAATGTAATGTGAGTTCATTTAGATCCAAGATTCAAGACTTTGTCATTGCCATAGAAAAACTACAAGATTACATTTAGAGCATCAAACGCTGTATAGATTTGTAATGTAAAGTGCAATACCAAAATGCAAGAGCCTGTAAATAACTCCAGTGCAGCAAATAATACACAGTAACATCATAGCAGCATCATAAAGGGCATTACAGTGGTCCCTTGTTTATCGCGGGGGTTAAGTTCCAGAAATAACCTGTAATAAGTGAAATCCGCGAAGCAGGACAACTTTATATTTTACAATTATTATACATGTTTTAAGGCTGTAAACGCATCACCACACACATTATACACTTTTCTCAGACTGGTATTAACATTTTCTCACATTTCTCTCTTGCTTAAACACTCAAACTTTCGTAGATTTTCAACAAAATCTATTAATAGTGAAGCGTGGGGGAGGGGGGGTGTGTGCGCGCGGACACGTGCACCCGCTCATCGTGGTCACGTTGACTGTGGTCACGAAACAAGGCAAAGAGCCGCATGCGGTGGCTTAATCCTGGTTTAGACCTGGTCGAGTCCTGATTTAGTCCAGGTTTAGACCTGGTCTAGTCCTGGGACCGGAGAAGTGTGCGCGCGGACACGTGCACCGGCTCATCGTGGTCAAATCCGTGAGCAGCATGACCGGCGCGAGGCTGTGCGTCCCACTGGGGGCTGCGAGCACAAGACCGAGGCTGGCAGCGCACGGACCATGCCTCCCCCGCGGGACCACGTCCAACGACGCAGTCGAAACGAACACGCACAAGAGCCGCACGAAACAAGGCTCTAATCAAGGTTTAATCCTGGTTTAAACCTGGTCTAGTCCTGGTTTAGTCCAGGTTTAGACCTGGTCTAGTCCTGGTTTAGTCCAGGTTTAGACCTGGTTTAGTCCTGGTCTAGTCCTGGTCTAGTTCCGGTCTAGTCCTGGTCTGGTCCCAGTCTGGTCCCAGTCTGGTCCTTATGTCTTAGTCCCTGTCTGGACTTCCTACGAATCCATTGACTCATGTCTCTGTGCTCCTAGTGCATCCAGCAGGACTCCCATAAATGAATTCCGATTCCTACTATGGAACTCGGCTGCAACTTTGCCCCTATAACTGCTAGCCTCTGTGAGCTTCATTTGACTAGAGCCGAAAGCTATGGATCATCCATGTAGAAACCATGGCAAAAGAAGAAATTCAATTTGTCAACTGGCTATGGATGACGTCACACTCCCTTAGGCCACTTCTCTGTACATAGTCTGCTACATAGTCTGTTACCCAGCACAATCACTGCCATTGTGTCACTGGGCAAGACAATTCACCAACTTTACACGTGAGTCACTGTTTGTGCTGTGTTGCTGCTAGGACAGGGCATCTAAAAAAAATATATATATATGTGCGGCAGTCTCATTTGGTAAAGGAATAAATACAAAAGAAATACTTGGATGCAACAGGTCCCAAATGAAAACTGACACACACACGCATGCACATAGTCACACTCACACACGCACACACGTAGTCACACTCACAGTATAAATTCATTCACAGCTTTGGGCTGAGGCTTATGGGATTGTTTAGTCAAAGGATGAATGAAAATGAGTTTGTGCATCCATTGTTTAAACAGTTACAGTCTCCATGTTTGTGGACAGGAGCGTGTGACAGGAGCATGTGACAGGGGCATGTGTGTGACAGGAGCGTGTGTGTGATAGGCGCGTGTGTATGACAGACGCATGTGTGTGACAGGAGTGTGTGTTGTGGACAGGAGCGTGTGACAGGAGCATGTGACAGGAGCGTGTGTGTGACAGGAGCGTATGTGTGACCAGAGCGTGTGTGACAGGAGCGTGTGTGTGATAGGCGCGTGTGTGTGACAGGAGCATGTATGAGACAGGAGCGTGTTTGTGGACAGGAGGGAGTGTGTGACAGGAGCATGTGTGTGACAGGAGGATGTGTGTGACAGGAGTGTGTGTGTGGACAGGAGCGTGTGACAGGAGCGTGTGTGTGACAGGAGCGTGTGTGTGTCTGTGCACACATTCCTGTCACACCTGCTCCTATCACACACACACACACACTCATGTCTGTGCACATGCTCCTGTCACTCACTATCCATTTTGTATAGTGAGTGACAGGAGCATGTGACAGGAGCGTGTGACAGGAGTGTGTGTGTGACGGGAGCATGTGTGTGTGACAGGAGCATGTGCACAGACATGAGTGTGTGTGTGTGTGTGTGTGTGATAGGAGCAGGTGTGACAGGAATGTGTGCACAGACAGGTGCATGTGTGTGACAGGAGTGTGTGCACAGACAGGTGCATGTGTGTGACAGGAGCGTGTGTGTGACAGGAGCGTGTGTGTGACAGGAGCATGTGTGTGACAGGAGCATGTGCACAGACAGGAGCGTGTGCACAGAGAGGAGCATGTGTGTGACAGGAATGTGTGCACAGACAGGAGTGTGTGTGTGACAGGAGCGTGTGCACAGACAGGAGTGTGTGTGTGACAGGAGCGTGTGTGTGACAGGAGCGTGTGTGTGATAGGCGGGTGTGTGTGACAGGAGCATGTGTGAGACAGGAGCGTGTGTGTGATAGGCGGGTGTGTGTGACAGGAGCATGTGTGAGACAGGAGCGTGTTTGTGGACAGGAGCGTGTGACAGGAGCATGTGTGTGACAGGAGGATGTGTGTGACAGGAGCGTGTGTGTGACAGGAGCGTGTGTGTGACAGGAGCATGTGTGTGACAGGCGCATGTGTGTGACAGGAGCGTGTGTGTCACAGGAGTGTGTGTGTCACAGGAGCATGTGTGTGACAGGCGCATGTGTGCGACAGGAGCATGTGTGTGACAGGCGCATGTGTGTGACAGGAGCGTGTGTGTCACAGGAGTGTGTGTGCCACAGGAGCATGTGTGTGACAGGCGCATGTGTGTGACAGGAGCATGTGTGTGACAGGAGTGTGTTTGTGGACAGGAACATGTGACAGGAGCATGTGACAGGAGCATGTGACAGGAGAATGTGACAGGAGCGTGTGACAAGAGCATGTGACAGGAGCATGTGAAAGGAGCAAGTGACAGGAGCATGTGACAGGAGTGAGTGACAGGAGCATGTGACAGGAGCGTGTGACAGGAGTGTGTGTGACAGGAGCATGTGTGACAGGAACGTGTGCACAGACAGGAGCATGTGCACAGACAGGAGTGTGTGTGTGACGGGAGCATGTGTGTGTGACAGGAGCATGTGCACAGACAGGAGTGTGTGTGTGTGTGTGTGTGTGTGTGTGTGTGATAGGAGCAGGTGTGTGACAGGAATGTGTGCACAGACATGTGCATGTGTGTGACAGGAGTGTGTGCACAGACAGGTGCATGTGTGTGACAGGAGAGTGTGTGTGACAGGAGCGTGTGTGTGACAGGAGCATGTGTGTGACAGGAGCATGTGCACAGACAGGAGCGTGTGCACAGAGAGGAGCATGTGTGTGACAGGAATGTGTGCACAGACAGGAGTGTGTGTGTGTGACAGGAGCGTGTGCACAGACAGGAGTGTGTGTGTGACAGGAGCATGTGTGTGACAGGAGTGTGTGCACAGACAGGCGCATGTGTATGACAGGAGTGTGTGTGTGACGGGAGCATGTGTGTGTGACAGGAGCATGTGCACAGACAGGAGCATGTGTGTGACAGGCGCATGTGTGTGACAGGAGCGTGTGTGTCACAGGAGTGTGTGTGTCACAGGAGCATGTGTGTGACAGGCGCATGTGTGCGACAGGAGCATGTGTGTGACAGGCGCATGTGTGTGACAGGAGCGTGTGTGTCACAGGAGTGTGTGTGTCACAGGAGCATGTGTGTGACAGGCGCATGTGTGTGACAGGAGCGTGTGTGTCACAGGAGTGTGTGTGTCACAGGAGCATGTGTGTGACAGGCGCATGTGTGCGACAGGAGCATGTGTGTGACAGGCGCATGTGTGTGACAGGAGCGTGTGTGTCACAGGAGTGTGTGTGTCACAGGAGCATGTGTGTGACAGGCGCATGTGTGTGACAGGAGTGTGTTTGTGGACAGGAACATGTGACAGGAGCATGTGACAGGAGCATGTGACAGGAGAATGTGACAGGAGCGTGTGACAAGAGCATGTGACAGGAGCATGTGAAAGGAGCAAGTGACAGGAGCATGTGACAGGAGTGAGTGACAGGAGCATGTGACAGGAGCGTGTGACAGGAGTGTGTGTGACAGGAGCATGTGTGACAGGAACGTGTGCACAGACAGGAGCATGTGCACAGACAGGAGTGTGTGTGTGACGGGAGCATGTGTGTGTGACAGGAGCATGTGCACAGACAGGAGTGTGTGTGTGTGTGATAGGAGCAGGTGTGTGACAGGAATGTGTGCACAGACAGGTGCATGTGTGTGACAGGAGTGTGTGCACAGACAGGTGCATGTGTGTGACAGGAGCGTGTGTGTGACAGGAGCGTGTGTGTGACAGGAGCGTGTGTGTGACAGGAGCATGTGTGTGACAGGAGCATGTGCACAGACAGGAGCGTGTGCACAGAGAGGAGCATGTGTGTGACAGGAATGTGTGCACAGACAGGAGTGTGTGTGTGACAGGAGCGTGTGCACAGACAGGAGTGTGTGTGTGACAGGAGCATGTGTGTGACAGGAGTGTGTGCACAGACAGGCGCATGTGTATGACAGGAGTGTGTGTGTGACGGGAGCATGTGTGTGTGACAGGAGCATGTGCACAGACAGGAGTGTGTGTGTGTGATAGGAGCAGGTGTGTGACAGGAATGTGTGCACAGACAGGAGTGTGTGTGTGACAGGAGCATGTGTGTGACAGGCGTGTATGCACAGACAGGTGCATGTGTGTGACAGGAGTGTGTGCACAGACAGGTGCATGTGTGTGACAGGAGCGTGTGTGTGACAGGAGCGTGTGTGTGACAGGAGCATGTGTGTGACAGGAGCATGTGCACAGACAGGAGCATGTGCACAGACAGGAGCATGTGTGTGACCGGAATGTGTGCACAGACAGGAGTGTGTGTGTGACAGGAGCGTGTGCACAGACAGGAGTGTGTGTGTGACAGGAGCATGTGTGTGACAGGAGTGTGTGCACAGACAGGAGTGTGTGTGTGACAGGAGCATGTGTGTGACAGGAGTGTGTGCACAGACAGGCGCATGTGTATGACAGGAGCGTGTGTGTGACAGGAGCGTGTGTGTGACAGGAGCGTGTATGTGACAGGAGCATGTGTGTGTGACAGGAATGTGTGCACAGACAGGAGCATGTGTGTGACAGGAGTGTATGCACAGACAGGTGCATGTGTGTGACAGGAGCGTGTGTATGACAGGAGCGTGTGTGTGACAGGAGCATGTGTGTGACAGGAGCATGTGCACAGACAGGAGCGTGCACACAGACAGGAGCATGTGTGTGACAGGAATGTGTGCACAGACAGGAGCGTGTGTGTGACAGGAGCGTGTGCACAGACAGGAGTGTGTGTGTGACAGGAGCATGTGTGTGACAGGAGTGTGTGCACAGACAGGCGCATGTGTATGACAGGAGCGTGTGTGTGACAGGAGCATGTGTGACAGGAGCGTGTGTGTGACAGGAACATGTTTGTGACAGGAGTGTGTGCACAGACAGGAGCGTGTGTGCGACAGGAGCATGTGTGTGACAGGAGCGTGTGTGTGACAGGCGCATGTGTGTGACAGGAGCGTGTGTGTGACAGGAGCATGTGTGTGACAGGCGCATGTGTGTGACAGGAGCGTGTGTGTGTGACAGGAGCATGTGTGTGACAGGAGCATGTGCACAGACAGGAGCGTGTACACAGACAGGAGCATGTGTGTGACAGGACTGTGTGCACAGACAGGAGCGTGTGTGTGACAGGAGCGTGTGCACAGACAGGAGTGTGTGTGTGACAGGAGCATGTGTGTGACAGGGGTGTGTGCACAGACAGGCGCATGTGTATGACAGGAGCGTGTGTGTGACAGGAGCATGTGTGACAGGAGCGTGTGTGTGACAGGAACATGTGTGTGACAGGAGTGTGTGCACAGACAGGAGCGTGTGTGTGACAGGAGCGTGTGTGTGACAGGAGCGTGTGTGTGACAGGCGCATGTGTGTGACAGGAGCGTGTGTGTGACAGGAGCGTGTGTGTGACAGGCGCATGTGTATGACAGGAGCGTGTGTGTGACAGGAGCATGTGTGACAGGAGCGTGTGTGTGACAGGCGCATGTGTGTGACAGGAGCGTGTGTGTAACAGGAGCGTGTGCACAGACAGGAGCGTGTACACAGACAGGAGCATGTGTGTGACAGGAGCGTGTGTGTGACAGGAGCATGTGTGTGACAGGCGCATGTGTGTGACAGGAGCGTGTGTGTAACAGGAGCGTGTGTGTGACAGGAGCGTGTATGTGAAAGGAGCGTGTGTGCTTGTAATTGCTGTTTGCAGAAATACTTGACAATCAGAGGCTGAGAGTTACTTACTGAGACACTAATTGAATAGAATTTCAAGGTTTTTGTTTTCATAAGTTTAAAACACACAAAGTCATTTGTTCAAGCCCAAGTTCAGCACCGGGAACTGTCCACTGCACAAGTTACACTGATTTACATTGTGTTCGATCTCATGTATTTCTGCTTTCATTGAGTAAATATGCAACAGTAAAGTTCATATTTCTGTGCAGCCTCTTCAGCTCAATGAGTGAATTCTCTCTGTCCAACTGGTAACCCAGTGTCACTTGTGTTTAGGCTACAGTTACTTTAATAACAAGAAGAAAAAAGTGCTTCACACAAAAGTGAAAACAACATAGACTGTGGTGAAGGAAATTCAAAATGTTAATAAAACTTTCAGTAAATATGCATTTTTATACAGGTTTTAGAACGTGTTACTTTACAAGCATTCCACGTTCCCTTAGTGTTTAATGACAGGTGTAAGTGTATACATGTATAAGGATTAGGACTAAGAAATCCGAACTTCTTGAACACTTTTTTTGAGTACAAATAGCCTACATTTTCTTTATACTTATACATGCTGTTCTCTTGTGGTTGGAAAACAGTATGTCTCTAACTTCAGGAAGGAATTGAAACTGACCTTGAGTATTTTATTTAGTTTTCTTCTGATTATTTTGTGGTTTGAGTCCTGAACCATGTGAGGTGTTTTCATGTGGACTTTGCCTTAAAAACAATGGCCCAAAGTGCACACCAGTCAGTCATCCACTCAGTACAAACATGATAAAACAGTTGCACACATTCAATACATTACAAACATGTAGCTAAAGATGTAAAAATTAAAGGCCCTGTCTTCCCCCATAAACCTAAAATGTGAACAGGCTAATCCTCTATCATCCTGACAGGTTGTAAATGCCATTTGAAAATGAGTCAAATATACACAAACTAGATCACCCAAGCAATGAAAAAAAAAAAAAAAAAAAAAAATAAAGGAATCTTATAATGAACCGACACACAGGAAAAGAGAGTTGTTTGCTTATAGGGTAAGAAAACAAAATAATACACAAAGTACCATCACAAATAATTTTAAAGCTGTAGAGAATATAAGGCTGCTATATCATCATTGTGGTCTCTTTTCTTTGAACAGTTGTAAAACCAATGTAGGGAAACCATAAAGGTCAAAGGTGATTCTTCTTAAAGACCTGAAACATAAAACTCAATCAATGATCAATACATTCTGAAGGCTCAAATTAAATATTCAAATTACACATGGCTTTACGTCTGCACTGACAGACTGTATGGGCGATTCACTCTATGTTGGTTAACCACAAAGCTCATGTTGAACTGTCCACATTTGAATTACTGAAGCACAGATTTCAGGTTTTTTACAAAACATGAGTATCTGCTCAACAGAAGAAGGCAATATGTTAGATAAATATTTACTGCGGTTCAGTCACTTTATTAATTCATGCTTCATGTTTGACTTCACACGTTCTATCTTCATCCACCATTCCACGAGTTTCCTCAGCAACAAGCGCCCAAGTCTAAAAATACCTCCAAACTTGAGCAAATCACTT
This sequence comes from Paratrypauchen microcephalus, assembly GCA_036785185.1. NCBI lineage: Eukaryota > Metazoa > Chordata > Actinopteri > Gobiiformes > Gobiidae > Paratrypauchen > Paratrypauchen microcephalus. Next base: position 6,349,470 of record JAVJIX010000029.1, on the reverse strand, counting down.
ACACATGAAACTAAAACTAATCTTAAGTCTTTGAAATAGATTAGTCTGGGGGAAAAGTTCCATAATGTTTAAATTAAGGATTAAATGTATTCATTTTGTGACCAACAATGAAGGAAAACAAGAGGTTTTTAGATAAATGGAAATCATTCAATGCAAATCATTATCTACACAGACCACACCGAACCAGAGCAACAGCAAAGTGGAAGAAAGTCTTCTCAGTCTAATTCGGTTATTCATCACTGAGTAAGAAAAACGTAGTTTTAAAAGGTAGTTTTAAGTTCCAGTCACTTTCTTATTAAATGTTCCATGTCTAAATTAAACATGCAGTTTATTGGATGTGTCATCTGAAGGTGTGTGGGACTCATGTAATTAGAAATGGGAGGCGTGTGTCGTCATACGCACCTGAGCGCGTCCTGCTGCGCACTGCCGCTGCGCTCCGCGGGGAGCTCATCATCACCATCCTGACTTTAAAACGCACCAGAGACTTGGCACAAAAGAGACGCTCGCGGGCGAGCACGGACGCGCGTGGGGACCATCTCCTATTACACCGCGGGGAGAGACTGGACTCAGGACGCACACATATTTACCACCAAACTCTTGGCTTTTACGCAGGAGACTGTGGTGTGGACTTTACGCGCGGAGCTTCATCCAAACGTTAAAAAAAACATGTATTTTGTTTTCTTTGTTTGTTATTTTGTGATACGCACATGACGCGAAGTTTAGTCTCCAGTTCTGGTTTTATGGTGGAGTCCATTTTGTGACAATCATAACGGAAACATGAACGTGTCTTTGCTTGACTTAACGCAAGGCGCGCTGTACAACAGCAGTCAGACCATAGCCGGGACTCTGGCCAACTACTCCGGGAACGCCACGGACACAGTGGTGACCGCGGACGGAGGGGGACCCCTGAACCTACTTCAGGAAGAGCGCAAACTCTTTGTGATGCGCGTGGTGCAGATTGCGGTGCTGTGCGTCCTGTCGCTCACCGTGGTTTTCGGGATTTTCTTCCTCGGCTGCAACCTGATGATCAAGTCTGAAAGCATGATCAACTTTCTGGTGAAGGACCGGAGACCGTCCAAAGACGTGGAGACGGTGATGATCGGGCTCAGCTAGGACAAACTCCGCATGTCCATCGGTCAGAGGACGCATATGCAAAGACTCACCGTGTCCTTCCTCACGGCTCCTGCTGCTTCAGCCAGTATGTCCGCGCGTAAAATCCGTGCGTAAAACACGGCCAATTGTTTACATGTGGAGATGGATCAGTGCATTTGATATTGCCAACTTGAACAAAACTCTCTGAAATGTTTACAAGTTGTTACCTCATAATGTGCTGCGTTAGTTTTTGGACTAGAGATCAATGAATGTTCTTCAGCATGATTGTGAATTCTAGTTTTACAGTGAGTGAGGTATTTTAAAATGGCCCTGTCACAAAGTATTTTCTGCTCTTTGGGTAACTTCCACTTTGCACGATTTGAACTGGAGTCTTTCACAGCTTTATGGAGTGATCCTCGTCCTTTGGCATGCTCGCTGTACGTGACTTTATGTGACATGTACACGTGATTTTTCTGAGACGTTTTGCACTTTTCTCTGATGCTGCATGAATATTTTGTACGAAATTGAAACTTGAAGAATGCAGCATGTAATTTAAATATTAAAATTATGGATTAAGTCAAATGTCTTGTCATCTTTGGAGCACTTACAGGCATCAACTGATTTGTATAAATCGGCTTATCAAGTTTAGGAAAAACTGATCTGATAATAGCTTTTCCAAAAGTTACAATAATGAAATATTGAGGCTGCTTGTGCCAATTCTTACATTTCATTTAAGAATTCACAGCACATAACCAAAATAAATTTCAAATGGCAGTGGGACAAATTTTAAAATCCTGGTGTTTCCGAGTTGTAAACAAGTTGTAATCAAAGCTGTCCCCTGCTGGTGTTTTGCCACTATGTTATTTCAAAACTGTGCCTTATTAAAAAAAGTGGTCCCTTCTGACGGATTTGAAATTCCTTTCTGAAAATGCCCCAGGCTTGTAGAATAGGTCTAAAATTAGGTTTCAAAGCAATAACCAGCATTGACAAATTTCTACTTACACAAAATTGCCATGGGTTTATCTGTAGTAATATTACAAACTACATTGATATTTTTTATTTTTTATTTTATTTTATTTATTTATTTTGCCAGCGTGTGTCCATAAAATAAGTGGTGCAGATTAATCACTTTCCGTGAACTGCCTCTAAGCCTATATCGGCTTTGACCAGCGGCAATCCAGAAATGCCCACTTCTCACTATATCTCCCTATTCCAAATTATTCAGATAATGGACTTTAAAGGTGTATTGTGTAAGTTTTCTGGTAGAGAGTCCATTAAAAGTTTTTCTCTATGTAGATGTTACTGCTTTGTCTAGTATGTTCCACAGTATTACATTAAACAGCTCTACCTTACATTTATTCAATTACAATAGCTCAAAAAGACCTAGAAAAACAGGCATTCTGACTGTGAGTGGGGTTGCCTCTCCCCAGAGGTTTAATGCCATACTGTGAAACATTTCAGACAAAGCAATAACATCTCCATGGAGAAAAGCATTTGAGGGACTCTCCTCCAGAAAAATTACACAATGCGCCTTTAAATCAGGTTATCGCAAGAAACGAGCGTTAGCTAAGTTTAATAAATCATTACTCATCCTGACAGTGTGAAGTTGCAAATTGTCTATTTTGAGGCGCAAACCTAATTTAAGGTGTCAGCTGGGGATATTTGGGGGGTTTGTAAGTTTAAATTTGACTCTGTAATCCTTAGTCTCCATCTACTTCAGCTAACCAAGCCCCTCAGAAGCAGGGGATGTTCTCATTATTATTTTAGCACTTGTTAGGAGAGCCTGGCCCGAGATGAATCCTTAAGAAGAGAGACAGCCATGCATTCACACGTGTGCCCACTGACCGTGCAAAAACAGACCAGTGCATTCTCACATCCACTCAAAGTACCGCTGAAAAACAACATTAATAAATAAAGATAATCAGAGAATAGAGCTGTAATGACTGGGCATAAGAATACAGCTTGGCAACAGTAAATGTAATGTGTGTAATTGTGTGGAGTAGACAGGCAGAGTGAGTTAATATTAGACTTTTAATAGCCTTAATGAAGCATGACTTAATTCATAATAAACACATGGATTATTAAATGGCCCATATTATCTCTGTTATAGTGATATTATCTGTTATAATGTTGTTTCCTGATCATAAACATACCTGGAGTTGTGTTTAACTTAAATCCTGCATATTTAGCTTTTCAAACAGAAAACACTCAGCCCTTAAATAGACAATCTCTACTGAAGGTAGCTAAACAGGGTAGCTGTTAACTTGAAAGGTACCACTACATGGCATCACAAGGTGTAACAGAGCATTTTGATGTTTGGAGATGTAGCCAGAGTAATAATAAAGAATTACTTAAACGTGTGACTGAAATAAAACACAACTCCAGGTATGTTTTTGATGAGGTAATAACATTGTAACATGTCTTAAAGCTCACAGAAATTAATTAATACAAGACCTTTAAGAATGATTCAGACTACTTAATTAATACCTTAATTAATCTCCTTAATTAAATTACAGTTTTCAGAGGCCAAAGTGCAGTTTTGCTGTCATGGTAAGGCAAACAACAACTAGCATGTTAAAGCACACTTCCTGACAAGTAAACGTTTTATAATTAGATGCGCACACACACACACACACACACACACACACACACACACACACACACACACACACACACACACACACACACAATTTGGATTGTTTTGACTGGAGTGTTCCACAGTACAGCACGTTTCTAACTTATATTTATAAAATTAAAGGTGTTTTATTAGTTCTTCACAGATCTTAGACTTAGACTTAGACAAACTTTATTGACCCACAAGGGAAATTGTTGTGGGTACGGTAGCTCACTCATCAAATTTAATATACAATATAAAACAGAGGGTAAAAGAACAAAAAGAAAAACAGATGGAATAGCAACCAAAGAGCAATAGACCTGTGTCAGATGAGACACAATTATATACATAAGATAATGATAATAAATATATATGTACAATCAGAATAGAAAAGTAGTAGTCAAATACAAAATACAGTATCAAATATGATGTTCAGTACCAGCTGTATACAGTTGTAGGGAGTATTATCTTAGCTGTAAGATGGCGTGGTTGCATCACCTGCATGTCATCATGGAGATCAGTTGACAAAAACACAGACATTAGATATTGGACATTAAGACTATGGCCCCATCTTACATTAATGTTAATATTACGTTATTTTGTGATTTATGTTATAATGCTGTTTCCTCATCACAAACATACCTAGAGATGTGTTTCGTTTCAGTCAAACATATTTGAGTTCTTCTCTCGGTCAGAAAAGACTCCACCTTGTGATGTCATGTGGTAATACAGTAAGGGTTCCACTGTGTTTGTAAACTTCATACATCTTCTCTAGAATCATTTAGGTACTTTCAGTCCTGGAACTGGCCATCTCTACTGAACTAAAGGTAAAAGTAGCTGCTGGAACATGTTGAAAACTACTCTTCATGACATCACAAGTTGGAGCAGAGCATTTTGAGCTTTGGAGATGTACAGTCCCTGACAAAAGTCTTGTCACTTCTCCATTTGATAAAAAGCACATCTTATAACCTGACTTTTAATTAATCCATTGGTTTTAGAAATGGCTCATATGAAAGCTAAAACTCTCCCAAATTATGTTTAATATACTAAAATAAATTTGCTTCACTCAAGAAAGATTGATCATTTAATGAACACAGAAAGGTCAGATTTTGGCAAGACAAAAGTTTTGTCGCCTACAGAGGGTAATGTGAAAATTGAACAAATAATTTACTTCAAATACAAAAATATGTTGCATAACATCAGTGAATTAAATAGTGGTGCTGTGAGATCCATATTTAATATCTTGTATGACTTCCATGAGCTTGAAGGACTGCATCCATGCGGTTTGGCAGTGATTCATACAGTTTATTGATGAAGTCATCAGGAATAGCAAAGAAAGCAGTCTTACATGCCTCCCAGAGTTCATCAAGATTCTTTGGGTTTGTCTTCCATGCTTCCTCTTTCATTCTACCCCAGACATGTTCAATGATGTTCATGTCTGGTGACTGCGCTGGCCAGTCCTGGAGAACCTTGATCTTCTTTGCCTTAGGAACTTTGATGTAGAGATGGAAGTATGTGATGGAGCACCATCCTGCTGCAAAATTTGACCCCTTTTATAGCTGGGAATGTAAGATTTAGCTAATACTTCTTGATATTTTAGGCTATTGATATTGCCTTCCACCCTGCAAATCTCTCGCACACCGCCATACTGTATGTAACCCCAGACCATGATTTTTCCAGCACCAAACTTAACAGTTTTCTGGGTGAACCTCGGATCCATGCGGGCTCCAGTAGGTCTCCTGCAATATTTGCGGTGGCTGTGATGTAATTCAACTGAAGATTCATCTGAGAAATCCACATTTTGCCACTTTTCCAGCTTCCATCCTTTTAGCAGGCTGTGGGCCTTAGCAAATGCCACACGTTTTTTTAATTGCCTTTTGTTTAGTGCTGGTTTCTGGGCACTGATTCGACCATGGAGGCCATTTCGAGCCAGAATTCTACAAACTGTTCTGGTTGACACGGGGACTTGAGGTGACCAGGCCTGGTGGAGCTCTGCTGCAGTGGAAAACGGTCCTCCCGAGCAGTTGTCTTGCGGGGTTTACCGGACCTGGACTTGTCAAAAACATCTCCAGTCTCTTCAAATCTATTTCTTATTCTTTGTACTTAACCCTGAGACACATTGAAGGTGTCAGCCACTTCAGCAGTGGATTTGGTCTTCAACCTCTTGATAATCAATGCTTTGGTCTCAGGGTGAATCTTAGGCATGTTGTCAGAGGTCAAGTTGCAGTTGATGTGAAGGTCTGGTGTGTTGGGGTTCTTTTTATACACACCCACTAATTGATTGACAAATTATTGATCACAGGTGAGGCTGTAATCTAGGATTGGGTACAAGGCGACAAGACTTTTGTCTTTGCAAAAACTGACTCAGTGGGCTTTACCAAGCTGTGAACATTAGAATGCTTTTCAGCAGTTTAATTTGGCACCAAAACAGTATTTCAAAATCTGCTGGGATTGAAATGAGACATTTCTTGTCAAAAATAAATTATTAGATATATATTTGGGGAGCACTTAAGGTCAACTTGTACCCAAACGACAAGACTTTTGTCAGGGACTGTACACTGACTAATAACAAAGGATTACTCCAGCATATGTGGATGAAACAAAACACAACTCCAGGTATGTTTTTGATTAAGTAATAACATTATAACGTGTATTAAAGCTCATATAGGACCTTTAATGGAATATGTGTTCTTGAATTACCAACATTAAGTGCTTATTTATAGTGAACATAACAAATAAAATACTCCACAATTGCAATATACCATAATCTCTTTAATATTCTCGGTGCCACAGCCTTAATGATAGTAATGTAGTCCACTCAGAGCAACACAAACAACTAACTTGGCTTGAGATTTCTAGGCTAGGATTTCTCACTATAATTCGCCCACTACGAAACAGCATATGTCTAAGTGTAACACGAAGCAGCATCCAGCTCTCCACAATCTGTCCCAACCACATGGATTGTTAAGATGTTCCATTACTACTCTGATTAGATTCTCTGTAATAAAAGGGTGCATTCTTTAGAGAGGAGAAGCACACTGAAGCAAAATGACAGTTAATGACAGTGGCAGCATAGCGGGATGTCCAACCAAGAGCTCTGGTTCAAACAATATTGTACGAGAATGTTAATTGACAGCAGGAGGCAGACACTGGTGCATTTCCTAGTTGAGAAATGTCACAACTGAAGTTTCATAGCAAAATAATGAAGTGTGCCCTCACCAAATCAGAAATAATAATACTCTAACAATATGTTCGAAATGGCAATGATAATTCAAACAGTCGAAGTGTAGACTGGCAAATTAGGGAGGTTTTATAGAGATATAAAAGTAGACGTTGGAAGCATGTAATGAAAAGAAAATATATTAGATTTTGTTACAATGGAAATGTCTTACATTATGCAAAATATTAAGCCATGTTATAATGCTGTTCCCTCCTCAAAAATAGACCTGGAGTTGAGCTTTGTTTCATTCACACATATTTGAGTAATCCTTTATTATTAGTCTGTCTACATCTCCAAAGCTCAAAATGCTCTGTTCCACTTTGTGATGTCGTGAAATGGCAACTTTCAAGCTAACATATACATGTTACCTTTTGTTCCAAGGAGATTGAGAAATTCCAGGGCTGAAATTATCTAAATGATTCAAGTGAAGGTGTATGGAGTTTAAAAACACAGTAAAACACTTCCTGTATTACCACATGACATCACAAAGTGCAACGCAAAGTGCAAAGTGTTTTCTGTTCGAGAGAAGAACTGACAAACAGAGTTTTGTGTTAAACCTGTGTGAATTAAATAAAACACAACTTAAGGTGTTTTTTTTCTTTTCATCTTTTTAATGAGGAAACAACTTTATAGTACGCAAGGAATGTTTCAAAGGCTGACAACTATTTAACATATTGTTCTGTTCTTCACATTTTCAGACGAAATCAGAGGCTTATTTTTATCCGGCAAAAGCAGTTTAAGAGAACACAGTGGTATTTCTTTTGTCCCTTTTACATAGTGGTCAGTTTAAAGATGCATTGTTTAACTTTTCTGGTGAATGCTTTTCTTCATGGAGATGTTATTGCTTTGTCTGGAATGCTTCACAGTATGGCATTATATTTTTCTATCATCATGGAGACCAAACCAGGTCAAGTTACAGGTCAGGGCTGTGGAGAGGTGACCCCGCTCACAGTCAGAATGGTTTAAAGGGATAATGCGTTTTTTAAAAGTTTTTTTAATGTTAATCTGTATGGGTTTCCTTCTAAAAGTTACGTGTGTTCTTTCTTTTCTTTCTTTATTAGTTTATTTGACAGGGACAATGTGCAAAAACATTAAAGATGCTTTACACCAGATTATAGCTGAAGCTAGTTTCCATCTGTAGTCCCTGAGCAGGTGAGAAATACAATATAAAACGTAAACAATATAATCAATACACACTCACACACTACAAATTACCAATTATTACACAATAAAATATTACAATAAAATCTCACTCAGATTATAACATACCAGTTATCATTCTTAATGCTGACACTGCTGATTCTCTAATAATAATTTCTTAACATTAAATGAAAAGTTTTTCATGTCAGAGGAAAGTTTCAAACTTTGTGGCAATTTATTCCATTCTTTGATGGCTTTGAAAGAAAAAGCTGTCTGTGCAAAGGCCGAGCTCCGTTTAGGTACTCTGCAGTCATTGTGACTTGTGGACCTTGAGGTCCTGGTTGTTTGTTCAGAGCAGAGCTGTACAAATTTTTTCAATGGAGGAGGCGCTGTGTTATTTAAGATTTTAAAGACTAATCACACATTTGAATAGGTGATTAAATTGTCAAAGTTTAGCATTTTATGTTGTGCAAATATTGGACAATGATGATATCGCAGTGGCTTTTTGTCCAGTATCTTAACAGCCTGATTATATAAGGACTTTAATGGTTTTGTTGTTGTCTCACATACTTGAGACCAACAAGTTATACAATAATTAATATGTGAGGTAATCATTGCATCCAGATAAACCTTTGCAGCATCATTGCTAAATTTGTTTCGAGTGTGTCTAAACACAGACAGACTATATTTTAAAGTATTAGAAACTTTTTTTAACATGCTTTTTAAAACTAAAAATTGGATCCAGAACAACTCCTAAATATTTGAATTCCTCTACTGTTTTGAGTTGGCTCTTATTTATGTATATACATGGAAAGGAAGACTTCTGTTTTTGCGTCTTAGTAAAATACATTGCCATCGTTTTGTTTGTGTTCAAAAAGAGAGAAGCAGATTGTAGCCAGCGTGAGATGTTTTCCATGACATCAGTTAGTTTTTTTTGCCATACTGGTCGCTTCACTCCCATGTACATAAACGACGGTATCGTCCGCATACATTTGTATATCCACATCACCACAAACTGAAGGGAGATCATTTATATAAATTGTAAAAAGCAATGGCCCAAGGACAGAGCCTTGCGAGACACCCATATCATTGGCCTTAGATGTTGACAGCTTTGAGCTGACACGTACACACTGGACACGGTTGACACCGGCTTACCTCTGACAGTCTCAGCTGATCCCGGTTCGGCTCGCTTTCTGGAGCCCATGTAAGTAGGTCCGGTAACTTTCCTGGAACATGAAATAAAGCTTGTTTTTCTTCTCAAAACAAAATATTTGTTAGAAAGGTGATATATTTGCGTCCGAAACCAGAGGTGTGGACTCGAGTTATGTGACTTCGACTCGAGTCAGACTCAAGTCACGAATTTGATAACTTTAGACTCGACTCGACAAAATGTACAAACACTTGCAACTCGACTTGGACTTCAATATCAATAACTCGTGACTTCACTTGGACTTAGGCCTTTTGACTTGTGATGACTTGCTACGCTCAATGAAAAAAAAAACTCTTAAAGTATGTTGATAAGGACCGCACTCGTTGTACTTGTGAATCTGCGAAAATGTATGCAAAGAGCATGTGCGCGCGGCTTGCACAACATCCAATCACAGTAGATCTATGTTGCTTTCATTCAACCGCATCCAAGGCAAATTGCACAACAAATGATGCGGAAAAAAGCATCCACGTGCCAGTTTGCAAAATGATGCCGAAGGTGATTTTGTTTGGTTATAAAAACTACGAAGTTGTCAACAAAAAACGAACGGCAATATGCAGAACCTGCGGGTCAAAGATTACAGACGGAGCTTCCACAATGTCCAATTTTGTTCGGCACCTGAAGCTTTTCTAATGTTATTTGATATGTTATTTGATATGGTGTAAAAAGCTAAAATGAATACAGATCTTGCAGACATTATATGATTTGTACAAATTTTAAAGGGGACTCGAAACTAAAATGCTAGGACTTTGGACTCGACTTGAGACTTGTGAGCTTTGACTTCGGACTTGACTCGGCACTTGGATACTCTTGACTCGGGACTTCACTCGGACTTGAGTGCAAAAGACTTAGACTTACTTGGGACTTGCCCAGCAATGACTTTGTCCCACCTCTGTCCGAAACATCCAGCAGCGTATTTCGCATTTGCGTATTGTCTCTCTCCACTCGTATCACTACGCCCATGTTAAGTCTATCAGCCTGTTCACCTTCAGCGGATGTCTACGCTGAAGTTTACAAGTGAACAGGCTTTTAGAAGGAAACCCATACAGATTAACATAAAAAAAACCCCGCACTATCCCTTTAAGATATTTTTGATCAATAAACAACCTGTAACTGAATACATGTGAGGTAGATCTGTTTAATGTCATACTGTGGAACATTCAAAGCAGAACAATGACATCCATAGAAACAAGCAGGTGACGGACCCTCAACCACAGTTACACAATGCACCTTTAAGGGCCAAGTTACAAGTCAAGTTATGTGTTTGAATGAGGATGTCAAACTAGGTTCATCAGTGTCTAATGGGACACTCTATATTCAAAGGAAGAGACAATAACAAAACAAATATATAGCCTGCAGTGAAGGTAACTGCTCCTCGCTCTCAGTCAGGCCCATCTCAGTGGCTCATCTGTCATTTCAGAACATGTGTCCCTGGTGATAAATCTTTCATATCAAAACATCAGCTTTAAAGGAAAATTAACGTGTTTTTTTTTACAATCTGAGCCTTCTTTCGGCAATAAAACAAGTAGTTTTACTCACCCATTGCAGTTTGGTGTCAATTGGAGCAGTATCGCAGAACTTATGTTGAGCCGTTCTGTTCTACTAATGATCCCGTATCCGTTAGCGTGAGTGCTCGGGGCACTGATTTGCGGTGTCCAAATAACACAAACTTTAGCACTTTTCAAATCACAGAAGATCACTGTGTCAGGGTAGACTTTTAGTAGATTCCAAAACGGCCTGAAACCCGATATCGCAACAGAAAAGTAAAGTTCAGAGCGGTGGTAGCTTCTTTCGGACTAGCTGTGTTTACAAAACAGCTGAGTTCACGCATGCGCACTGTCCTCTCTGATGACGTCATCAAATGAAACTATAGCTGGATATCGGGTTTCAGGCCGTTTTGGAATCCACTGAAAGTCTACCCTGACACAGCGATCTTCTGTGATTTGAAAAGTGCTAAAGTTTGTGTTATTTGGAGAGCGCAAAGTAATGCCCCGAGCACTCACGTTAACGGATACGGGATCATTAGTAGAACAGAACGGCTCAACATAAGTTCTGCGATACTGCTCCAATTGACAGCAAACTGCTATGGGTGAGTAAAACTACTTGTTTTATTGCCGAAAGATTGTAAAAAAAACGTTAATTTTCCTTTAATGTTTGTCTAAACTTATTTAAAATCTGCTTTGCACCTCCTGTGGAACATTTTAGATAAAAAAAAAAAAAAAAAACTTCCACAAGAAAAGTTGCACATCTTCAGAACATGTCATAATGAAATTGCAATGATACTAATCCCATTTCAAACCACCTTATAAAACATAACAAACGCTAGCCAGAAATCAAGAATAAGTCTGATCTGATCACGGCTCCCTCCATTGCATTGTTTGTTTGTTTTTTTCAATGACACATGTGAAACAAAGGTGCTCATTGGTCACCTATGATTTATGATTTATTTTTCCTTTTTTTCTTGATATCAAGCATCGTGCATGTCCCTGATTTTCTAATCCATTTGTCAGTCACACCCATTTGAAAACAGGGAGATTCACACACAACCAGACTCACATCTTCATAAAGTATTGAACCTGTATTTTGGATCCCTGGCAAAACAAATGGTATTCAATCCTAATGTCTTCCATGCATCCTCTATAGCAGTGGTTCTCAAAACAGTGGTATGCAAATTTATCTGCAGTTGAAAAATATTTAGCAGAATATAGCAATAGTTTAATCCACATTTGTCATTGTTTCGAACTAGAATAGCAAATGTTTAGTCCTATTTAGCCCTGATTTAGTTAAGACCTTGTAATTTGCTATTGTGATGTGTGAGCAGCCCAAGTAATTCCTCTTGTGGATCAATAAAATCTGTCTAAGTCTAGAAAAGTCCGATATTAGGCCTGGTATAGATGATACTTGGAATTTTCTTAGGTGGTACTTGGTATAAATAGTTGGGCAACTGCTTGTCTCCTTTGTGATAAATAGGTTTAATCTACACTGCGGAGCATTCTAGACAAAGCAATAACATTTCCGTAGAGACAAGAAGATGGCAGACCCTCCAGTAGGAATGTTACGAGGTGCACTTTTCAGCTTTCAATTCAAACTTAGCCTCACCTCACACCCAACACATACGAGCAGGAGAATGTCGTTCCATTTTGTGGTTGTTGATATTGTAATAAGGCTCCAGTGCTGGCAGTTGTTGGCTCGGGGCAGTTTTGTGATTTCTCTTGAACTTCAGCTGTCATTGCACACCAGCCACTATTTCAGCCATTTACACTACATTTCAACATGACTCTCCACTTGTTACTTGCTCTCAAATATTTTGTTTGTGGTTATACTCCTGATGTGTTTGATTTCAGTATAAGAACATTTTCTAAAAGCCCTGTACCTGATTTCTTTCCCATGTATTTGAGTAAAGCAAAACTTGACTAGTGTCTGCATCTAATTGTATTGTAATAATACTCAGGTATTGTGTTTGCATGCTAGTTGTTTTCAGCTTTACTGTCACGGTAAAACTTCTCTCCAGTGTCTGAGAGTTGTGAAAAAGCTCTCATTGTGGTGAATAATTAGGATCCTTAGAATACATAAGGTAAGCAGAATCACTTGAATGACTTCAGCCCTGGAATTGGCAATCTCTACTCTAAAGGTAAAATGTAGCTGTTGACATGAAAACTACCACTACATGACATCACAAGGTGGAACAGAGCATTTTGAGCTTTGGAGATGTAGACAGACTAATAATAAGGTTTACTCAAACATGTGTGAATGGAACAAAACAACTCCAGGTCTGTTTTAACATGTTATAACATGTCTTAAGGCTCACAAGAATCAATTTTGTGTAATATACAGTAAGATCTTTAGTTTTTCAAGTTTCTAAAAATCAGGCAGTGAAAAACTATTGTATGTGCTCAACTTACAATAGACTGAACAGCTTAACTTTTTTTTTTTTTTTTTAAATAATGAACCAAACGCCTCCTGCTCCTAAGCAACAGCATCGAGTGGAACAGAATTCAAATCATATCACCAACAAATTAAAAGAAATGCTTGTTGCTTTGGTAACATTTACTATATATCGTCTTTCTTTGACTGAAATAACACATTGAAGAAAACTGCAGGCTTTTCAAATAATTTATATAAGTTAGAAATGCATTTTTAAAAAACATTTATATTAGTATTTAACCATACAGATTAAATGTAACAGCAACATAAACATGACTGTACACAGTGGCGTTCCTAGAGTGATTTACTCCCTGGGTGAAAGCCACTCTTGCCCAGTGTTGTATAGTAACGAAGTAATAATACTTCACTACTGTACTTAAGTACATTTTGGGAGACTTTGTACTTTACTTGAGTTTAAAAAAAAAAGATTACTTTTACTTTTACTTCACTACATTTCCGAATTTAATTGCATACTTTTACTCCACTACATTTTCAATGTGCCTTTTAGTTACTCATTACAAAAAAAACCTCTACCGACTGCAAGGAAGTCAGGACGTGCCTGGGCTTGTTCGCTACTTGTGCATGACAATCAGCCTACACCTGTTGGTTTCATGCAGCTAGTTTAATCAATCAACATCCCTGATGGAAGAGGAGACAGCATCCATCGAGGTAAGTTCTAGATTAATGAAATTGTTAGCGTCTATATTCCAATTTCAGTAACCATAGCATGGACATACTAGACACCGTTGTGAAACCTTGAGCATAACATGTAGAAATTAACTTTGTGTGACATTGTTTCGGTTACACAAAGCGTATTTGATGATGTTGGAGCTAACAGGCTACCTAGCTTTTTCGGCTCAAGGGAAGGCATAGCTGTAGGCTATGTGTAACGAATGAGAAAGGACAAAAAATAACATTAACATGTGCCTACTTTTAAAAAATTTAAACAAGCTCTGTGTGTTTGTGCTATCTAAGTAACAAAGCGAGGGTTAGCTTCAGACTGCCTTTGCTTGATACTTTTACTTGTACTTTTAATTACATTACTTCAGTACATTTATTTTTACATTACTTGTCAGGGCTCTCAAGGCTCACGCTTGAGAGTGTGACACACGCAATTCGACGTATTCACACGCGCACACATGGCATTTCTCACGCTGATTAGTGTTTTGTTTTTTTGTTGTTTTTTTTTTTGTGCCCAGAAAATCGGTCTGTGTGGCTTAGTTTATGCAGGCTCCGCGCGTTTTCAGCGCCGCCCCCTCCCCCTGCTCCCCCGAGCAGGGGGAACAGGGAGGGGACGGCGCGTCTGCTCGCCGTCCCCCGGGCACGTCCTGAGCCTCAGTCCCGGTGCCACGTCTCCTCTGAGACGCACCGACTCCGGTCCCGGTGTCTCCGTCTGTGCGTAACGTGTCCCCCCCGACGGCTTACGCGCGGAATACGCGCGGCCCAGAGCCGAACTGCCCATGGTGAGTCGCGGTGAGACGCGGGCCCGGTGCATTGACCAGACTCTTACATGAATCCGTTAAAAATGTCCCGCTCCCCCCCGCCCCGGTCCCTCCTCCCCGCCCCTCTCAGCGCGCACTGACAAAGTGCGGTGATGATAAAACAAACTGAGAACCATCAGGTAATAACTTCATTTATATAACTCTCATTAGTTGCTTTGTAGTTTAAGTTTGCTCTTTAGACAAACAGGGCTCTCAACACGCAATTCGACGTGTTCACACGCTCACACGGCATTTCTCACGCAATTCAAGCGCCAAAAAGTGTTCACTCGCACCCCCACCCCCCCACCCCCGCCCCCCGGTCCTCGGAAATTACAGTCACACGCACGACCCCGCTCAAAACTTGAGAGCCCTGCTTGTCATACTTAAGTATAAGAAGTTCCAGATACTTTAAGACTTTTACTCAAGTAACATTTCAGTCAGTGACTTTGACTTTTACCAAAGTCATTTTTGGGAGGGGTACCTATACTTTTACTTGAGTTTGATTTTCCAGTACTTACACAACACTGCTCTTGCCAAAGAAAAGATGGCTGCTCACTGCTCCTGAAAAAGGATGGGTCAAATGCAGAAGTCAAATTTCTCCCCTGTGTCACTGTGTGTCATTGTGTGTGAGACCAATAAAGGCTTAATCTTTTCTATAAAAAAAAAATCATCAAGTCAAACTTGAAGACTAGTCGATAGCATACCTTTTTCTTTTGCTCGCTTCTCCTGCTCTTCTTTCCGTTTCTTTCGAAATTGGGCACCTGATGGCTTCAATCTTTTTCGGTCCATCACCGCGACTGTTTTGTCATACTGTACACCGTGACCTCCTCAAGACACTGACCGAAATCCGAATGATTACCCCCCTGGCCCCTCCCCCTAAAACAAACTCTGTCCTGTGCTCGCAGCATTGCCTAGTGCGAGAGGTCAGAGTCAGACTGTCATACCTGAACCATTTCACTTGACCAATTGACCACCACGGCTACTACAACCACAATATTAGAATTCTTTCGGATCATACACAACAACACGGAATGAAACGTAATGAAATGTAGACAATTTCGACCCCTTAACCCTCCGGTCGTGTTCGCCTCCAGCCCCCTACTTTAGTGTTCCCGGTCAAAATTGACCGGTCTGTTTTAACTGCTCTTAAATTAGCACAACATTTTTTTTTTCAACACCAATTTTTTTATTAAGCATTCTTTAGTTGAGAACAATGTTTCAAAGTAGTGTCTAACAACAATTTATAGAAGTAAACATTAAATAACATCCGTTAAAATACAATTAGGCACTGAAAATGAACTACAAAATGAAACTATTATACAAAAAATAAATGGAAAACCAAACACCAAACTCAACAGGGTGTGTGTGTGTGTGTGTGTGTGTGTGTGTGTGTGTGTGTGTGTGTGTGTGTGTGTGTGTGAGTGGCATGTGACACTCAGGTCAGAGTGGGCCTTGCAAACATAAGCATGACATTTGCAGCATGTCAGGCTCGTTTTGATGTCTCTAAAGGCACAGAGGCCACAACGCTTCCTTTTCTGCCCATGTCCTTGTTGGGGAAGAGCAGCCAGGGCAGCGGCTGGGGCTGGAGCTTGCATGCTCCTAACCAGACTGGCGGAGGCTGGTGGGCGGGGAATGTGCTGGCGTCGCTGTATAAGAGGAGTCACCAAAGATTTCCCCAGCTCTGCGAGGAAAAGTCTCCTCTTGAAACTTTTCCCCTGATTCCAGGTTGGGTCGATTGCTGTCCACACCACATACGTGTTGAAAGCTAACACATCTAGGATGTTGTGGAACAGTGCCACAGGCCCGCGAGCCGTCATCCGCTTACAGGTGTATGTACCAGTAAGCTGCAATAAAGGAACAATAAATAATAAGAGATTAGGAACAATATTCAATCTGTCGTACACAAAATGCTATGATTCACCTAGATAAAAATAAAATAAAATGCATGATGAGACTTTACATTACCTTATCAAGGCAGTCAACGCCTCCCTTGTTCTTGTTGTAGTCCTGGATCATCAGGGGCTTCCTGTCCTCTGTGGTGCTGACAGCGGCGTCTTTGTGTACTGTGCTCATCAGGATGACATTTCTGTTCTTCTTGGGAACGTATGACACAAGAGTGTGAGTGTCAGTGAATGCAAATTGTGATGAGAGTGCCTGTCTTCCTCTGGTCGATACCAGCGCAGGGGGAAGTTCGGGCTTGTTCTTCCTCACTGTCCCTACCATGGTGAGCTTTCTTTTCAGTAGCTCCTGACCAAGAGCATGTGATGTGAGGAAGTTGTCACATGTGATATTATGCCCTTGGAGACCGGTTGTCATGTCCAGCACAACACGCATACCCTGGTTTGTGTGTGTGTGTGTGTGTGTGTGTGTGTGTGTGAGAGAGCTGGGGCAGTGTGTATGGGGATGTTTTCTGTATGTTGAATGAATTTACTCTGGATACCCATTCATTTCCTATGGCGGTCACTTTTGACCGGGAACACCACAGGTGTAACAAGGTTGATTAAAACACTCAAAATTGAATGAAACAGGTGATCATCACTTTTATATGTTCAAGTACACAGTGTGGAGGATATCATAAGGTCTTGAGGTAATCAGATGAAAAACATAATATTTATGAGTATTATAAGTTGTAAAACGGTCAGATTTGACCCGAACACGACAGGAGGGTTAATTGAAGTATATGAAAATAACATAGCAACACAGGGGATTGTACAGGCGCAGGCGGTGCGTGCGTGCGGGGGGGTCGCTACTCTGTCTTCACGTAACCACGAGCCAGCACCAGCCCCCCACCCCCCGCACAAGGATCCGCGCGGATCCTTGCCTCCGTGCGCCCGCGCTCCGCACCGGCTTTTTTTTTTTTTTTGCTTCGCGCCACCGCGGCGATGCCGCTAGGGGCAATTGCCCAGGTGGCCCCCGTCAAAGAACGCCCCTGACTGTACAAATTGTTCTTTTAAAACTGGACTGGAGACTGGAGACACGGTTCTACTTTTACTTCTTATTTAAAAAAGACTGCATTTATTTATTTGTCTTTTGTCTCTGGGTTTGGTTTCCTAGTAGTAGGCCAGTTCTGGAGTAGGGTTCCTAGGCATTGCACTAATTGCCTTAGAAGCTTAGAAGCAGAGGACTAATTTACCAATTGTTCTTAATAGATAGATAGATAGACAGACAGACAGACAGACAGACAGACAGATAGATAGATAGACATTTTAGAATCATGACAACACTAGTTTTAAAGGGCCCATATTGCGGTATTTTCAGATGTATGTTATAATGTTTTAGTTTTAGTTGTTATAGTTTCCTCTTCACAAACCTTGCATTTTTAGTTCTTCTGTCAAACTGAAAACACCTTGTGATGTCATGTGATAATACATTATGTGCTCCATTGTGCTTTTAAACTCTTTACACCTTCACTAGAATCATTTGGTTAACCAGGAATGACCAATCTCTACTGAACAAAAGGTGAATGGTAGCCGTTAACTTGAAAATTACCGCATTATGACATCACATGGTGGAACAGAGCATTTTGAGCTTTGATGTAGACAGACTAATCATAAAGGATTACTCAAACATGTGTGAGTGAAACAAAACACAACTCAACTCCAGATATGTTTTTGATGAGGTAACATTATAACATGACTTAATATAGGACCTTTAGCGTACCTGATTGGCCGACGCTTTACTACCATTCTCCCACTAAGCACTCTATACCTTGCCTGGAAGAATCCATGACTCATCGCTGTACCAGCAGCGAGTCTGGTAATGCTTGGTTCAGAATGCGCTGCCGTTGCGCGTAGACAGACAGCTAAGTGAACCAATCAGAGAACAGTTAACGGACAGCGACGTTGCGGGCAAAGGCGGTTGCACTGACGTCACCATCTTTGAACGAATCAGAATCGCGGAGTCTGTTGTTAACCGGGGGAGCGAGGGTGGAGCGAGGGTGTCCAAATGGTATCACGCTGTATAGCAAATACAGAGAGATATCATTTGGCTGGCCAGGTAACTCTATACCATAAACAAGTGGATAAAGTGTCTAAGCTGGATAAAGTGTTCTCAAACTTCTTATATCAAGTGATCAACAACAACATGACCAGACCAGACACTCTAATCCCATTTCATCCTATAGTTGTATCTGCTTTCTCTTCAGGACAGTGGAGGAGTCTTGTGATGTAAGAACACAAAGATCGGGGTCGGGTGTGTGTGGTTATGTGTCCAAACAAAAGCAGGTGTACAGGTGAGGGAGGGGTAGACAGACACAGCTAGACAACAGGATTAGAAACACCTGCCCACATACGTGAATGAGGTGATCTACAGTCGATTCAGTAAGCCTAGCGCAGGGACAAAACATAATGAAATATTGAAGAGGTGTGTTTTGAAAAGAACAATGTTAATAGCCCATCTAACCCACAGTAAGTAGTCTGTGTCCGGGAAGAGAGTAGAGGGATTCTGGAAATTGGCAATGGAATATAATACCTCTGTGCATTCATGATATTTTTCCTTTCTCAAATTGCAATCTGAGAATGTTTTTAGAGGTGTACAGTACCAGTCAAAAATTTCGACACACCCTCTCAGTCATTGTTTTTTCCTTTAATTTTAGGTACAGAAGACATCAAATATATGAAGCGAGATATATGGAATTATGTAAAAGGAAAAAAGTTTAATAACTTTAATATTTCTTTTGACATAACAAAGGGTGGCTACTATGAGAATTTGAGTATAAAATGTTAAAAAATAGATATTTAGTACAGTAATTTTAATTTTTTCTTTGCTACAGTACATAATTCTATTTGGTTCAGTGCGGTCATGTGATGTTGCTGGACATGTCTGGTCAGCTGATTTAAACAGGTTTTGGTGCGACTTTCCTACAGGTAGAGGCAGGACAATAGCACTATCTGCAGTCTGACTTCTTCAGAACAGTGTACCAGGTGTGCGAGAGTAAAAAAAAACAAACTCATCCCTGTTTAAGGTCCAGTATTTGGTTTTCCTCCTTAACGCAGTCAGGTATGAAAACAAACTAAATCTTGGTCTGAAAAAAGAATCTAGTAAAAGAAAGACCGAATTAACCTCATTGGACTGATACTGTTATAGGTTCATTATTTGTCCATCTAAAACATAGGCTAATCTTCAAGCTATGTGCTCCAGTATCATCCTAGCACAAGTTCTGGGTCCCCTGGTACTTCTGATCTTCCACTTCTCTCTAACAGGTTGGTGATTTCAAAGAGGTGGGTTGAATAGCAAAAACAACTTTGGGACAACAGTGTAAACATATGAAACAAGTTATTTAGCTCTCAAATATACAGTTAGTGTAATATCTTAATTATATTCCAAAGTCACAGATGGTTCTGCATCTGTACAAAAAACAGGCTCAAAGTTATGCACAAACTACCTCATTTATCCCCGGCACATTGGAAATCAAAGTGTGTGCAATCAGGTTATCCAACCGCCACCCACTGAAAGAAGCCAGAATAGGACTGAGGCTTTCAACAGAGCTTGGGGTTAAATCTAATTCTTATGAAGGATGGGGAGAATTACACTGCAGTAATGCATTTTTATGGATGTTTCATGTTGTAAAAGCCCAATCAATCTGCTGCTTGTTCATGGGTATTCAAATATGCACAAAACTAAACTTACTATTATAGTGTCTCTTAAGCTTTTCACACTAAGTATTAGCTAAGGAAGGAGTTTGCTTTCTAAGTACCAACAGATCTACTTACGTTTATAATGGGAGTATTCCGGTAAATTTGATCTATAGGACTACTCTATTGCTATAGTAACCAAAAACATACCTAGGCCTATAGGAGAATAAAAATGTGGATAAAATAAACAAACACCATTTGACCACTGGACCACACACATTTGGTCTGGACTCTACACACTGAACAGAGAGAAAACAAAATCATAGAAATGTATTTATGGTATTTATTAATTTACATACATTTATGCACTGATGTATTATCCTGTTTGTGTGGTTTTTTTTTTTCAAAAGACTAATTGTCCTACAGAATATTTGATAAAACTGCATTATATTTGCCTGGAAGAATCCATGACTCATCGCTGTACCAGCGAGTGAGTCTGGTAACGTTTGATCCACAGAATGCGCTGCGGTTGCGCGTAGACAGACAGCTAAGTGAACCAATCAGAGATTGCGCCATCTTGATTCAAAACTGAGGCGGAACTTCCGCTGCCTAAGCGTGACTTTGCGGGCAAAGGCGGGTGCACTGACGTCACCATCTTTGAACGAATCAGAATCGCGGAGTCGGTTTGGAACCGGAGGAGCGAGAGTGGATGGAGAGTGTCCAAATGGTATCGCGGTGTATAGGAAATACAGAGAGATATCATTTGGCTGGCCAGGTAAGCATTATATATGACTCAGTAAGAGAGCAGTGACTCAAGTAAAAGTAAAAAACACATCTCAAAATATTACTGATATTACTGATATTATTAAATATCAGTCTAAAAATTTAATGAAAACAAACTATACAGCTGAGTCCCTTTGTTATGTGGGTTTATACTGTAGGTGTAATTTTCAAATACATTACACAAAAATGACTCTTGTAAGCTTTCAGCCATGTTGCTGTTACTCCAACATGTGAATGAAACAAAACGCTCTTTTTCACCTTGGGATGTCACAAAGCGGTAGTTTTCAAGTTAACAGCTCCTCTTATCGTTAAGTCAGTATAGAAGCTGGCAGTTCCGGGGCTGAAATTATTCAAATGATTCTAATGAAGGTGTGGAGTTTAAAAACACAGCAGAGCACTTCCTGTATTACCACATGACATCACAAGGTAGAACAGTGTTTTCTGTTTGAGAGAAGCTTAATTATACAGGGTTTGTGGGTTTAATGTGTGAACGAACCAAAGCAGGGTATGCAAGCTCCAGGTATGTTTTTGATAAGGAAACAACATTGTAACATTTTAACATTATAACATTATAACAGAAAAAACCTAACATGGACCCTTTAAAATTGACTCAAAAAAGTACTATTACCCCAAAATCTACTCAGTTACAGTAACTTGTGTATTTATAATGAGCTACTTTCCACTTCTGGTTAAATTTCCTAGTATACTGCTCCATTCACAAGAAATAACCCAGGATAATGGTCTTCTTTGCAAACATTTGTGTCACTCTGGCCTCTGGAGTCCCACACAGGCCTATAGTGACACCTGCTTGAACGCTTTATAATACAGACCCTCCCCTGAGACCAATCAGCTCCGTCTGCAATCCGGGCCCTGAGCCAACAAGATGGAGCCCCGTCTGTCTGTGCCTTTAATATAGCTTACACTAATGGTTTCTCATGGGAGGGCATCTTTTCAGTCTGATTCTATTGATATCCAGTGAAAACCTACTCGTATTGACTGTAAACTGCACAGAACAATTTGAGCCCACACAAACCGTTGCCCACTTTCATTCAATTGGTACAAATTGGTGTCTATTATAGCCACAGACCTCTTCATAATATATTAATAAACCCAGTGTGCGCTGAGATGTGATAATTGGCTCGAGTTGGTGGTTTAAGCTCAGCCAAGGAAAGGAGGTGGCAGAGGACTTAGCTGGAAGAAAGATGGATGTCTTTAGTTTATCTTATGTTCGTATTTTATTTGCAAATGTAAATCATTTGGCTTCATGGATTTTAGATATTCATTTGCTATTTGTATTCATAGTGTTGTTTATTTTAATCCCAAATTATAATGACAGTTTGATTTGTATTCATAACTGTTCCACTTGCAATATAAGATAGAAAACAGATATAAGAGATTCAAAGTGCATAGTCAAATATGGTTTCATAATATACTGTAAAGAGAGGGTATGATGCAGTTATTTTATTTTATTTTATTTTGGCTTTCTACCATGTTGTAACATTGTTCCAGTATCAAAAAACATGCCTGATGAGGTTTTAGATGTCATCTCTGCCTGTTTCGAACCCTCCTTACGGTTAGTTTAAAGAAAAACCAAAAAGCATGACACAAAACTGTACACAGCAACTTGACAAACCTGATGCGATGTGCATTAGTTTCATTAGCGCGATGCACACTGACTGTATTGTGATAGTGCTCTGAAGACAAACAAATAAAAACATAAATAATCAGACTAAATGTAACTTTGAAAGAGAAGAATGTTGAATAAAAACCTAACAGTCTCATGCACAGTTAAACAGAACTGCTCTGAGCCTGGATTTAAACATAATCAGAGAAGATTGCTGTCTTACATCTTCAGAAAGACTACATTTTAGCTGCACAAAACTGATATGCTGCTTCCCCATGTTAAAGCAGGTAAGAAGAAAGGAAAGAGGAGAGGACAGCATTGAGAAGGTGGAGGGGGTAGGGCCTGTCAGTCAGCTATAGGGTCCTTGTGGAGCAGTGGGAAAAGCCAATGGAAGACATATTCACAGCTTTATCGTGTGTCTCTTATCCTGATCTTGCAGTTCATTTGAACATGTCAGACTGGATTCAGCCTTCTCCCACCCCATGGCGAGCAGTTGGAGCTATTTTGGTTCGACGGTGTCAGTCTTGGAGCAGGATATCTCCCCTTTTCATCTTATTCAGTTTCTTTTGATTCACTTTAAACATAAAAAAGATGTGAAGAGGGACTTTTCTGTAAGTAAGGGTCACAGTGACATAAGGAAAAAGGACCAAAAAGTACAAGGTAAATGCTCAGTTAGTATTACATTACTACAACCAGACAATTGTTCCTCCAAGACATTTAAAAGTCTCTTGAACATATTCTTGTGAGACCAGATTGTCCAGTCTGAGTTTGCAAGCCTGAAGGCCTTTATACCCAACTCTGTTCTGACTCTAGGCACAGACAGCTCTGAGATCTTATGATCACCAGTGCTCTTGGGTGCACAGCCGTCAGACACCGAGGGAGCAGTCCTATCATGGCCTCATAAATATATGCCAGTGCTTCAGACAAAGAGATCCAACCAACTCTCTTTAGAGGTTTTTTAGGTTTGTACATAGTGTTTGAAGCATGTAAGACCTGAGGAGACACAAGCATATGTAAAAATAACTCAGTAGTCTAATGAGGGCAAAAAGCAGCCACATTTTGCAGTAGGCACATATTGTCCAGCACTGTTGATGTAAAGAAAATCAGGCCCAGAATAGAGCCTTGGGGCACACCTTTGGACACTCTAAGTAGAGTAGTAAGTAGATTCCGCTTGCACACACTGGGTCCTCCATGCATCGAAAATCATTCTCTGAAAGACCAAAGCTTAACAATCTTTCCTTAAGCACAGCATGATCCACTGTGTCAAATGCTGTCGAGAGGTCCACGTATATGGCTGTACAATTTTCTTATGTCCCATACATTCGACAGAATCATTTACAACCTGAAGAGCTGCAGTACTATGGAGTCTCCTAAATCCTGACTACATCAGATAAAACTTTGTGGCAAAGTAGAAAATCCTCAAGATGTTCACTAGCAAAAAATGTGCTAAAGTCAGATAATTTTGAGATCTGCCTGTAATTGTTTAACAACTAAGAATCCCCCCCCCCTTCCCCCTTTAAGCAGTTGGAGGACACCTTTAAGCACATTTGCTGATGATTTCATAGTGATATCACTAGTGAGCAGAGATAAAAATTGTAAAATATAACACATCAGCCCCTCAATGATGTTAGGAGAAAGCTTCAAAAACAATGTCTCTAGCTTATCAAGGGCTGTTGTCTAAAAGCTTCAGGTCTTTTAGTGCTTGAAGGACAAAAGGCCTAGTGGGAAGTGAAAGACTACCATCAAAATCAAAATAAAACATTTTCCAAAGATCATATTTATGCAATGCAAGTATGCAGGTCTCTAGGTGAATGAGTTATTATGCTTTGACAAAATTCATATTTTAACATCGACACAAACTGCTTTCTTTAAATGAACTTTGCTGGAGTGGGCTGTTGGACTTAATTTCATCTCTCTTTCCAGTTTTAGAGACAAACATTACAATCCACTCCAAATAGCACAGAAGCAAAGTTATTACAGTGGGTTATACATGATTACATCTTTGAACATTTTAAACTTGGGGTTTCATTGACCGCATTACAAATACCTTCTATGAGTAGCATGGTACACTACATGTTTTGAGAATGGATACTAAAATATTAATACCTCAATAATACAGTATGTGGTATGAAAAAGTATGCATTCCTATACAAAGACATTAATATTTAACATGAGACAGATACTGATTCATAGGGTACAATTTCAAGTTTCAGTGCATTTTATACAGATTGGTATTGGATTGATATTGCAACTCTAATCAAGTATTACTTGGTATGAGATTGAAACAAAAATCACTGGTATTGCCCATCTTTACTTTTTGCTTTAAGTTGCTTTAAGACTATCCATCTGATTACAGAATAGATGCCATATGCCCAAAAATTCACAATCTCACAATTTTCTAAGTATGACCACAGGGACATGATAAGACCACCACAACAGCGTATCTTCATGGAGATTACATTTGGTTAAATGAATTACAGCTCTTTTATGGTTTAAAGTGCATCTTCATGTTTCATTTCATTCATTCATTTCATTTATGGATTCATTTCGAGCAGGTCAAAACAAGGAAATAAAAACAGGTAACCAATATACAGTCAAATACATTTGTCTTTTCTTTTTGCTCGAAAAGGAGTGGGAAGAAGAAAACTTATTAAATCCCACTCCTGCCTTCCAAAACAATTAGCTTCCTTATCATCTCAGTTGAAAGAAACACAAAAACAAAAAAAGGCTAATTCCATTCTTGTACAAAAACTGAAACAGAAAGGTGCCATTTGACAATTCATTCAAACCGTCTCTCTCTGTATTCAGACCAGACCATGTCTTTATACAAGAACTTAAAATTGTGAATATTTTGGCAGAGCTTTTGTTGTAAATCCATGTTTGTGGGGAAGAAAACAGTTCAGGCATATTAACAGCAAGAATACTCGAGTCTACTTGAGAAAATACATTGAATAATACATGTATAATAAATAATAACGGTTAAAGGGTCTGTATCTGATTTTTGCCAATATTTGTGCAAAATCTTCCTTGCCCCAGTACAGCTCTTGACGTCAAAATAAGTCCACTGCTATGTCCATGTTATAGTCAGAGAATCAGGAAGGGTGCGATTAGCATGCTCATTGTTGTTATCACACATGCATTATTGTGACAGCAAACTCTTCTGGCTCTAAAAGTTGTGAAAAGTGCTTATGAATTCTTCGTGGTGAATAATCAGGATGCTCTGAATGCATACGGTAAGTGAGGAATAACTTTGGACCACTGCAAACCGTTGAGAATGAAGTAGTTCTGATTTTCACATTTTTAAGACAGTAAAACTCTGATACAGCTCTTTTAACACCCTTCATTAGGTCACGGCTCTAGACAATCATGCTCGCTGTAAGACATTATAACTGAATGAATCCTATGAGAATACTTTAATATAAATGTCACAGAGCTAAAGGGCAGAGAGAGTTGTTACAATCAGGAAATGAGTGCGTTTACTTCTCCTGCCAATACTTATGTGCCAACTGTGGTAGTATTTCTGTTTGTATTATGGGAAGGTGTAATATCAGTTTACATTGTGCAGATAGCAGCTTCATGTGATCTCACACACACACACACACACACGCACACACACACACACGCTGAAGGGCTGAGGGCGGTTTCCATAGGAACGAGGAAAGGTATAATGGCCACGATCTGGATCTGCCACAGGGGCGAGAGAGGGGATGCAGGGATGTGAGAGAGAGAGACAGGTAAGAGAGCGAGGGAAAGAGACAGAGAAAGAGAGAGAGAGGTGATGGAGGGAGAGAAAGAGAGAGAGATGAGGGAGATAGACAGAGAGAGGTGAGGTAGGAAGGGGGAGAGAGAGGCGAGGGAGGGAGAGACAAAGAGAGAAAGTGGTGAGGACGTAGGGAGAGAGAGGGGTGAAGGAGGGAGGGAGGGAGGGAGGGAGAGATGAGGGAGGGAAGGAGAGAGAAAGATGAGGTAGGGAGAGAGGTGAGGGTGGGAGAGACTGAGGGGTGAGGGAGGATAGAGGTAAGAGAAGGAGAAAGACAGAGGAGAGAGAGAGAGAGAGAGATGGAAAGAGGGAATTAAAACACTGCAGACAATTTTCCTAAACAATAAATTATTCAAACAGGATGCATTTGTGTAAAAGAATTTCCATTTCTTCTTACCTGTTTTCCAAACTATGGACCCTTTTAATTGTTGTGACTAACACTGTGCAGCTTTTCTAGTTTGGGCCTTCTTTTAATTGGTTTACATGCAATATAAAGTAGAGCATAAAGTAAACAAAAACACACATTTGATCAATTTCATGTTTTGTATTGCTAAAAAAAATATTGTGGGAAACATTTATTCTTTCTAGGGCTTGGCAGTTCATCATAAGACTAAGAAATCACAAATGAGTCTTCTCTAATTGTCGAAGATCTGGTCGGGTTTTTGAATCGAAAAGTCGAATCGAAAAACATGTTGTCTGGAGTTCAAACTAGAAACCTTGCATTGTTAATGTGTTTGTGAAAGCAATACTAAGAAGAACCATTTGTATTTTGTTTATGAAAAGACAAATAAAATCAAAACGAAAATTGAAATAGATTAAATTATTGCCCAGGTCACCTTTCCACAGATCTGAGCTGACCTGGCGATGTGCTTGTCATTATGGTGGGAAGGATAATGCCTTACTATGAAACATTCTCTTCATCTCAAGTTTTTAACATTCTATAGACAAGCATGTAGCAAGAAAAGTTACATAGTGCACCTTTAACTTCACTGACAAGTAAACCGGAAACTAACCAGATTAAATCTTTTAATTTACAGCTAAAAAAAAGTATAAAAGCAGGCTTAATTCGCTATGGTGAAACTAATAAGCACAAGACCTATGCTTTTATTTAAAATCTATCTCTGAAACTTTATAAATCAAGTTATTAAAACATTTCAGGGAATCTTTCATTTTATATATCCTTTTGCACAAAGCAACCATGTTATGGATATTAGTTAGCACATAGGTGATTAGCCTTTGCAATGCCTTTAAACTCTTAATATTTGAATTTTCAAAAAGTCTATGCAGGAAAAAAAAATAATGGAAAATTTACTTCTGGAACCAGAGTGGGCAGTCACTATTGAGCTCCATTGATTATTGGTAATTAATGAATCAGTTAATCAGTGAAAGTAGCAAACACACACACGCGCGCACACACACACACACACACGCGCACACACACACACACACACACACGCACACACGCACGCACACACACACACACACACACACACAGAAAAACAACAACTATAATTCACATTGCCCATCACACCAGCTGTAGCAGCGTGAGTCTGAGGTGTGGAGCAGAGGGACTGAGACTGTTGGACCTCACACGACCTTCTCAACAATACATCACACTTCTGCTCCTTCAGCTCTGAACTGACAGAGAGAGCGAGAGACAGAGAAACAGAAAAAACAGAAAGACAGAGACCGAAACAAGATGCCAGATGTTGATTCTGTTTTTAGTATTTTTCCTATTCTAATCCTGGTTTTTAAATGTGTGAACCACTCTGGAGTTGGCTGTTTGTTTCCATAATTCTACATTCTAATATTACTTGCTCTAAGCAAAAGTGTCACTGTATCTATACTTGAATTCCTAACACATTTTGAAAATGCTATATTTGCCGAATATGTATTAATACTACTATAATGAGCGTTGGACAGAATCAAACAATGAAATCATAATCCCCCTTTTAATTAAACATGTGTTGTACTTCTTTCATCATTGATTAAAGCTCAGCATATATGCCCAGAAAACATCTATTTAGAACTATTTAGAGTGATTATATTTTAGCAGATATTTTAACGACATATCACTATTAAAAATATTTTGAATCATTAATCACCATGGTGGTTAATGTTACTTTTTCATCCCTCTGAAAACCCATGCACACCTCATTCTTTCCATACGTTCAATTGGTATATGCGTTCATGTGGTTAGAGCTCGGCATTTGAGTCCTCTCTATATATAGATTATGAATAATTGATTTCTGATGCAATAATCGGAGCAGTCTTAAATCACCCATATATGTGCATATAGATATTTATGCATTGTGGGGACTGAAGTCTATACACTCTCCCTTATGGGTACAAAAACAAGATCCCCATGACCTAAGTTGTTCAGATGTGGGTAAAAAAGTAGGAAAATGTTTAGGTTAAAGGTGCATTGTGTAACTTTTCTGGAGGAGAATCTGTCAAATGTTTTTCTCCGTGGATTTGTTATTACTTTGTCTAGAATGTTTCACAGTATGGTATTAAGATCTGTGGAGAATCCCACTCACAGTCAGAATTCCTATTTTTGTAAGTATTTTTGAGCTATAAAATAACCTGTAATTGAATAAATGTAAGATGTATTTATTTCAGGGACAATGCACATTAATAAACATCTATATGTAAATATGCCAGAATTATCCCGAGGACTGTTTTTCATCTGTAGTCCCTGGACAGGTGTAAAATGTCAACCTGCAGGAAGTAAAATACAATAGAATATAAACAGGGTTAATATTTATAGTCTAAAATCATTCTTACATACAGTCGCATACATCTCCATGCAATTATATACAGTCATAAAGCCACATTCAGCCACATAGATTCATTTTCAGCCACAAACACCACATACTGTTGTGTGCAGACACATACAGACACACACAAACTCATAATTTAAAAAAAAAAGTTTAATGAAAAGTGTGTGTTACTGTTACACAAGAGATAGATAGAGAAGATAGAGCTGTTAAACATCATACTGTGAAACATTCCAGGTAGAGCATTTACATATTGATAGAAACGAGCAAGTGGCCAACCAAACAAAACGTTACATATTGCATCTTTAAGGTTTAATAAATCAGTGTAAGTAAATGCAATGTCCCTAAGAAGCATGGAAACCCAATGTGTGTGTGTGTGTGTGTGTGTGTGTGTGTGTGTGTGTGTGTGTATTTGTGATGAAATATTACTGAATGTCCCTGTGACTGCAGAGAGCTGCTTATGCCTCAGAATCTCCAGGGTTCATTTATATTTGACATATCATCTATGCATTAATGCCTCCAGCAGTAAGAGGCTTTTCCAATAAGAACCCCCTCGTGCTAACTGTTAGTCTGAGATGGTAAACTTTGAATTCAATGTTTTGACTTTATCTGTCAATATGCAACAGTAATATGACCACAAACAGGTAGATGTTGTCACTTTAGGATCATGAGTGAACATCTAATAGAAAAAAATATAAGGTTTTCAGTTCATTTAAAGGTGCCCTATGTAAGTTTTCTGATGGAATGTCTGCCACCTGTTTGACTTAATAGAAATGTGGTTCCTTTTCCTGTAAAGTTCCACTATAAAGCATTAAGCGCCCTATTACACAAAATTGATTTTGTGAGCTTTAAGCCGTGTCATAATGTTGGAGTTGTGTTTCATTCACACACGTTTAAGAAACCCTTTATTAGTCTGGCTACAAATCTCCAAAGCTCAACATGCTGCATAAAGTTCCACTTTATGATTTTATGAACAGGTAACTTTCAAGTTAACAGCTACCTTTTAATTTAAGTTCAACAGAGATTGACAATTCCAGGGCTGAATGATCCAAATTATTCCAGTGAAGGTGTACTATGGTGTTTCAAAACACAGTGGAGCATTTTCTGTATAACCACATGACATCACAAGGTTATATCATGTCAAGGACTGTTTGTTTGGGAGAAGAACTCAAATAAGCCTAAATATGCAGGGTTTAGGTGTGTTAAACATGCGTGAATGAAACAAAACAAAACTCCAGGTATGTTTTTGATGAGTGTGTAGTGTAAAATAGACACTTTAAACTAATCTATGCCATAACACAGATAACATGTTTTAAGTTATTGTTTTAGCAATAACAAAATATCTACAATTAAATAAATGCAAGCAGTTAGTTAAGACATAGGATGTGGTAAATTCTAGTGCACCTTTTTTAAAGAGTGGCTTTTGATATGCTTTAATATTTTAGGAAATTGTCAAGTAAATAAACTAAACACAACAAACTGCATGTTGGATTATTAAAATGCACTGAGTCATGTCACAAATCCACCCATTCAAAACAGGATTAGTTCACAAACAATGTTTGCTTTGTTTGCTTTGCTTTGCTCTGCTTTGCTTTCTTTTCCTTTGTTTGGACAGTTCCACATAATTATTTGATCATTATGAACCAAAACATAAATTTATCACCAAAAAAAAAAAAAAAAAAAATGGGGACAAGCAGGTGACACCACAGGCCAAGTTACAGGTCAGATCTATGGATAGGCGACCCCACTCACAGTAAGAATGTATGTTTTTCGACATATTTCAGTAGTAAAAACACATGTTGATGAATAAAAGCAAGCTAGGCAAATTAATGCAGTAAGGTGCAACATTACAAGCAAAGCAGTAATATCTCCATGGAGACAAGCAGGAATAGCAAAGAAATTACATAATGCGCCTTTAATCTTAGTTTCTTCAATTTTGTTAATAATTGGACTGCAAAAAAAATAAAAATAAAGTTCCACACTATGGCATTAAATCATCTACATAGGGACAAACAGGTGACACCACAGGCCAAGATACAGGTCAGATCTATGAAGAGGCAACCCCACTCACACTAAGAATCTATGTTTTTCAACTTATTTTAGAGCAATAAAATCATCAGCAGTTGGATAAATACAAGACAAGTTTAATGTCTTAAGGTGGACATGACATCTCCATGGAGAAAAGCAGGTAGCAAAAAAAAGTTACACAGTGCATCTTTAATATTAGCATCTTCCATTTCTGTGATGATATTTGAACAGAACTCAAACAAAAACGATTAGACAACTTTGATGTAAGTTGCGTGGGCTCCGCTGGACACCAAGCTGAGAATTATAGTGTGTTCTTGCCAGTTATTAATTACAGTTTATCAGCTTAGAGCGATCTTTTCTGAGTTCCTGCATGTTATTCTTACACAAGTCCTCCCCCCTCCCTTTTGTATTCTGATGCCCACATGATGACAGGGGCCTTTTAAAAATAGACACATTGCTTCGAGATTATAGAGTTTTAATTACAGCACTGGCGATGCGTCGTGGGTGGGGTGTGACAGGGATGCTGCATGGGAACAGAGCATGTTACAGTGAATGTAAAGTAAAGTGATAATTACTGTCTGCTTCCATTGTGAGAGTCGCGACGTTTTCTCGTAACCGTTATCTTGTGGTGTCTCTCCAACATGCTGTAAACGGTTACGGTTGCACACCTGTCGCTATGGTGATTGCTGAAAAGTGACAAAAGATGATAAAAAAATAAACAGCTGTGGTTTTTTACAGTTAATTTGCATATGCTTCTTATATTTCAGCTAAAATATCAGTGGTTGGCTGCTGTTGAGGCTGCCTGGCTCGCACACTGTGCAGTTTTTGAAACTTTTTGTTTTAAGCTCAGTTTTCATTTCATGGGTTTTAACCAACTGATTTTGTGAAATGAACTGTTTGTTTTTCCCATATTGATGGAGACCATCCAGAGGCTAGATAAGGAGTTACGTATGGACATTTGAGATACCACAGGATTTTTAAACCATATGTGGCAGCAAATATGGTTCCCCCTGGAGGCTGCTGTGATGCTGTAGGACACAGAGGAGAGACACTCTTGGCTCTTCCTCCCCTCCTGTTAAACTGCCCTGAGACCTTTGACTGAGACACAAAGGCCACAGAGAAGTGCGGTGTAAATTTTGCTCCAGCAAAAAATTTCCCTTCTCCTTTCTCACGTCTGTATAAATGTAGCATAGGGTTACATCAGAGTTCTACAGGAGATGAAACTTTTAGAGAAATTATCAATTTGAGAGGAAGAAAAAGTTCCTGTAAATGCCTGTCAATGCACACCTGTCGTAATGGTTATTGTTGAAAAGTGACAGAAGGTCATAGAGCATAGGTCATAGGTCATAATTAGTAGACGGGGAATTCGATGCTAATGCTATCAGCTACTTAGCAACTCGGCTAGTCTGGGAAAATTTTGGAACACTGTATTTCTCTTGTACTTTTTCCTATAGCTGTTAGCATTAGCACACAAAAATAGTAAATTATGAATAATCCAGAGGGTGTCAGCTGGTATCAACACGCACCTGCTGTATTCTCACATATCACCACTAGATACTTTAGTCTGACAGAAGAAGACACATGTGAGACTGAACAAAGGCCAGATGAGGTGATCCACCATCTAAAAATAAATAAATAAGTAAATAAATAAATAAACTTTGTTTATTCTCACTTCACAGCACAACATATCCCTTAGCCAGTGCCATTGCGAAGTATAATCACTGAATTGTCAAAAAATACAAGATGTTACTGTTACAAATAACACTTCTCTGCTGGTTTTGATTGTGTGATCTATAGTGCTAACAGTATACTGTCATTTCGTCATCAAATACATGTAATATGTGTTAGCAACTGCATTTGAGCAAGGGATTTTGAATGAATACTATTATATATACTCCAACTGTTCTTATTCTTAAAGCTGAACTGCACAACTTTTCTGGTGGAGGGTCAGCTACCTAATTGTCTCCAGATGTTGCTTTGCCTGGAATGTTCCATGGTATGACATTAAACATGTCCATCTCGCATTTATTGAAGGTTGTTTCTATTGCTCAAAAATACAATCATTTCTTCTGTGAATATGGGCAGCTCTCCACAGATCTGAACTGTAAAATAGTGTAGTGCTATAACCTGGTTGTCTCCCTTCTGATCTCTCCTGTGGAACATTCTAGACAACGCAGTAACATTTCCATTGAGACAAACAGGTAGCAGACGCTCCATTGGAAATGTTACGCAGTGCACCTTTGAAATGGTATCGTGTAGTGACTGTAAAACAAACAAACAAACAAATAAACAAACAAAAAAACATATAAGATAAATATATAAGAGAAACAAAACATTATGCAGCATCTGTTTGTACCTGTCAATTAAAATAGTTATAGTGGCCTTAAAACTGAAAATGCATATGACAGGTCTTCATTTTTTTCTAATTATTTCTTGGGGGGATATTTAATATAGTTTTACATAAGTCAAGTCTCAGTTTGTGAAGAAATGTGGAAAAATTAAAGTTGAAATAGATGGGAAGCAAAGCTGCTAAAACAGAACCCTTCTTATATCAATACATCCATCCAAAATGTCAATTTAAACCTTATTTTAACAATTTAGCATATTTAATATATATATTTTTGTCACATAATAACTAGTTTGGGCCCTTGGGAACTGGAATTACCTCTACATATGTCACAATGGACACACATGTCCACTTAGGAAGTAAAATTATAAAACAAGCTATATCAAATATAATCATGTTTAATGAAAAGTGTAGTATAACCTGTCAAGTGCACCTATAATGTTGTTGCTTCATCAAAAACATACCTGGACTTGTGTTTTGTTTCATTCACACACATTTGAGTAATCCTTTATTATTAGTCCTTTATTATTATCTCCAACTGTTCCACCTTGTGATGTCATATAGTGGTAGTTTTCAAATTAATAGCTATAATTTATCTTTTGTTCAGTTGAAATTTTCCAAATATTCTAGTGAAGGTGTATGGAGTTTAAAAACACAGTGGAGCACTTACTGTATTACTACATGACATCACAAGGTGGAACAGAGTGTTTTCAGTTTATTAGTAAAACTCAGCCCAAATATACAGGATTTGCATGTTGAATGAAACAAAACACAACTCCAAGTATGTTTTTGATGAGGAAACATTGTAGATCTAATATGGACCCTTTAAATGTATGCAGGTGCAATAAATGAATATTATCCAATTCATTCAGATTTGAGTATCCTCTAACAACACACTAAAAACATACAAGTGTGCAAAGTGACTGTGGCATTGTACATGTGGCCCTGCCATGACCTGTGTGTTTGTGTTGTTGATTACAGCCTGCTCTATGTCGTCTCAGTGTCAGATTGTCAGACATTAGACATATTCATATTTAATCCGTGACTGGGTCCAAAAGTAACTCGAGCACAGAGGCTAAGCATGTGGGCTGGATTGTGTTATCACAGATTGGTACAAAAACTGAGCCAAAAACTATTCATTCAAGGAAAACTTTTGGGGGAAATGTGTTTATTCAAAATGCAATCCAGTGATATTACACAGTGAATTATGTTAGTTACTAAATCAGATGGAATTCACTTATGGAGACATTGCAGCTGATGGCATCAACATTCCCTGGGGGTATGATGTTAACTGAAAGCACTAGACAATTTGAAGCACTGTTACTCAAGTTAGACTAAATCTGAGCTTCATTTTAAGTCAGTCCAAAAAGTGTGCTGTTAAACAAGTCTCTCTCTCACATGAAATTACGATCACAAGATAGACAGTTTATCCATTAGTCAATCTCACCTTTTTGTTGAAAATCAAACTCCTAAACAGGACCAAGAACGCTCATGTTGATCACAGACTTGTGAAAATGTGTTATTTAAATCAACAGATAACAGTTCTTAATGTTTGAGTTTATTCAGGTGTCTGTGGAGAGGTGAACCAGCCAACAGAAAGAAGACTCGCTTTTCAAGCTAATTCTGAGCAGCAAAATCACAGTGCAGCGGCCCCTCCCCTAGCCACTCTATACTGTCCTGCCTGGTTAGTGGGGAAACTAAATTTCGAATTCATTCTATGTACATGTACATATGATTGTTTTTGACAATAAAGCAACTATGACTATGACTATGACATGTAATTGAATACATGCAAGAAATATAACTTTCATGCCATACTGTAGAACATTCAAGGCAAAGCAATAACATCTCCATGGAGACAAGCAGGAGACAAGCATCACTGCCCAGCAGAAAAGTTTCACAGTGCTTCTTTAACT
Organism: Paratrypauchen microcephalus; assembly: GCA_036785185.1. NCBI lineage: Eukaryota > Metazoa > Chordata > Actinopteri > Gobiiformes > Gobiidae > Paratrypauchen > Paratrypauchen microcephalus. The sequence goes on along the minus strand of JAVJIX010000029.1, from coordinate 6,313,981 downwards.
TTGAGAGTAGCAAGGAGGGCCCGCTTTGATAGAAGTCTGATCCCCTCTGTCATCACATTTGTAAACGACAGGCCCCGCTGAGTGTCCTGTAATGCCTATGTGGTTGTGTTGTTGTTTGTCTACATGTCAAATGAGCTCTGTGTTTGTGAAAAAGAATTTCTAAAGTCTAAAGTCAGGGGTCAGAGCTATAATTGAACCACCAGCCTTCGGGTCAGTGGGCAAGCGTTCTTAATGTTCTCCATATTTTGGGAGTAGATGCCAATTGTGGCTAGACCTCATTAGCAGTAAACAGTGCTATTACTGGCTCCCTTTTGACGAACACATTAGCTTAAATTAAATATTTACCTTCGTAACAGACTGTTCTAATTAAGGAACATTTTTTAAATCTAATTACATTGACTGTGATCTAGTGTGTTGTATGAGGTGGATGCTTTTTATAGCTGGTGATAGTTTAGGCATTTCAAATAGGACTTTTTAAACTTTAGATTAAAACAAAAGGAAGATTTAATGGAGTGGGCGAGGTGATGAACATTCTCTGATTTCACAGCCTGCCTCTGATTATTGGCAAGCAGATTTAGCATTATCAACCAGGCCAGCTGATAAAATATGAATATGTACTTTTAATTTTACAGCCCACATACTTTGACAAGTTTGATAAGAAAATTCTGAAACGGTGACTTTTATGCACATTGGAATTTACAGTTCAAATTATTTATTTATTTATTTTTATTCATTTATTTATTTATTTATTTATTTATTTTATTTATTAAAGGGCTAACTTCAAGATTTAAAGTGGGACTAAACCTCCTCAAGATGTTGAAATGGGCGTGGCCTGGAGGATTAAAGTGGTGATTGAGGAGAAAGAGGGGCAGTGTCACTTAAGCGTTTAGTCCACTTTAAGAATTTATAGTCATTGTCAAAAAAACCCAAAAACAACAACAACAAAAAATGACCTCCAATTGCCCTCAGAGGTCGGAATTTTTGGAATGACGTAATCTCCAAATTCAATATCAGATGGTTCCAGTTGTCAGTGGAGAGGAGGGATCGACTAAAGGGAAAATAACACAGGTACGATCAATATTTTAACAGTTGGATATCTAACTTTCAGGGTGCAGCTATGTTGGATTTTCTAACTCAGACTCCGAGTAGAAATTCCAATATTGTGGTGCATTCCAGTTGTCATTTACAAGTCGGAACTCTGAAAATCTGACCTCTGAGGACAACTGGAACGCACCATCAATTCATTTCATAAAGTGGTGATTCATAGACTGTGAACTTACATTGGCACTTAGCATTAACAACACTTGTAGCATGAAAACACAACAACATGGCAGGTGGGTTTCAGCTTCCTGTTTAAAGGCAACATTTTGAGGATTTTTCACCATTCAAAGTATATTAATTGTTAATTGCTATGACAACAGTCCAAATCTTTGTGAAATTTCTCAAACCCATGGATAGTGTATTGTATGAGGTAGACAGTAGCAGTAACCAAGGTGTAGATAGTCCAGTTCAGAGTTATCGCAGGTAAGAGGGAGTGGAAGATTATGGGGGACCAAGGTGAGAGGAGAGAGGTGAGAGGGGGACAGAGCTCATTATGGAGTCTGACGACCTGAGGGCAGAAGCTGTTACACATTCTGCTGGTCAGGGCTGGAGTGACCTGTACCTACAGCTAGGGAGCAGCAGGGGGCAGTGAGGTGTACGGGGTGGGAGCGGTCAGTGATTATGTGTTGGTACAAATCTTTGGATCTAAATATAAGTTTTATCTGTATTGTTCATCACTGAGGATGTCATGATATCAAATTTATGATTTATTTATTTTATGATTATTGTCAGAAAAAAGTCACAATTTAACCATTATTCACAATCATTTATTTCATAACAGTTAAAGAATGGGTTTTATTCAAAATTCATTATTTTGGAACATCCCACCATTTCCAGCTTTATAATGGTGTTCCCAAGTAAAATACCCCCTCTTTAAAGGGACAGTGTGTAAGATTTTTACCCGTTAATTACTGAAATTGAAGATACCCATTCAAAAATACATTGTTTTCCAAGCCTTTTCACTTCCATCATGAAATCAAAGTATTCTTTTGGACTGAGATATAGTCACATAAAAGGGGGATCTTCCCCATGCAGAGGCAGCCATTTTGAATACGAGAGCCGCAGAAGGACATTTGGGCTCCGCCTTTGCCTTCGGCAAGGCTCGTGGTTTTGGGTAAACAACACAAGCATGCTGCCGGATCAGACGTCGTAATGGATCTAACACGTGTTTTGGACTAAATTGTTTTACTGGATTTTATTCGTTGGATCCTTACGGACAAATTGAGAGCAAGTTTATGGTGAAATACAGAGTTTGACCTGTGCAAAGCATTCTAAGGTAAGCTAACCTCGTTTTGTGCTTTTCCGTATAAAAGCCCCATGTGCTCGGGGAGGGATTATTGTGCAGGGAAATGAATTGCATAGTCAAAAAGAAGAGACTGTAAGGTTTCATTTGATGTGTAGAGTGTCATGGTACATGATCGGGAATGTGTGTTTTTATGAGAAAAGAAAAAAAAAAAAACTGGGACAGCATTTTATTTATACCATAGCGGCGCGGCTCGGGCGCGCGCCCGGGTGACCCTCGAGGTCTGCCGTAGCTAAAACAGAAAGTGCAATTGCACCATCCACCTATGTGCCACGAATCCTACACACTGGGGCTTTAAATCAAATCTTTTATTCAGATGGTAATACATCATCCGTGCTCTATGTGATCAGCTTTATGAAATCAAACATAAACATCAAATCAAACAAGATAAAGTCAATTTGATGTTGACAAGATGTGTTTATGGACTTCATATTAAACCAACTTTGATTACGTTCATTATTCTCTGCACTCAGGTGGTTTAAAGGACCCATACAACACTATTATCTAATCTATGTAACTATTCTCTTTCCTCATCAGAAATGTGTGTTTTTGTTTTGAGTTCTTCTCTCAAACCGAATGTTCCACATTGTGATGTCATGGTAATACAGGTGCTCCACTGTGTTTTTAAACTCCATACACCTTCACTGAATCGTTTGGATAATTTCAGCCCTGAAATTTCCAATCACAACTAAACAAAAGATAGAAGGTATGTGTTAACTTGAAAGCAACCACCTCATGAATCACAATGTGGAACAGCATTTTGAGCTTTGGTGATGTACATAGTCTAATAATTACTCATTTGTGAATCACAAAACACATCTCCAGGTATGTTTTTGAGGCATCGTTATAACACTACTTAAACCACTACCATTTTGCATATGACCACACAACTCTATGCTTTATATTTGTCAGAAATATATTAAAAATCTGGGCCTGGTACATTAAATACATCATCTCTTGTCCCTAATCTAAAATCATGTCTTTAAATAGCTCATGTTAAACTGTATATTCCCTCTCAGTACATTGTGATTCACTGTGCCTGAGGCTTTAGCTCGTTATGCCTCTCTTCTTCCCATCTCCCCTCGGCAACAGCCCACTACAACACCACACTCTACACCGCAACACCAAATCCCAGTTCCCAGCATGCTTTGCACCGGCCTCTGCTGCCTCCATTAGACCCAGTGGTCATATCAAATTAATATGGCCCAACTGTCACAAAAAAACAAACCTAAAGCTCAGCATTTTCAGCTCCTATCCTCTCACTTGTCACACTCAAGACAGCTCCTGAGTGGAAAAAGCCTATATTATTTATGGACTATTCACCTGCTATCCCTCCAAATGTGTTATGTAAAGTTGGTGCAGTGGTTCTCACTGCACTGGTGGTGCAAGTACTTGGTGGTATTTTACATGACAAAACACTGCGTAATGGTTCTGCCAGCTGCTTGTTTCCATGGAGATGCTATTACTCTGCCTGGAATGTTCCACAGTATGGCCTAAAACCAGGTGATAAGGTGATACAATTACTAGTAAAATTACCAAATTAACTTGAAAACTACCACTACATGACATCACAAATTGGAACGGAGCATTTTAAGCTTTGTAGACAGACTAATAATAAAGGCTCACTCAAGCATGTGAAAATGAAACAAAACACAACCCCAGATATGTTATTGATGAGATAACAACATTATAATATTGTGGATTAAAGCTCCCGAGAAACCATTTTGTGTAATATAGGACATGTAAAACATGCAGTTCTATTTAAAAACCTGGCAGCATCATTTTGCATACAGTTATCGTTGTACTATATCACACTATAGACTGTAAAATGTCAGTGCCGTCGGATGTGAAATGCTGAGACACGCTTTGGGAAAAAGTTTAAAAATAAGTCTTAATTAGAAGATTTGGTGTCAGACTGAGCTAATGAGAGAAATTGGTGCTTTTATTGTGGAATTATTTTTTCGAGCAGAGATGTTAATGAGAAAATTATGCCTATTTTGTTTTGGTAATAAAAACCTTAAGTGACATTGATACAAATGTGTCCAAATTATTTATGGATTTCACTTTTGAGGATTATAGGGATAGACAGTTGCTATCGGTTGCATCAGTTTGTAAGATAAACAAACAATTATGGGCGACAGTAGCTCAGATGGTAGAGCGTTTGTCCACTGACCCACGGGTTGGCTGGTGTAATTCCAGCTCCCACAGATGAATGCTGTTGTTGTGTCTTTGGGCAAGAAACTTAACCTACCTCACCTCCAATGTCTGTGTACACTGGTGTATGAATGGGTGAGTTGATCCTTCCTCATTGTAAAGTGCTTTGAGTGACTTGAAGGTGGAAATGTGCTATATAAAAATGTGACCATTTACCAATTATTTATAATGGAATACATATACATTTATATAATACAAAAAAAGATGTTTATTTCTGCCTAAATTTGGGTAAATATAAGGAGTATAAGAAGTAAAACTGGGTGGACTCAGAGACAGTAATGAGAACTTATTATGTCTTGACAGTTCCCATTTAAATGTTTCAAGCAATATCTCTGAATAAAACATGAAAATAGATAGAAATTCGTATATAATAAACTAATTATTTTATTGTGCTTTTGCTGCATACTGATGCAGACAGACTCAAGGGTTATTTAGACATGTTTGAATGAAACAAAACACAACTCCATGGTTTTTATGAAGTTATACTATGACTTAAAAGAGCACTATACAAATTTTTGGTTGGAGGTCCATCACCTGCTTGTTTCTGTGGATATGTCATTGCTCTGCCTGGTATGGTCCACAGTGTGACTTTAAACAGCTTTAAACATTTATTTAATTACAGGTGGTTTTACTTAGGGCAGTAGACGGGGGACAAAAGCGTCTGTTGTTCCGGGCCCCAGGATCTTAGGCCCTGTCTACACGGCAACGTTGTGGAGTGAATCCGATAAAGTTTTTTTTTATCATTTTGGTCTCGCGTCCACATGGCCCCAGCGTTCTGGATACCCCAAAACGATATTTTTTGGGAACGGGTTCCAGAGTGGAAAACTCTGGCAACGTTACCGTTGGGGAGTCTTCTAGATGAGTAGAACGGATTTGTTTATGCCTATGTCACAACCACATGGCCAGTACGTCACAACCATATGGCCAGAACAAAATAGCAGCCTTATGCGCAACATTCATTCGTAACAAGACAGCGACCATGGCGGACACCTATAGCAGTAGTAGCGGTGCTGCAGTCACTGCTAAGTTTACTTGCGTTATTGAAAAAAAATGTACTGCAGCTTACAGCACAACTTGCGCCAGATTCTTTTAAACCCCCCTGCTCCATCTCCGCGCACCCCCCGAACCGTCCAGACCATGGCCACAGACGAGCTCTCCTCCAAACTGAACCGGTGCCTGCTCATCGGGGACGGGGCCGCGGAGCCAATGACCGTGGACCTGGCGTCCCACGACCAGGTGGAGGAGGACAAACCCAGGGCCGGCCCAAGCCTTTATGGGGCCCTAAGCAGAATTTGATTTGGGGGCCCCCTAGTCACTAGGGGGGTGACTATTTTTTTTTCCCCCGAGGGCCGGGGGGGTTGCGAGTGACCCCCAACTGGTCTTGGGGGCCCCCTGGTGGCATGGGGGCCCTAAGCGGCTCCTTAGTTCGCTTATGCCTTGGGCCGGCCCTGGACAAACCCAATACCGAGAGAGCGGGCGCGGAGCTGGGGGCGAAGCTGCAGTGGCGCGGGGAGCTGAACGAGGGCCGTGGAGAGGTGCACATGAGCAAAGTGTTCAACCCCTACACCAAATTACATAGAGAAGATGTTCAAAACGTGAGTGTGCCGTGTCGTCCCGGGTCTGTGCGTAACGACGTGTGTGGGCAAACTGTGCGTAAGGCAGTGGAGATAACAGACTGGCACCCACCCAGACCTCAGTTAGTTATTACCTGGTTTAGATTCGATTTAGATCTGGTTTATAAATGGTTTACGCAGAATGGAGAGAGAATTTTCGGATGATAATAATTATGACTCACTGACTGCAGTGTTTTCGGATAATTTGCGTATCTCCAAGTGTATGCGCGTATCATGTGTTTCGGAGCTA